>JAOPTO010002388.1:395465-416722 GCA_033822845.1 Tetrapedia diversipes | reverse complement strand
ACACAACCACAGTTAATATCGAAAAATCGAAGAGCACAAATAAATGATAAAAGCCATTAATTTAAGGATGCAACAGTGATGCACGTTTTTTCGGTAAAATAATGTACAAATAAATAGGTGTGTGTTAGGATCAATACAATGCACTTCATCGATCTTACTCATTGTCTCCGCATGGATACTCATACGTACATTACGTCGCTACTGGTAAAATGAGTCCTGGTGAGAATCCAACCACATTGGTTGAATTTCAGCGCTTTAAGAGCGAGAGAGAAAGACTTTCATTTGTTTTCTCTCTCGATTTCCCGAAGTCGTCCGAAACGGTGAATTTACGTACATGCGTTTACTGCGATAGTGTGCATAGTGGAAGGGGATGTTCTCGAGAACTCCCGTCCTCAGTCTAGCATCACAGCTCGAAACTCCGGTTCTTTGGCTAGCATCATAACTTCCGCTTCCGAAAGTTTGTGTATACAACGCATAGGTAAAGAGTTTTGTTGTTGTATATCCAAATAATCTTTTACCTAATTAATAGAATATTGTTATTTTATTATTTTTTAATATTAAATAAAAACATTTTCAATTACCTTATAATAATATTTTTTTTCAATGCATCATGAAATTAAAAATCTACCTATAAACATTCTTAACCTCAATTGTTATTCATGATTTATATCATAACCCATCAAAGTTATTATTTTTTAGATTCTTTTTAATGCAAAACAATGGCAAAGTCTAAAAATCACACTAATCATAATCAAAGTGAGTATAATAAATGTTATATATTATTCTGTTTCATTTTTCTGTGAAACTTACAAACTGGTATATTTTTGTGTGACTTATCTTACCCATGAGAAGCATTTTTATAGGTTTTTAAACTATAGAACAATTGTATATTTCTCTTTCAATTTATAGATCGCAAAGCTCATCGGAATGGTATCAAAAAGCCAAAACGTTATAGGCATGAATCTACACTTGGCGTAAGTCTCAATTTTTTTTAGAAGAAAACCTTATTTTTTATAAAGGTGATTTCAAATTGTCATGCTTTATTATTATGGGTCTTCAATATTATATATATATTTTCAAATTAATTTTTGGAATGATTTTCTTATAAAATTATATTAAATTAATGTAAACATCTTTTATACAAAATACAGTATACTTTGCTATACATGTGACTAAACTACACATATGATTTCATTTTGAATTGGTTTAGATGGATTTGAAATTCTTGAGGAACCAGCGGTTTGCAAAGAAGCACAATTTAAAACCTAAAGAACAACTGAAGAGAGCAGAAAGGCGTAAAACTCTGCGGGCTCAACATGCTCAGAAGGGAGCTAACAAATAATTTTTGTGTACATAAATAATTTTATTGCAATACAAAATTTTTAAATTAAGTTTTTATTACGGTGGGTTTTTTTATTATAATTCCTTACCTTTTCATTTTACTGATCTGTCTGTAACATGTGACATTTAGATTGTTACCAATTTTTATTTAATAATTTTTGTTCCATTTCAGTTTGTTTATACTTGCGATTGTACTAATGTACCAATAAAGAAAAATGTGTAGTGTATATATATACATATCTATAAAACTATTACTAACCTTATGGTTTGATACCTCAATAGTCATATTACTAAACATGATTTTTACGTAAGCTTGATTCTTTAGAAAAATATAATTCCTTGAAAATTTCAGGGATTAAGGATGTCAATTCCGCGCAGTAGGAAATCTATGTATATTTGTAATAATATATCAATAATATATATACAGGGTATATTTATTATATAATGTATTTTTATAATACAATAAGTTAATGGAAAAAAATATATTATGAAAATCATAAGAAGTACATTTACAATGTTGTACTGTATTCATCGGTACCATAAATTTACGTCGGTATTTACGTATGTTTTATGCATTTACAATATACTTAATGTTTTATTGTTCAACTTTTAAAACTACATAATTTATATTTGAGTTAAAACCATTTTTCATTATGACTATTGAACAAAATCGATGCATAAGTTAATTCGCGTAAGCATACTCGTGGTACTTGACAAAAAATTCATACTAATCAGGTACTGCTACTCGATAGTAGTGTAGCACCAAATTTCAATAAATGTGGCACAAAAATTGCATTCATTTATAATGCTATTTCATATCAATTTTGAAACCTGTTCTGTTATCAACTTTCGGTGCAAATTAATGCCAAAAATAAAGTAAATCTTATTTTCGCTAAATTTTGTTATAGTTTTGTAACTAATTTATTGGTACTTATGTTATAAGACTTGTATTTTTGGTCAAAACGTTATTACGAGTCATTGTATGCTGTTGCTGCCAGTGCATCACTAAAGTTTAACAATTTCAATCTAGCATGAATTTGTTATGTTGGTGAAAGAGCTTGTATGGTTTTGAATTATGCATTTTGAGAATTTGGTATCTGAAGATATGACTAGCGAGAAAATATACATAAATACAGTGCAATTTGATGTTGAAATAATTACATTTAGACTTTTAGTACAGTAATTATTTTAATTTAATCGATCATAAATGTTAAATATGTATTTATGTACAGTAATAAATTTTGACGGTTTTGTAAACTAAACTTTTTAAGCATACAATTATGCAAATTACATATGTTCATTGAATGATTGTGAGGCACATTCAACATGGCGACTGAGCACGTGTCTGATAATCAAGCAACAAGTATAAAAAATCCATCTAAACCACAAACAATTTTACTATTTAGTGGTAAAAGAAAATCTGGCAAAGATTATATCACAAACATTTTACAACAAAGGTGATAAATTTTTTATAATAATATGTTATCAGTAATAGTTACTACAAATGATTGATATATTTTTGATACGTTGGCAATCATATGTTTTTTTTAGAATTGGTTCTGACAACAGTGTCATTATAAAATTGTCAGGACCAATTAAAAGCCATTGGGCTAAATCTTTTGGTCTGGATATCGATCAGCTTATGGGAGATGGAAAATATAAAGAAAAGTATCGTCTTAAAATGACAGAATGGGGAGAAAATATAAGAGAAAAAGATTCTGGTTACTTTTGTCGCGCAGCTATAGAAATGTATAATGGTAGAAAATTTCTTTATTAAAAATTAATTTTCTGCATAACATTATACCTCAATTTATTACAGCTCACAATAAGCCAATATGGATAGTGAGTGATGTACGAAGAAAAACTGACATACAATGGTTTATACAAAATTTTGGAAATGTATGTAAAACAATTCGTATAGAATCAGATGATTTAGTTAGAGGTGAACGTGGTTGGGTATTTATTCCAGGTATATAAAAATAAAAAATAATTATTGAACACGAAAATAATAAAAATTACTGAAAGGAATATCAATTTAATGGAAATTGCATTTCATTTATAATTTTGATTAATTACATATCTGAATTATCATAATTTTTAAATATGCTTTGCAGGTGTTGATGATGCAGAAACTGAGTGTGATTTAGATGATATGAATGCATGGGATTTGAAAGTGACGAATAATACTGAAAATATAGAGGTTATATTGCAAGATATATTAAAAATAATTAATAAACAATAAAGTATATTTACAAATTAAAAATTATGTATTATGTATATACGTATTATTTGTATTATATTTGTAAAGAATTAAGGAATTAAATATTTAAATAACTATAAAATTAAAGCCGTTAATGAATAAAATTGAAAATTTCCTTATTGGGGGTTAAAAATTCAATAGTTCTTTTATGAATTTATAATTAAATTGTAAATATGTTGACATACAGATATGTTTTGCAATATGAGTTAAATGATGCGAATTTAATTATAGAAGAAAATTAAAATTATATTTTAGCAATTTTAATAATTTTAATAACACAAAATGGACTATAATAATAAAACAATGCATGTCATACTTTGTAATGCATATGTATACACAATATATACTTACATGTCGCCATCTATGACACTTCGCATTGGAAGTGGACATCATTCACGCAAATTGTATTCAGTTTAGATAGTTTAAGGTTGACATTTATTTTTTAATTCTGTATGATTGTGTTTATATTGCGGTAAAATAGATATTGAGATTGTTTTATTGATTCTTGAAATGGTGGATCATTCGTTGCCGTCCGATATACTCGATGATTTAAGCAGGTTAATGTTTGGAAATAATTTTTGTAAAATGTTCCTTCCATATAATTTTTTGGATTTGCTTCCTTTATTTGATTTGATATTAAAAATACTTTATATTATCTCATTTCTTACTCGGTTTTTATATTTTCAGTCGATTTATTATCAATGTACCTGAAGAAGAGAGGAAAGATTTAGTTCGAATATGTTTTCAAATTGAACTAGCTCACTGGTTTTATTTAGATTTTTATTGTACAGATGAAAATCCAAAGTTAAGACCATGCAGTATGAGAGAATTTGCGACACATATCTTTTTTCATATACCATTCTTAAAACCTCATGTAGTTAATATAGATAATATTCTTGATCAATGGCGTGAATACAAACAAAATGTTCCAACATTTGGAGCAATTGTACTAAATGAAGATTTAACTAAGGTATTACTTGTCCAAAGTTATTGGGCAAAAAATAGCTGGAGCTTTCCTAAAGGCAAAGTTAATGAGGATGAAGATCCATCTCACTGCGCCGTACGAGAAGTATTGGAAGAAACTGGTTTTGATATTTCAAATTTAATAGATGAAAATGAGTATATTGAGTCAGTGATAAACGAACAATTAGTAAGACTATACATTATATGTGGTGTTCAAAAAGATACAAAATTTCAACCAAAAACGAGGAAAGAAATAAAAAATGTAGAATGGTTTTCTTTGGCTGATTTACCTAATAATAAGAAGGATATGACTCCAAAAGTAAAAACAGGAGTTGGTCCAAATGCATTTTTCATGGTCATTCCTTTTGTAAGGTAATGTATTGCTTCAGAAATTAAAAAATTAAACATATCTTAATGTTTATTGCATACATGTTATTACAATTATATTATTTTTGCTTTTATATAACTTAGTGTGCTGTCAAAAAGTGTAGGAAAAATATGTAAAATGCAAATATGTATAATAGATATTTTATGTAAATACTACAAAAGTATTAGATGAAAATGTAATTAAAAATGTAATTTTTCTATAAAAATTTCCAAATAGGAGAATGAGAAGATGGATACAGGAGAAACATTTGCGTGAGAAAAATACAAATATGATAAGAAGACATAGACATAGATCCTTGGGTGATGTTGAAACTGTTCCAAAGAATAAACGGCAACTATTTCCTCATTCTGTTCAAGTGATTGAACTTTATCCACTAATTAATTGTGTACTTTCATTTACTATTTTAAAAATAAATTTAATTTTTAGACAAGTTTTAAAGATATTAAAAGTTTTCGACAATCTAATACTTCACCAGCAATAAATCGACGTGATATACACGATGGTAAAAATTTATCAAAAGCGGCAATTAAACGTAATTTATTTGGGGATCAAAACGAAGACGAAACTTCACCTGTACTTGCTAAGCAATTAACAGACAGTCCACAAAATCGAGAATCCTGCACATTTTTAATGGATCCAGCTATTCAATCTTTAAAATGTAATGAATTTAGTTACAAAGCTCAAGTAGTCACTAAGGAAGTAAAAGGTGCAATATTTAAAATTAGAAATATATTATAAAGCTTAAGAAGCTTGATTAACACGTTCCGTGTCGCGTGGGGCGTATATACTCCACGCCGAATTTTCCGTTCGAGCCATTGGGTGGGTATCCTCATTGCAAAATGAAGAATTTTTTCTAAATTTTAATTATGGTTTTATACTATTGAAGAATTGTTAGGCGTAAGTAGATCAAAAACATTATTTAATTGTAAAAGTGTGGGCCATACAGGCCCCACGCGGGCTGAACGGAAAATCTTCAAAAAACGTACGGAACGTATTAATTCAATAAAAGTTATATATATTTTTTATTTCAGATGAAACAACTCAGGAATTTTGGAATACTGCGCTGCCAGGAGAAAATATAAAATCTTTGTTGTTCGGTAAAGCAGTAAATAAATTGCAAACGGATTTACAAACTATGCCTTCTCCATTTTCACTAATAAATTATAATACATCGCATTTCTCTATAATAAATGATAAATCTGTAAAACTTGGTTCAACAATTTGGGCAAACTTCAAATTTGATAAACAAGCAATATTAGATTGTTTAGAATGATAACTTTTGGAAATAAGGAGTCACATTTGATAGTCTTGTGTTTATAATTGTATTATATTTTTATAATTTGATAATAGTTTTGTGTATATAACTTAAAGTTAATGATTGTGTACAAAGATTTACAATTAAATCTGATTTTAAATAGTAGTTTTTCAATAATTTGTAATAAGTTTCTAAATGATGTTATAAGTTACAATAAGGTACAGAGTGAATAATGATGATATTAATTTATAATTATTATTAAATATTACATTTTTTTTTTATTATGTATTCATCATATATGATAGTAAATTTTATACCTACATAAAATTACAATAGAAGTTTACTTAGATGCATGATAAAATTAGACATTTATTTTTTATGAAATGGAATCACCTCGTGTGTTTTATTTTAATCAGTAAAAAGATAATCGGTAAATACGAAACAAACAATCAAACGAAATATCAATAAAGAAGGAATACAAAATATTTAACTTTTTCATTTTATAAATAGTTTATTCAAATTTTTTTACATTTGTTTATGTACATGGATAGTAATTACTGAAGACACATTCAGAAATTACTCATATAAATAAAATAATTAAGTGAATATACAAACTATTCTTTTTTTAGATGAAATTTAATATGTTTATTGCTTGTAAGGCACAAGAAAAACAAAAAGAAATAATGCAATGGGGATAACAAAGTACACCACTTTTTTTAAAAGAACTATGCCTGCTCCTTGTATACTTCGTATAATTTCATTATTTAATGCAAAAACTGTTTTACTTTCTTCAATAAGTTTATTTTTTGTATCTTCATCTAGTGTTTCTGCAATCTGATTCATAGTATCTCGGACGTGACGTTTCAAGTGAAAGATACTACAATCTTCGAAGTTCGTAATATTATTACCGTTCATTTGAAATTTTTCAAATGGCCAAATTTTTTGCATAACCTGTCTTTTTTTACGTAAAATAATTCCACCGCTCAGAAGTCCCATGTACAGATGATAAATATATGCTATTAGTAAGATAGGATTTGTATCTTCTATTTCTTTCAAATGAATTAAATATTTAGTGACACTATCTCTGGAATTTGTGAAAATATTAAGCTTTAATTGACAGAATCAATTTATTTTAAATACAAATAAAATTTTTAAAGTTTTAAAATGGGTACTTTTATGAATAAAATAAATATATGTACACATGCAAAGAATATATAAAGAATTTACCTAGGACTATAATTTTTTGCCCATTCTTTACCTAGATAAAATTCAAGATCATGTTCAAATGCTTCTGTACGACGAAGTTTACTATGTTCAAATAATCCTATTTCTGTATGTTTCCATCTTATCATAGCAAGTTCCAAATATCGAAAAATTTCATAAAAAACCAAAAGACCATCAGCCCATACTGAATTGTCAAGAAATCCTATTTAAAGTTAATAATTTTTAATATTTTAATTTATTATTATTATATCAAGATTTATGTAAACCTCTATTATTTTATTACACAATCTCATTATAAATGTTTATTATATTATTTAATAAAGTATACATGTAGACTTTATTATTCCGACATAAATATTATATTACAGATAATGTAAAAATCAATGTATATAATAATTAATCAACAAATTCTACATTTAACTTAAAAATTAAAAGTTATATTAAAGAATGACATTACTATTAGCTTATTAGGTTATATCAACATTAGAAAGAAATGTACAATTAAAATTGGTTGAAATGTTACGTAAAAAATCTTTCTTACCAAATGCTAATTTTGCATTTACCAATGCATCACTAACAGTATGAATTTCTTTTGTTGCTTTTCGCATTTGTTTACAAAATGTATCTCGATTTTCACTCGTCATTTTCCAGCGGGTTATATAGTTTTTGTAGAATTCAAAAAACTTGGAAGAACTTATTCTGTTCTTCTTATTATTTTATTCTTAACTGCATCACATTTAGAATATAAACACATGATTCCTCGTTTGACATTAACGTAACACACAATCACGTTGCACTTAGGTATAGGGAATCATATGGCCGAAACCACGTGATCCAATAATAAATGAAGATTAAACGCAAGGCGGCAGTTTGTATCACACTTAACTTTTAGGTTTAGGTATTATTAATATAATACCTGTATATTTAATACCATTTGTTTATGTGTTTTTCAATTCTTCGTTGTTGCTTAGTTCCGTTTTTAATTATTTATGAAATATAGGTACAATAGTAATAGTAATATTAATAATAAAGTTATAATTATGTCAAAAGACAAACGTATTTATGTGTTTAGTTTCTGTTATTTAGATGAATTATGAAGAAGTTACAAGGTAACTCATTTAAATCGATCTTTTCAAATGCCTGAAATCGTTGAGATAAAAAAATGTTAAAGACAAAAGTTATATCGACTCAAGGAGCACATAATTTGAAAAGCTGTCATTTTTTTGTAGATGAACGTATTGAAGATAAGTGAAGTTCATTGTTGCTTTTTTAAAGGAAGTTTTCTATAAAATTTAATTAGCTGCAGAAAATTATTAATTTAGAAGCCATTTTAATTGGTAGTAAATGGCGAGTATATAGTCTAATATGTTAAAAAATATACATATAATTTCATTTAAAAAATCAATTTAACCTTATGTGAAAAAGGTTACATTAAATTACTTATGTATCTTTTGGAACCATTTAACTCGTACGTGATACCATCGATTATATGCAGGGTGCTCAGAAGTTAACCGATTAATTTCTCCAATATATTTAGTAGATTATTTGTTTCTGAAGTAAGCTTTAGTATTGTCAAAATGACAAGTTCTGCATGAAGAATTAAATATTAATGAAAAATGTAACTATAATATAAACTGTTTATAAAATAAACTTAATATATTTTCAGATTTCAGATAATTAATTTTTGTTTATTGTTCATAATGTTTCAATGCAAAATACGCTGGTATTTTATTTGTGTGCGTATTCTGCTATGGAAAAATGGTAATTGTAAAAATGGTAATGGTAAAATGGTAATTGCAAGATAATGGTATCGGGTGTTTGAATTATTTAATAACTCATTATTTTGTATTTCTAAATATATTTAGAAATTCTAAGGAAATTGGATCTTTTCCTTAAATACATGCTTAAATACATACGCGCAAAAATACATAAAAATAAGGGATAATTGTTGCATCGCAGTTATATATGTATAAGATCCTTTTTTAAATAAATCAATAACAAATGGTACCATAACACAAATATCTGACCTTTCTGTTTTAGGATGACCTATCTAACACGTTGAAAAAGTTATTTGATTAACTGCTAGGATATCTTGTAGGTATATATCGTGTTCTGTGAAATAAAACTAAGGATTATCTTGAAATTGAATAGAAATTTTGGAATTAATTTTATGCATTTTTATGCATCGGTGTATCTAAAAATTACAATTGCTCTTTTTTTTTTTTTAAATGGAACTACATCCCTTTGGCCATCTTGCTCATGCTGTAAGAAATATTGAAATAGTTTATCCTTCGAAATTCATCATCTGGCTTCCATATTTGTTCGATAAAAAATCGATAAGGATTATTCGTTATTTAAAAAAATGTTTGAATAAAATTTATTGTTTCGAGGGGAACATCATATGTTAGTTGCACGTTTTTTTTAAGATGGATATATCCGAGATTTCAATCTTGAAATCGATCTTTTAAGGCCATTTGTGATTATTTAAATTTTTCTTTCGTTAAACGTTCACAAAATATTTCTCACTGCAGTTATGTAAGACTTATTGAAAACAATGGTTTCAACGTGAAATGTTGCATAAAATTTTCTTCCTTTCTTGGATACCATCTTTCAATAAAGCCACATTAAACAATGGCGAACAAACGAATCGGCATAATGTCTGTTGTTAATTGGATGAGAATCTGCATTGGCACCGACCGATTGATCGTTTCCATCAGTAGTAATTTAGATACTTTTTTCACCAATGTTCTTTTACTTTTTGTCTTTACAGAACATAAGAAAAAACTCATCACTTTTTATAATATCGAACAAATTATTAAGACAGAATTTTGAGAAAGCAGAACTGTCGTTTAGGAACAGAATAACCTAGTGAGAGAACCTAGAACAACCTTAATGACTGATCTTAAATGATTTTGAAAGCTATATAATAAACAAATATATACACTAAATAAATTGTACATTTATATACTCGATGATACCATAAAAATAACGGAAAAGAGTAAGATAACAGTTTTTCTAAATGTAGTAATCTATTTTCATTTTCAGGTTAAGTGTAACAAATTCAGAAGATAGTAAATAGGAAAAGCAGATGATTAAACATACTACAAAAAAACATAGCATACTGTTTGCAGTGGTTGGCAGTTCTCTCTGCGGATACGTGGACTTTCTATGGCACTGGTATACAGTTCCTGTATATTGTAAGTGGCTGCGGTATTCGGCTAGTCAGATCGATGAGACGCCGTCGTGGTGGCGCCTCGTAAACGCCCAGCTCTGTTGTCTTCGGCAAACTTGCGCTTTTGGGCCCGTTTGAAATTTTTTAACAATCTCATATTAATATTCAATGAACATTTCGAACAGAAAGAGAATCACTCGTAGCACCATGTATTTCTTCTTAAAATGTTTCAGCAATGAGGGTAAGGTCAATCATTGCTAATTCCTAACCAACTTATGAAAAATATAATTATATAAAATAATGAGCAAAAATTAAGTTTACACTTGTAACGGGATTCAAATTGAACGATATAAAGCGGATAGTGACAGAAAAATGCATTAATGTTCGTCAGGCAAATGGTACAAGAGACACAGGTAAACGTGCTTTATCGCAGGAGAAAAATTTGAAATCTTTAAAAGGAGGCCACAGGCGCTGCTTAAAGTATCGCGTCACTAACTATAGTGTGTAAGATGCGAAGTGTAAAATAATTCGAACGAAGTAATAATGATGCTGATGCAAATGCTAAGGTACTTAATAAGCACAAGTGCACGTATACGTACGTATTACTGAACGGGGAGGCCTAGTATTTCGCTACGCTTCGCCAGGTTTTTAGTCACGGACTCTTTAATTAGTATTTTAATTGCGCTAGAACTGAGTAGAAATTTTAAGTATGCGTTTACGTGAAACTCGATCCTAAAATTTATATCCTTTGCCTTCTCATTATTACCGTTAAACTCTTTCTTATTTAAGGCATTTATGACAAATTTTATTCAAATTATTCTAAAGTATTTGTTTGGAGAAAAAGAAAAATTTTCAATTGATCAAGTTTATGAAGTGAAAAGTGGAGAAAATGGAGCAGTTTAATATTAATCATATGGTTATCACTATAAATAACCATAATTGGGGAATGAAAAAGAGTAGAGTTAAATGTTTTGATTTTTAACGAGCTCATATGTATGTCATATATTAACGCATACAACTGCGAACGATTGAAATATATTTATTCGCATCAGAGAAATAAAACTGAAAACTGTATTAAAAATTATTTAATATAAGGGGAGACAAATTTTTGTTTATACTTCTTATAGAACATCATGGACGATTTCCAAAAATGTTATCGTAGCAGATTAAAAGAATTTCTATGAAAAATGACAGATTAGTTACTTCGACAACTTTGGTAGCTCTAGCGTTAAAACGTATGCAGCTTCGTGTGCATTGAAACGTCATATGTGTCGTCGCGATGCCTTGTGTTGGACGCATTTACTACGTCACTGTACGTAGGCATGTAAGATAAGTGTGGAACGTAAAGCGCATCGTCATTACGGATAGGAGACAGTATCCGACTTGAAGAGATGCTATATTTTGGTTTCTGATATTCTCAACACGGTTAGTAAGGGGGTGTCGCTCAATACTAGGACCGCGCACTATGGCCAGCACTGTGAGGCATTTGACTTGTACCCCGATCACACTCGAAACGTTCTCAAAATTATATTTTAATTACAATATATAGGAGTATTATGGAAAGTGAAGATATTATACAAAACGGAATAATGATAATGTTTTACTATTATTTTGAGATACTAATTTGATTTTGTGAAATATTGGATAATTATTTTTCTCCTGTAAATTAACTAAATATATATTTTATCATTTTAATGAACATATGCACACATGCACATTCGAATAGTTTTACGTTCAACGATGTACAAAGATGGAAAAATAAATTCAAATATTTCTCAAGAATCAAAAGTATAAAAGGTTGAAAGGATAGAAACGGGCATATGGCAATAATTTTTAATATATTAATTGTTTTGCAAAAGTGAAGTTGAAAATATGCCATTAACGGGGTGCAATATGTTATAGGTACGGGGTTGAGGATTATGAGATGCAATGCGGCAATCGAAGATGCCAACCGATCGATAAATCGACCGCGCGATCAACAAACATTTTAATTGTATAATGCAGTTTTTGTTAAATTTCTATAGATTTAACAACTTAAATATTACTGAATAGCACACATAAATGGCAATAACACACATGTAAAGTAAACTTTAAATTGTGATTACTTAAGAGCTAACAAAATCGTACATACATTTAATAATTATGTTTTTCAGTGATTAGTAAAACACGAATAATAAAAATTCTGATAAGTAAATGAATATAAGTAATTAAAGAATATACGTCATATCTATAATCGTAACTGTATACCTGTAGTTCATTACATATATTTATATGTTTCTAGTGTGGCTTTATTATGTAATTCTTGACATAATTATATATGTACAAAGCTTTGTTACTTTTAAAAATATAATACTTTAAATATTTTACTTTGAAATTCAAAATTGTTTTAAAACATCAATTAATACTTATTATGATTACATTGTTTAATATAAAAATTAATTTGTTTAATCGTAAGCAACGATTTTTTGTCGAAATGTAATATTACATTCTAATAATAAAAATGAAATTTTGTTAACCAGTTTACATTGATGATTATTTATTGATAACTATATATAGTATATTGAAGATTATTAGGTTTATTTCACCAATTATTTTTCCAATATTTTCCTATTCTGCGTTTACTTTGTACAAATTTTGTTATTTTAAATTATTAGTACCTTTCGGTTGGTTGTAACAAAATTGTGTATAAGGAGAAAAGTTGCAGATGGCAGATTGTCGACAATCACTTCTTTACAAACTGAAGAGCTTACTGATTTTTATGGTATAATCACTCGTATAAATTGATATTTGTTCACATTCCTTTTAATATGAATATTACTCAAAAAAGAGGAAAAATGGAAATGAAATAAATGAAGAGCTATACCTATTCAATTTAGATTCTATTAGATGACTGAGAATTTAATAATAATCCTTATTAATAATAATTATTATTCTTAATCCTTATTAATGGTTTTTTATCTAACTCATTTTATTTATTTTCAATTAATAAAATTCTCGCCTTTGTTTAAAAGAGTATTTTCTTGATCAGAAACAGATCCTCCTGCATTGCGACAAATGTATATGGCAAGCATCAGGAGTGATATAATATGTGTGTACGTATTTAGTAAAATTTAAATTAAAACATTCTTATTTGGCAACAATAGAATGATGCATGATATTCTAAAACTTAATAAATGGAAATAATTTTCTATTTTGTTTTATACAACAGTAAAATGTTTTTCAATCGGTAAATTGATGAAGTGACAGATTAAAATACTACTTCAATATTGTAAGTGATATGTACATATGTATAGAAGGACAGAAAAAGAGAATAACGTTACATTTCCATAAATTACATGTATGTATATCTTTATTATTTAATTACTCATAAAACATTCCCTTTTAATCCTAGGCGATATTAAAATACTGATTTTGATAATTATTTACCTTAACAAAAGTTTACGTGTAATTGTTGCCATGTAAGTACGCGAATAACGAACGAGAAATGGTTCCTTAATATCTGACGGTACGCCGTGCCGGCCGGCAGCAATAGCAGACGTATGTATCGCATGCTTCTTAGCTGGTCATTATTTCACCCTGTAACATTTTCTCCTAAATAACCGCACCCATACTGCAGAGTGCGATTAATGTCGACCTCTATGTCTTGATCCTTTTCCGTTTTCTCTTATTTCCGGTGCAAGTCCTTTCCCTCGATACCGGCATTTTCCAACGTTTTGCCATGCCGGCCGGCTTTGCCGGTCATGTCAGTCAGTTAGACACACACGTATCTATACACACAGTTACAGTATTACAATGTTCGTACCCTTGGTTATTGAGTATGGGTATATGTACATATATATGTATACGATCTCTGTTATACATCTAAATGGACCTACATTGTGACGTTTCCGATGTCGTGGCAATGTGTGTGTGCAAACCGACCAGACAGTATATACTGGAAGTCTAGCTGCGCGAGTCGAAGTAACCAAGTTCGATGCGCATTGCTAAGTGGGGATACTGGATTTTTCAGGGTGGGGGTGCCTTTCTGTGGCAGCAACGAAGGATATCGTAAAGTCTGTCAGAGAGCCGGCAGCCCGCAACGCGAGTGTTGCTGCCGAGTCACTTGAAGTTTGAGTATCGTTGATTGGAACACAGGGAGAAAAGACATTCGTGAATCGTAGTAACGAAATCCCGTCATCCGTCCCCAGAAAACAGGGATACATTTCGTCTTCGTTACGATCTACGTTTAGTGTCGCTGTGTCCTACGACGGTTCTCTCTCGCACTTCTTTTTGTCATCGTATAACTCGCGAACTTCTCAGTCTCCTGTCACTCTCCCTTTGTCCCTCTCTCGCTGCCGCCCCTTTTCTCTTCATTTCTCTCTTTCTTTTCGTTTATACGCACCATCGAATGCGAAAGAGAGGAGGAAGTTGAAACGATTCCACGCTCAGACGAAGAGACAGGAAGACGGTTAATCTTCGCGTTCGGTCGAAACAAGAAGGGTATTGGATACATGATATACCGACGGATCGAAAAACTGAAACTTGGTGAACGTACCACGTAACAAAGGTAAGCAGATAAAACAGTTTTTATTTAATGATTCTCGGTATGAGCGTTGAACAAGTTGTGAGGTGAATATAAGTGGGGTCAAAATTTCACAGAAGTTCTAGTACCTATGTATAGATTTTATCGGCCGGCTAGGTGGATTGCGGAGGGGTTGTTACTAAGGGGGTGGACTGCAGTGCCGATATACGTTGGGGGTGACCATTTGACACTTCGATTTCACGTGTTCAATAGTTCGGAGAAATGACAATGCGACGACAGAATTTTAGACATTTCTTTCGCTTTTTGAGCGTACGTCTCGCGTGAAATATATTGTTAACGGTCAACGGTAAACGTTATAACCTTTATTACAACTTACCACTCTACTTGACATCAATTCGTGCTTTTTCGAACTCATGGTGTTACTGTCTTTTAATTTTTGAAAAGAACGAATTTGCATTTAAAATCGATAATCAAGAACAAGCGTTTAATGTCCTGTTTTCTAGTTGGCTAGCCAGAATTTGGATCAATGAACTAAGGTCGTGCGGAGAAGCTCGGATCCTGCGCATTCGACGATAGGACATAGCCCTACCGCTTTTCAGGGAAAGGGTCGTGCAAATCCTGCGCAATACCTAACGCCAACACTGTCCGCATGAAATCGCGGTGAGACAACGCGGTGACCTTTTCATAAAATCTCTTCGAAATTTTCTTGTTCCGGTAAGATTTCGTTTGTTAAAGGTTCTCTCACATTTTACATAGAACTTTCAAGTCATCTGTTTCCTTCATTTAATCAAATAATTTATGTTAAACAAATTTATATTTCACATTCGCTTCTCTTTTTCTCGAAGACTTTGCTTCGTCATTTTGATTCCTTTTAGAAAAAATATTTATCAATTATTACATCAGCTAAAGTTATAACATTAAGCACATGTAGAATTGAAATCATGGTTAAGAATATAAAGAAAAATTAACGCATTTGATAGCAATTATGCGTAAAAAGTATTAATGATGAAATTTTCATTATGTATGCTTTCATTTGGTTTAAAGCCCTACATATCTTTTGTAGTGTAGGGGCAACCATCATCTGGCTGAAATTTGTGCGCATAATTATACGTACTCCAGCTTTTTACTTCTCTTTTTTATAACCTTTGTATAAATACGTTAACATAATACGTAGAATACTAAAGTGGTACGAATATTGTAACGGCAAACGAAGTGCTGTTAGAATAATTTCTAGTAGAAGTCTGATGTAAAGTATCAGAAACTGTGCTTGAAAAGTGATACATACATACATATGTGTCTTTGGGCTACGACTTCGTTGTCAACCCTGTCATTAGTGAATTTTGTTCACACGATATCTTTGTAGAATAAATTTCGTTTTTGAACAGTGATCCAGTGATACACAGTAAACTGCATTTGTTAACACTGATAATGTACACTTATCGTGTTCCCCATTTGCTTTTCCATTTTTCACAGCAATGAGTACTACGGATCCTACCGGAGAGGGCGGAGGGGGAGGGGAGACGACTACAATATCACCAATAAATATTGAACAAAATGCATCTCCGATTACACCGGTGACCGGTGGTGCGGTGCCACCGGGCTCTCAACAACAGCATCCACCACCATCGCCACTAAGTGGCTGTTACCTTCTCGTTGTGCTTCCAGAGCCTCATACTGCGCAACATAAAGATCTCATCTTGAATCGTCTTGCAAAAGGTAAGCGTGTAAAACTTGCTGTCCAAATAAACGGACAATTCTTTCGCGTTCATTCCTTTTTCTCTTTAATCATTTAGAAAATTCAAGTGTCCGGTGACAGTTTGAAATTCAGTTAGCACACTGATTGAGATGAATTATACTTTGCTCGGTTGAACTTCGCGTTATGCCGATCTCAGATCTTTGATAAGCTGTCCTTGGTATAGAATATTGTTTTATTTATAAAAATGGTGTGGTATTGTTGAGAAACGAATATAACAAATGAATGAAATACAATATGGAAGATATTCTGAAGTGGTTTATGATGAAAATTGCGGTTACAATTATGATTTCACGTGTATTTCGTCGCGCCACTTCCGCATATGAACTCAAGCAGTAACGGTTCTTCCTCGCTGTGCGTATTCCTTCCGATTTATCGGACGGGCTTACCTAACAACTTTATAGGTCGCCCTTGTTGCTAGGCGGAGGTTGAGCGGACGTTAGTTAGTAAGGAAATCATACGGAATTTTTATTTGTCGTCAATTGTTTCTTGTCAACTTTCGAAAAGCTCTGCAGTTCATTTTTTTCTCAAGTGATGATTTAATTACATGCCCACTTTTCCATTATTTAAATACTTCCATTTCTCACGGTTGCTTAGGCCATTAATTATTCGGCATAACATTGCGACTGCTTGAATGAACTGAGTTTGATTAATTTAAAAAAATTTTTTCCTCCTTTTATATATTGTAAAACTGTGTGTTTTACTTCAAACATTTTTTATTTCTTTCGCATACTTAACACTAAATTGCCGGATGTTGGGTATATACCTATTTTGTCTGAAACGAGTCAATTTGACTCAAATATGAAAATTGAAGTTTCAAAAAACAATAAAATTTTATTTTTAAGAAAGTTTGTTCAAAACAATTTTTACACATATATGCTGTTTTTAAAATACATTTTCCATAGATTTTTTTTATTACATTTAGCACGGACGCTCTTACTTCTATTCCTTTCACATAATGCTTGAACTTGACAAAATCACAAGTGAGTCAAATTGACTCACTCCGGCAATCTAGTGTAAAAATTAATCCTTGCATTTAGTACTGAATTTTTACCGCCAGTTTTATTTTTAGTTTGCTATTAACAGTATTACGTTAGAAATTTTATAAGAAAAAAGAGCGTAGGAAAATTTGTTCCCGATTCTCTTTAAACTTAATCCACAAAGTTAGTATAACTTCGTGTCCGTTTCGAAGTTTGCACGAAGGATTGGTTTATCTACAACTATTTTATAACGGGATTTAGCGATACGTGAAACATGCTGGGGGCATTGTGACGTTTACCTCAAACATACATACCTTCGTACATGCATAGCGCAGTTGTGAAACATCGCGTTTCGTACAATAGGAATATCGTTGTCGATTCCACGAGAAGATTCACAAATTCGTGTTATTAGTTAAAATTCACGCGAACGAGAAGATGCGAAGGAAAGTGCACGTGATACGTTGCCACAAACGTGGTCGTAAGCGTGTTTGAATACCAAAGGTCTACGTGATCGTGGACCAAGTGCAACTTTACCAAGCATGGGAAAAGGAAAAATCAAAATTACGAGGAAAGAAAGAAATCTGTGGCGGCGAGTTTGATGCGGTATGCGCATGTTAGACCGGCCTACGGCCACATCCCCGCAGTCACCAGAACTTCGATCAATAATCCATCTACACAGAATGTAGATAAAATTGTCGCTTAAACTATAATAACGATATCGTTTTATGGTATTATATACCATTAAATGGCCAACGATCGTGCACGTGCATGCGAAACCCACGGGATGAAAGTGAAAACTGGCCCAAGTTCTACGTGCACGCGAAGTATTCGATAGAATAGGGAAAGATAAAATGGTTTGACGGGAGAGGGAAGGCCCGGATAGAATAATAGAGCTGACTGGAGCTGCCCGGGACACTTTAATCGGCTTAATTGTTGCTTGAAAATAATTTTTGTAGACGAGGTGATCGTTATCATTTAATTTCTGTTTTTTCAATTATTTTATCTTCGTATTAAAGTATGTAAAAGAAAAAAATTAAACGCACTATCATAGGTGCAGAAGGTCTTACGTAATTGGAAAAAAATGGTGAAGGAAAGATATATCCTGTTTAACCCTTTGCACTCCTGTATCGAGTGTCACCCGACATCAGGTTTCTTCACAGGTACTTCTACATCCCCTTATAATCAACATTTTTAAATACGTGTTATATTGGACGTTGTTTTAAACATTAACACACTCTTAAGATTTCAAAATGTAAAAAAGAGATTAATTATAATTTTTTTTTTTATATGCATTTGGTATTTTCTTATTTATCGAAATTTTTTTGTTTTCCAGTAAGAGAATATTTAGAAATTTCACAAATATTAGATCTCAGCAAAGTTTCATTGGTGATTTATAATATGAACTTATATGTAATTAGTGTAAAAACTTCTCATTTATGCACCAAAGGGCTTATTCCATATATAAATATGCAAATGAATAAATAAATGAAATAAGTTGGGTCTTATCAATCAATTCTCTGTTGAAATGCATTTGAAATAAAAATAGAGATTTATTGGAAGGAGAATTTTTTAAAAATTAACTTATTAGAGTACAAAGGGTTAATGGAACGTTTGACTGAATATTTTTCTAACCTAATTAATTTGATTCTTAAATAATTTCGTGTGATACGAATTCTTGCCTCCCTTATAAGTGGGCTCGTTTATGTGGCCGATTTTGTATGCGATGGGCACGGTGCAAACGTGTTAGCAAGTTTCGTGTGACTCATGGGCTGCCCGTGCAGATACATCACAGGAAGGATTGGTAGAGCGGAAAGAAGGCGAGACGTGAATTCATTCATGTGCTTATTTCGAGCTACCTGCAACGTTGTCTTCGCTATTATTTCTGACGTTCGTATTGTCCCTCGCCCTCGATACTTGTACACAGGGATCCGTGGCAAAGCGCGAATAAAAAATAAAAACGCGAGATATGAGGCGTAGCATTCTCAGAAATTAAGTGTCCTTACAGAATTGATGCATTTTGTATACACTGTATAAAACGACACTTTGTTTAGTTAATTATGAAAGTAGCTTAAATATATTAGACAGTACAATTTTCATTATACGACAAAATATTTTGCAAAATACGTAGGTACTTGTTGTGGTAATATAAAATTCTTTTCATGATTTTTATGAAAATTTTGTGAATGATTTGTTAGGACCGGTGACTTATGACTTGTGGCTGCAGAAAGTAGTGAATTTTATTAAAAGGACACGTTAGAAACAGATATATTCATTCACATTTCTCAATTATAATTATTGTTAATTAATTTCCATGGATACTCTAATTTCTTTTCTTTTTGTTGTTGCAATAAATTACTATTAATATTGATGTGATAGTAACGTATAACGGAAACGATCAAATACTTTGATATACTTTTTATTTTTCTCCTTTCTGGTGAGATTTAAAGCAAGAAGTTTGCATCATTGTCTAAAAATATCTTAGGGAACATCTTATATGAGGCATTTCTTTAAGAATTTAAACTGAGCTTTTAAGCAACACACAGTTTCTTAATCTTACTGCTTGTCTTAATTTTTTAGATATCTTTTGCATTGGAAGTTCTTTTCGCATTCTCATTTTTTTTTTACTTTCTTGAATGGTATCGACTATAAATTCTACAGAAAAGCCACAAATTTACCAAAGGGTAAATTACTTATGCTTAGATCGTTTTTAAAATAAATATAGGCTGAATAATTTCAAGCAATTTAACAACAGAACATCGATTGCCTAAATCGTGTCACTTAACATAGATTTGATAAAAAACATGTCAAATATTTTATTCGAACTACTAAGTGTGAAAATTTTATAAGAACCTGTGATTGTCCGAAATTTTCAGAATGATTGTCTTGGTATGTTCCATTGTTAGATTGATAATTCGAGGAATGGTTTATTGGAACGGATTCTTTTTTCTCTCGGTTAGAATAATCATGGTTCTACTGTATTAGTTTGTAAAGATGCTTGCATATTATTGTCACATAAATTGATAATGATAAAATTTTTTACTTCAACTACACACACACGACTCAATATACATAAACATCCACGTAATAATGTAATACAAAATAACTAATAATTTCGTAAAATTTTTTACTTCAATTACACATATACATAAACATCCACGTAATAATATAATACAGAATAAGCGATAATTTCGTAAAATTTTTTACTTTAACCATACACACATACACAACTTGATATGCGTAAGCATCCACGTAATGATATAATACAGAATAAGCGGTAATTTCGTAAAATTTTTGACTTCAATCATACGCACACGACTTGATATATATAAACATCCACGTAATAATGTAATACAAAATAAGTGATAATTTTATCAAATTTTTTACTTCAACCACACACAC
>JAOPTO010002388.1:52547-391796 GCA_033822845.1 Tetrapedia diversipes | reverse complement strand
GTACATTCTGTATCTTTTTTTGAGCATTTTAATTTCTCATACGTATACGAAAGTCTGTTCAGATATAATTAACAATTGTTTCATAAAATGTTGTTGGGAGGTGTTTGATATTTATGAACGTTATGCAAGGGATGTTAAAAATCCTTAGGCAATAAGTCATCCCTTGAAAATTATACATCATACAGTTTACAATATTTGCATATCTCATTTAATCACGTTATAAATAGCTGGCATATCGTGCAGATGATGCTTATTTCGTCCCGCGATGTTTATCGTCCCGGACTGCGGATTTTTGCGCGATTACGGAAAATTCGTATGCGGAGAAAAAGGTATAGAGTGCACATAACACAGAAAAGTGTGCGAAATATCACTAGCAAAGCACGCTTTATGATATTCAGGAGTTGAAAGAAATCTCTACCTTAGGTTATAAAAGCGTAAATTTGCATAAAAGTCCAGAGTCCACTTGTCGCGAGGTAAAACACGTGAAATAAAGGGCACGACTGCAATGTTCGTATATTCGTTTCTCTTAGACAATAACAGGGAAATAACAGAGGGGATACGAGATCTTAATTCTTGACAAACTTATCTAGGACAGATTTATGTTGTCGTTCGTTCCCATATATATTTCTGTTCTTCTAAGTGGCTAACTTTTATTGTTTCTATTCCACACGTTTGTGTAGGAGAGATAAAAGGTACATATATAAGAGAGATAGCAATAGAGAGTAGGCGCAGGATGTGCGATCGATTGCCGGCTGCCGCGGAACCACGTGACGGGGTGCGGTATTCATGACGTCATGGAACTCCTGTTCCATTCGTGGTACCAATATACTGATTTTTCTTTTTCTTTCCTTCTCCTGGTCGCCCCGTCAGCTTTAGAGGTTTCTTTTACAATAAACGGTGAATTAAAGTGATTTTAAATGAAAATCTCAATAGGCTGTTGGCTTTTTCTAGATTTATGGAAAATTTGGTGGTCCAAAAAATGATAGAATGCGCATAATATGCTGAAACAGTGTTTCTCAACGTTATAAAACTACTTAAGTCTTCGCAACGTGCCATAATTGATAGAAACAGAATTTTTATTCACTTAAAATGGTGATACATTTTGTCACTTGTTATAGTTTATTTGTTTCAAATATGTATCATTAAATGTGAAAATATTTATAATATAGGCGTGTACATTTTATGAAACACAGACAGATTATTTCATTAAGAAATAAAATAATAATGGTAAAAGATTTTTCAATGGGGAACTTGTGTCTGATGTTTTTTTACATATTTTCTTTATTTGTGAACGAACATTAGTACACGAATTATATTTCTCAAAATATGCTAAAAGTATACAAAATATCCTTGGCATGTTATAATATTCGGAGGGTGGAATAAATTACTTTTTCAGTTTAATTTGTTTAATCATACTCGTAAGAGAATAAATTTGCATAAAACTTTGAGGTCTACTAATCAGCGATTATTATTGAACATTAACTATGCAATAGTGTACTATTTCTTTGGTGTTGCTAAATATTAGGCCCAATTTTAACAAATTTTTGGAAAATACAAGTGAAATACTTTCAGATACACGTTTTAAGGTTATAAAATTTGAATGTTCAAAAAGAAAAAGTTGAAGAAGTTTTATATTTGCAATTACATACTTTGAAATTCAGTGATAACAATTAGTATCTTGTTTGGGGTCATGGAAGACCTACGTCTGCTATTTCAGGTTTAAAAGTATTCTTCTTAAAATTTAATGTATTTGCAGTCAAATTTAATTTATGTTTATAAATAAATTTATTCTAAATCATTGTCGTTAACAATCATTGATACAATTGAAAGAAGTCTTCGAGTTCAATTCTTATTAGTCATTTCATATAACTTTTAAATAATTTCCTTGCCTGTTTTGCATACTTAAAAGTCAACTCACAGTGGAAATAAACACATATATACGATTATGCATAAATAGAAATAGAGAAAATACTAAATTTCAGTTCTTAATAAATATTTATTCCAAATATATTGGACAGGATACAGATTGTTAATTCAGATTCAAAAATTGAAATTTTCTTGACTTGTTAAGCTCAAACTTCACTTATCAATATGTTTCCATTATAAAAATATTTTCAACGTTTTTTTAATAATAACAAATTAAGTTCAAACTTCAGTTATCAACGCACTTGATATTAAATATGTTTCGATTATAAAAACGTTTTTAACATTTTTTTAATAATAATCAATTTTCCCTTTATATGATATTACGTATATTTTCACCCTATTAATCGAGCCGATGGGTCGAGGTACGAGGGGAAGAAAATTCTTACTTTCTTAACCTTCACCTTATGTTACTCAGCCCTGAACCACACTCACTTTACGAAGCCAAACTAGTGCAGGCTCCTAGGTAGTTATGTACCACGTTATGACCCACTATTTCGATCACTTGCCTCTGTCTTAAGCTGCCATAAAAATCAAATTATGATCAAAGCCAAATAATATATGTAAAACTTTGTTCTCCTTTAACCTTTCTGATGGATACCCAAATTTTTTAAACGTGTAAAATAAGCTAAATTTCTTTATTTCTTTACTTTTACTTTCTTGTCTGGAAATACAGTACAGCTGTGATATTGATTAATAATGTATTTTTTATAATTTTGTGTTTCAGGCTTCCTCTCATGGGATAAGGATAGCTGTCACGTAGATTTAGAAAAAGAACTGTTGGTGTTAGTGGCTCAAGCTCCTGAAGGAGAAGAAGCTAGAAATGGTATTAATAATTATACTACTTTTTTGAATCTTTTTATTCTATTCAGATCTAAATATATAACTCAGCCGTATCATTAAATTAATACAATTTTTATTCTTCACTGTGCTAGAATCAAATTTTTAGATTTTGTCTATTTTTATATACAAAAATCTGTTTTTCACTAAATTTATCAAAAGACTGTAACAGTACTCTCCTCCTAAGTTAAAATATTTTACATAGCACTTTGAAATATATGAGAAAATTGAAATTTAATTTATTAAAATTAGTAGTTGACATTAATCAAAAAGCAATTAGGACAAATGATGAATTTGACTGTTTATAGACTTTAATTAAGCTTTTAGGATTTTATAACTTTACTTAAAATGTAAGACACGCGTGAAATTTCGGATATTTTAATATAAACTAGAGCCTCTCGTATTCGAACTAAAAGAAAGACAAATAATAAAATTGATAATAGAGATGATAACATTTTTGCATAATAAGAATAATCACTTTCTTTTGCATTAAACCTCGTTTGTTCAAATAGAAATCAATAAAATCGATACTTTGTTTCAATATTTAAGGATGCCATATTTTTTTGGCCGTTAAGTCGCATAAAGCTTTTAACATAAGTAATTAATTGTATACTAAATTATTCGGGGATTTGGATATTAGGGTGTTTAGATAAAAAGAGCTCGGATATTTTACGTCTCACATACGTTCTCAAATTCATATCTAAATGAAACGGTAACATATATTTTTATACTTTACTTATGAGTATACGCAAAAATTTCATCTATAAAGCCACTTTTGTTAATTAACTGGCTTATTTTTATCATAGATATGTACGTACAGTAGCGTGTTCTTGACTGTCCATTCATTAAATTTGAACATGGACATTTATTCGGAGAAGGTTTCTTTCGGCTTATTCCGTCGTACGTACATACGCTATCAGCCAAAATTTTGGAATCACCCAGAGGTTTTAAGAAACATTTGAATTTAAAAAAAGAAAGGGGTTTAGAATCGTAACTTCTCAAAATGCTCTTCCATGAAAAGTCTACCGCTATAAAGGAAACTGCTGTTAACGCTTAGCCAATCGAACGGGGAGATCTTCAATTTTTTCCGTAATAAGGGTGCTGCGATTGATTCTATTCACTTTTGTCACTAGTTAGTGTTGTTCACAGTTCATCAAATGCATTTTCTGCTCTTTTAACCCTTTGAGTGCTGAATACTCTCGGCCTAAGTGCTCTGCATCGACGGCGGTAATGATGTTATTTGTACTTACACTGACAATCGCGTTGCAATAAGCGAAAGATCGAAGAAACTGATGAACGCATTTATTCGTCCATGGTCCCTGCCAGCAACTGCCGTCAGACGCATATATGCGCCTATAACACTCTCAAAAAGTTGACGGAGAAAACAAAAATTAACAAGCGCATATATGCGTTCATAGATAGTCCCTACGAGCAACTTTCGTCGGACGCATATATGCGCCCATAGCACTCAAAGGGTTAACACGTTCGTCGCCACGTCACCCATATTTGGGTGACGTTCTTTTTCTTGAAATTAAATAGGATTTTAAATTGGAATTTTAAAAGGAATTCAATGGAACAAGTATTGAAGAATAATATATATACATATATAAAATAGATAAAATAAAAATTAAAACTTTTGCTATTTTTATATTCTTTTTACCCCAGTTTTCTATGCAATCGGATTTGGGCTCAGCGAGAAACTCAGTCGAATCACGCTGGGCGACGAACGTGTTAAAGTACAATGTTCAGTAAATTCAACACCAGTATAGTAAATTCAAAAACTGGCACATAGTTTCCGGACAACTCAATACTTCGACTCTGCTACTTCAAAACCAATTAAGACGCAAGTGTGAAGTAGACTGTATTTTAATTTAGGAGGACAGAATCGGTAAACCACGCAAAGCATTTAACATTCGAGCTTTGTGAACACGACAGGAAGATTAAGTTTGAATCACTTACTGGAATGCCATTATCGATCGCTTACGTTGTGCATATTTCTGAAACGATCGTGTAACGGTCGTCACGCGTGACTGTAGATCGTTTGGTTGAACAAGAAACGCGAATTTTTCAGGCGAACGACTGATCCAATACGCTACCGAGAATCTCGTCACGGAAGTGCTCATTCACCCGCAAACGAACACGTTGCTACAATGTATTCGTAATCTACTAGCAAGTTTCACGAAGCATCGACATATTATACACGCCGGCTATACTTTTGGCGGAAATGGTTCCTGGATACTGCAAGTACGTACAGATTCTTTTATACTACTAGCGAGACCCCGCTTAACGCATTGCGGACCAGACATTTTATTGCTAACCGTACCCAGTGGCCGGGTATTTTTTGCGTCAAATATTTTTAAATTAGTGATGATTTATTAAAAATTAAAAATCATTGTCGCGTGAAATGTTCATTTTCAACAACAAGTTTAAAAATGAATGATTTTTTAACCGTTTGAGTGCGAAATAATTTTCTTGTATGTATGCTAAAAGCGCGGGATGAAATGCGTGGTTACTTTTTTTTTGAAAATAATAAAAACGGCAATAATTAACACAAATTATCCCTTAAAAATTAGAAGGTTCTAATTGAGAGTTGTTCGGGTGTCAAATTTGAAACGCCAGAGTTGAGTTGTTGTTACAGTTTAACACTAGATTGCTGGATGTTGGATATATACCTATTTTGCCTGAAACGAGTCAATTTGATTCGAACATGAAAATTGAAGTTTTAAAAAACAATAAAATTTTATTTTTAAGAAAGTTTGTTCAAAACAATTTTTACATATATATTCTGTTTTTAAAATACATTCTCCGCAGTTTTTTTTTCATTACATTTAGCCCAAACGCCTTTATTTCTATTTCTTTCGCATGATACTTGAACTTGACAAAATCATAAGTCAGTCAAATTGACTCACTCCGACAATCTAGTGTTAACTACTAGCGCTGAAGAGATGTGCCACGTACGTAAATTTTTCTTGTAAACAAGTGTAAGATTTCAGTGGAAAAATGACAATCCTCTACAGGTTAACCCCTTGCACTATTTTGTCGAGTCTGACTCGTGATGAAAATTTTAGGCCAAGCATGGATGTCACGAGTCGGACTCGTTGTTCAGTTCCAGACTAAACATGAATATCACGAGCTTGACTCGTACTCGACATTTCAGGCCGAACATGAATATCACGAGTCTGACTCGTGGTCTTAATTTCGGGCAAAATTGATATTTAATTGTTTATTTATATCGTGTCTTTCAGTTTTAGGTTTAATATTAGTGAGATAATCAGAAAACTTATTTGAGTTCAAATACTACTACCGCGGATTTGCTTTTACATATTTTTATTTCGTTATTAATTAATTATATTATTATCACTTATTCAGAATTTGTTTTAATCTTATGTGATAATTAAAGTATATATAAAAGTTTTTGATTCAAATTCATTTGAATTTCACAAGAGTTCCATCGAGTGGATAAGATGGGTCACAAGTTTTGGCACGCGCGCTCCATCGTTCGTCATTCACCGCGACAATTGAGACAGCCGCGTTTGGCCTGACTTTTTCCGAGGTTCCGAATAGTACAAGGGGTTAATTACTAGCGCTGGAGAGATGTGCCACGCACATGAATTTTTCTTGTAAAAAAGTGTAAGATTTCAGTGGAAAAATGACAATCCTCTACAGGTTAACCATCAGAACCGTACTCGATCTCTTCGATGTTTGTTTCAGTTCGTTCTAATTGAAATGAAAATGTTTCAGGATGGAACCTTCAGCCTTTCCGATTTCCTGGATGCGTTCAGCGAGCACGAGGTACAAAGAGTTCTTCGTGCCTACGAGAATAGCGTGACAGTGGATATCCATTGCGCGGGTGTAGGCGATTGGACGACAAACAGATTGTCGAAAGAAGCTTGTACCAGGTTTGTACGGTTTCTCTTCCCCGGTATCTCAAATGAGAACACGCACGGTACGCTGGAACGTCGATTATCCGAATTAACCGAGGGACAGATTCGTACGGATAAACGGTTCTTCGGATAATTGGCACGAAAGAACCAAATTTTTTTTACCACATCATGAAGCAAATAGAAACTGAACAGTCTTCAAAACAGTTATCCATACGAGCAGCTTTTCGAAACTGTCGGGCCACGATATAAAGTGTTCATGTAGTATAGGAAATTCTGCTTTTACTTTATTCAGTAGAGTGAGATGATAGGGCTCAGGTGTGAATAAACTAAAGTGAAGTGATACAACTATACCTTAATCTATTTCCTACTCAGCTATGCAATTTAAAATTCTGTACGATGTATACCTATTTTTTAACGTTTGTATATTACAAATAGATATACAAAAAACAACCATAAATCTAGTGTTAACACTATTCCTACCACAACCGGTCAAATGACCGTTTTTAACATTTCAGTTTTTACAATTTCATAGATACAATGTAATTGAATCGCCTTTAAACTTTAGACTTTTTCTCAAATATACGTATAATACATTTTTCGATATTCACTTCTTTTTTCATTGTTTAGTTTTTGAGAAAGATTTGTAGTCTGTCTTACGTAGGAACGTCGCGGTAGGAATAAGTTTATACGAAGTGTCGGTAGGAATAGTGTTAAACTAAATGCAGTTTGATGCAAGCTAACTCAAAAATCTAACCGTTTGAGTGCTGAAGAATTTTCTTATGTACATGCCAAAAGTGCGGAACGAAATGCGTAGTAATATTTTTTTGGAAACAATAAAAATAATTGTAATTAACATTAATTATTATTTAACAAATAATTTTGATCAACAAAAATATTTTTTATTCTCACTTATTACAAAAATGTTTTGCTGCACAAATTAATTTCATATAATCTTTTCTCGTACATAAACAATTTTTCTGTAAAGATTATCTCCTGCCCTTATAGATCTGATGATGATTTAAAATAATTAAAGTCAACATTCGATCTATCTTTTTTCATTGCCTCGTTTTTTCTGCCGTACCACAATCCACAGCTCTATTGCATTACCACTTACCACTGTATTTTATTTGAATTCATATATTAAAAAACCACAATTAAGTGAAATTAATAAAGACTGCAATTGAAATGAACACAACTGCTCTCGATTGATGGAAGAATTATACTAACCAACAGCCTTGTCTCCTCATTCTTGGTGAAAAACAGGAGAAGCACTGTCGCGCTGCTCCGCATTTTTGGCATATGACAAGTGCAGCGCGTTCGCGCTTCGCCGCACTCAAACGGTTAAAATCAGTATTACCGGACGTCACCACTCGAGTGCAAAGGGTTAATTATTAGTGATTCTGTTTCGCAGATCCTGCAGAGTCAGAGTGAATCCCGATGACGTCCTTACCGCCGGATTACCGGCAATCACGAGTTTCACGACCTACATCGGACAGTATCTGGTGGCCCAAACGTTGGACCAGCTTATGGAGCCGTCCGATGTCGTAGGCAACATTAGATTTAGTCATCCCACTTTGTACGTCTTCCCCGGCGGCCAGGGCGACGCCGCGCTTTTTGGCATAAACGGATTCAACATGTTGGTGGACGGCGGTTTCGCCAGAAAGGCCTGTTTTTGGGACTTCACCAGACATCTGGACCGGCTGGATGCAGTCCTGGTTACCAGAATAAACAACAGCAACGTAGGAGGCATGTCTAGCGTGCTTCATAAAAAGAAAGAGATGCACGTGTATCCTCAGATCGGACATTTCTTCTGCAACCTAGTCGTAAGTATCATAGACGATTACCGTTAACCTCTTAACCCCTTCACCTACAATGACGGGCATAGCCCGCGTACAATGGTCGGGCCAAACTTAAATATTACGGGCATAGCCCGCGTACGATGGTCGGGCCAAACGTAAATATTACGGGCATAGCTCGCGTGCGATGGTCGGGCCAAACGTAAATATTACGGGCATAGTCCGCGTACGGTGATCGGGCCAGAAGTGAATATTACGTACAATATTTGATACGCAATTACAGCAATGTCCCGAACGCTGCGCGAGCTTGCATACGATTTCGGCCCAACATCTTTGAATCTAAATCGTAGGTTAAGGGGTTAACACTTTACCGACCGGGAAGCCTATTAACACGTTGAACGCCACGCCAGTTTTAGAGGGTTTGCCCGTGGTGCTACAATGAATTGTCTATTATCTGGTACATATACTGTTGAAGTATTACCTACAACAAATAAGTTGCAGTGTGTAACTAGTGTGTTAGATGTTTTGTACTGCATTTGTTTCTTTATACTGTTGCATTAACAATGGTGTGGCTGTTGTGGAAGAGAAGGAAGTGAGAAGGAAAAGGAATGGGAAGGGGTGTTTCGTCCGGGGCCTGCTAGTGGAATCTTCAGTAAGGCTTACCTAGCAGGTCCCTTTTATTTATTTATTTATTTTTTTTGGTAACGAGCGTTTATTGTGTCAAAAAAACAGATAACAGAAACAATAAGGTATTTACAATGATGGTACAATAAACTATAAAAACGCACAAATAGATTTAACATGGTAAAACAACGGGTGTTTTTGAAAAGCTAGATTAATGGGCTCTGTCATTGAGCGCTCGTAATCTTTCTTCTGTCATGGATTTTAAATTGCACTTATTGCTACAAACATAAAATTTACAAGGGGCTTAAGAACTAAGGCTCAAACATATGACGGAACTTAATATTTGTAATAGTATGGCACGTTACATCCTAGCAGGCTCCTGCCTTAGACACAGGGATGGGAAGGGACAGGTCAAAACTCGTATATGTAGACACCTTGATCTGGCTCGAGCACTTGCGAGAAAGGTAATCGTTAAACTCCTCCTAGTGGCGAGGGCAGGAAGGTCGCCACAATGGTAATAATGAAAAATTAATAAGTATTGACATTTGTCCAAATTATGTATTTCTACCAATCTGGGCGCGCCGGTCATCGGTGACCCCCACGGTGCCAGCGCCAACTTGAGCGCCGGTCACTGTTGACCCCCGTGGCATTCAACGTGTTAATCGACTTTTTGCATGCTTCGTTTGTAAATTTTGTAACGTTCCTTTATACGAAGGTAACACATATCATATGTGTATTTTAAAGAGATATTAAACTATTAATTACGCGAAGAAAGTATCGTTTAATAACAAAATCATTACCAATGCATCCGCGCCAAAATGAGTCGGTCGGAAATTAATATTGTTATAATAATGTTACAATTTTCCATACATTGAAGAGTTTTCTTAGGTAACACAACTCTAAATTTCTTCTTTTTGTTTTAAATTACTGCATTCCTTGGAATTCATGGCGGTCCTAAATTTTTGATAATCATTGAAAATACTCATTGAAAAGCATAAGTTGAATAATAAAATTAATTCGATTAAGGATCACGTAAGAATTATTATTTCTGTTCAGTTCTTTGAGTTTGCAGGTTTATATCAAATCAGTTTCGAATTTCCCCCTCAAAGAGAGGAGGTCGCGAGAAATTGCAATTTTTGAAAGTGTTTTTTATATTTTAATTTAAAATTTGCTTATAATTTATATTTTAATATTTTTAGTTGATACTATAGCTTAAATAATTATATTTACATTTACGAGTATGTTCATTAAATATATAAATAGTGAATAATTCGACAAGTAAACAACGACAGTAGATTTAGTGTATACTTAATAAGTTTTTCAGAATGTTACATGAATGTACCGTAGAACCATTGATTATCTAAATTAATTCAAGGTTAGATACATTTGGATAAACAGTTCTTTGAATAATTGGTTGGAAAGGATCGAATTTTCAATTACGTCATAAAGTAAATAAAAATTAACAAATCTTCCAACATACCTAATAAAAAAAATGGAACATAAAAGAAAATTAAAAGTTTTTAAATGTAAATGTTTAAGTACATAGCGAACAAAAGTTTAAGATCAAAGGGTTAAAGAAAACATATTAATTAATTAATAAGAAATAGCACTATACATAAAATTCGTACTCTGTGCTAATAAATAAATGGAAAAGTATAATAGGAATAGTGTTCTACCATAATGACTATAAAAATATTGTTAATGAACAATATTTGCATACCACAAAACTATGTTTTACATTATCCTGTCGTCTTAAACTTTTATCTGCTATTATATATGGTTGATCAGAATATATTCGGATAATCGATCATTCAGCTAGCCAAAATTTGAATAAGTAGCCAACTCTATCCGATAGGCATAAAGTACAGTTACGAACAAAAGATTAAGACAATGTAACGGGACAATATAAATCATAATTTTATAGTTTACGAATATTGTTTATCTATTCATCTTTATCGTCATTATGGCAGAATACTATTTATTGATTAGCAAAAAATACAAATTTTATTTATACTGTTACTTCTTATTAATCAATTTATTTTCTAATTTATTTTCCTTCACCCTTCGGTTTTAAACTTTTGTCCGCTGCTGTACCTTCGTTCCCTTAGTATTACGCAAGCTCACGTCAAGCGAGAACCTTTTCACGTCTATTTCATCTTCAATGAATTCTCCACAACACGAATTACTTCTGGCTAAAATGAGTTTCCGCTCGAAATACGTTGAACACGCGTACAATCGTTAACACAAAGACACGTTTTCCATTTTGCTTCGTTTTCCATTCGGCAGTCAATAGTTTTACGTAACCGAATAAATCGCGCGCTGTTCAGTGTACGCTTATTAAACTGTCGATGTTGCGTTTCTCCACGTAACAGGAGAGAAGACAATCCAATTCACCGGACGGGGACAAAGATATCGATCCTCTGATCTTGAATCTCGCCGATATCGGCCAGGAGATGGTCGTCAATCTACGTCACATCAATCTGCGGGCGCATCCGTGCTACAGGGACCCGGACCCGATCAATCTCTACCACAAAGTAGGCCACGGCACCCTGGACATGTACGTGTTGAGCCCTGGCAAGGACAACCGGGAGGTCAGAGAGTTTCTCGCCAAATGGCACGCCTCCGACTCGAAACTGTTCGCTGGTGGCCACAAGAAGGACTCGAACAATTTGACGTTCCCCATACAGAATCTGGTCTCGATATGCGCGCTGCTGGTTTGGCAGCCGGCCAACCCCGAGGACACCATCACGAGAATCTTGTTCCCCGGAAGTACGCCGCAGCACAAGATTTTCGAGGGTTTCGAACGGCTGAAGCACCTGGAATTCCTGAAACACCCGGTATGCTCGGCGAAGAGCCTCTCGCCGTCCGCCTCGTTGGCTACCCTGCGTGAGAAACCGACCAAGCAGAAGCTGGGCCTGATCGAGAAGGAACCGTCGAAGAAGCCGAGCGCAACGGTGGACGCGAAGAAGGAGAAGAAAGAGTCGCCGGAAATGAGAACGGTGGCGAAGGCTGGCGAGGAGGTGTCGCCGAAGACCGTGTCCCAGGGCACGCCGATCATACCTACGAAACCGCAGCAGGTGGTGAAGGCCGAGGCGAAGACTAGAAAGGCGGTGGAGAACAAGAAGATCGAGGTGGAGGCGAAAGAAATGAAGAAGGGCGAGAAAGAGTCGAAGAAGGAGGTGGTTGCGAAGAAGGAGACGGCGAAGATAGAGAAACAGGCGGCGGAGAAGCAAACGGAGAAGGAGGAGAAGCTGGAGAAACGTGAGGACACCGTTCAAAAGAAGACAGAGCCGACGACGAAGCCGGAAACGGAGAAGGTTCCCGTGACGAAAGAGTCGAAATCGAAGGTGGAGTCGATAAGGAAACGGGAATCAAAGGAGGTGAAGACGGTTGGCGCTCCGAAACCCGGAAAGATTGAAACCACAGCGAAGTCGAAGTACGTCGAGAAGAGAACGAAACAGTCGCCCGTGGAGAAGAAGGACAGCGGCGTGATCGTTAAATCGTCTCCAACCACGCCTAAGAAGACCGTGAACGGAGTTGCCACAAAGACGGAGATATCCAAAGCAAAAGGGAAACCAGCGGCTGGTCAGAGGATCACCGGTGCACCGCCGGCGAAGAGCACGAAAGACGCCAATAACAGGAAAGTGGTGGAACAGAAGAATATCGAGAAATCCGCCATAAAAGAGACGACCACTGCTGGCGTGAAGGTGTCCGCCAAACCAAAACCGATGGACAGAAAACCGATCAGTCGTCGAACAAAACCGGTCAGTCCCAGTAAAGTACGAGTATCTGGTAGTCCTGCGAAATCGACTCGAAGCACGCCTACCACTTCCGTTAAGTCCGACAAGGACGGTGTTGTTCGCAAAGCGAAGAGCGACAAAGGTACCGCAGACTCATCCACGGTGTCCACTCCGTCTGGCATCGAAGCCGAAACCGGCGCAAGGCTCGTGGAGAAGAGTCTCATGGAACAGTCGGAGGACATCTCGTTCGACTCGATCGAGAGCAAGGTGTTGGCTGACCTGAAGGAGGAACGGGAGGTCGTGGAGGAGATCGAGGCGGTGCTTCAGAAGGCGGAACGCATCGAGGAGACCAGAAAGGACGATCGTTCTGAGGGAGACGACGAGATTACCGCGGAACTCACCGACAAGAAAGAGGAAGACGTCACAGACGACGACATCATTGAGGCTGACATGGAGGACCCGCTGAAGAGGGAGCTGATCGACGAATACCTGATCGTCGAGAAGGAGGAGGATTACGTGGAGGACTCCACTCAGAGCGGCGAGGGTGAGCAGAAGCACATCTTGGACGAGGCTGAGTCGGAGAAGGTGAAGATGCTGAAGGATATGGAGTCGGTGAAGGAGAAAGGCGAGGAGGAGGAGGTCGAGGAGAAGGAGAAGGACGAAAGCGTGGAGAGGCGCGAGTCGGAGACGAAACAGGTGTTGGTGGGTACCTTGTCGAAGATGGAGGAAGAAGAGGCGGAACCGATCGATTTATCGCCGGATCGTAGGGAGCAACCAGACGAGGAGGTGAAAGATGTGATCGCAACTACGGCGGAAACGGCACAACAAAAACCGGAGGAGAAAGACGACTCTGGTAAAAAGGACAGTGAAGACATCACGAAGGAACCATCGAGCCTAAGTCCGGACAAGTTGGACTCGTCTGAGAAGAAGACCACCGATACCGACCTGAAACCCGAAGCAGACCAAAAGGAACAGGTTCCGGAGAAGCTGGAGGAATCGCAGGAGCGAATTTCAACTTTGGAATCCGGAGCCACCACCACGGCGCCGACACTTCCGGAGGACGAGCGTATACCGTTGGACGAAATAAAGGAAGACATTGACGAGAAGCACATCGTCGAGGAGGTGAAAGAGAAGGATGTGCAAGCGCAGGTCGAGGAAGAGGTTGTTTCCGGCGTGGCCGCCGCTGATATCACTGCTGTACCTGCGGTTGCCACTATTTCCCGAACAGTGCCCCCAACCGTCACCACTAAACCCGACGTTCAGGTGTTCGACGTTCGTCAAGCAGTGCAATGTCTGCAACGCGACATCGTGAAAACACCGGACGAGGTTGCCGATTTGCCAGTCCACGAAGAAGTCGATCCTAAATTGTACAGGGTGGAGGATTTCGAGAAGGACAAAGAGGAGAAACCGTCCCCGCCGCCGGTGCAGGAGGTGAAAGAGCCTCCTACACCACCGGTCAAGGAGCAAAAGGGCGTCTTCAGTTTCTTTGGCAAGGTCGCCGATAAGTTCGAGAAAGGTATCGATAAGCTTACGAAGAAGTCGAAGAAGGACCACGAGAAAGAGTCGGACGAGAAATCCTCTTCGAAGTCTAGCTCGCCGAAGGAGGTGAAGGTGCAGGAGAAGACGCTTCTTGAAGAGGTGGATATAGAGAAAATGTTCCCGAAATTGGGTAAACCCAGCGAGAAAACTCAGGTAGTACCTCAGGAAGATGTACCTCAGGAAATTATACCTCAAGAAATTATACCTCAAGAAGTGGAATCGGAGGTCGTTACCGACGCAAAGGCTGCGCCGATTGCTCAAGAGACTGTCACACACGTGAAGGAAGAGATGAAGGATGCGGTGGCAGAAGTTGACACAACGGAAATTGACGTTAAGGCAAAAGTAAGTGACGAGGAGGCCCCACTGAAAGAGATCAAGGCATCCGTGCCAGATGTACCGGAACCTGTTCAAGACGAAAAAGTTATCACGAAAGAGGACATACCGAAACCAACAGACATTCAGCTGAAAGATACAGAACTTGTCGAAAAGAAAAAGGAGATCGCAGAAGTCAGTAAAGAGGTTCGAAAAGAGGAGGAGCTTGCTGAAGGAGTTGAGGAGGAGGCGGAAGAAATAAAAGCACTGTTAGAAGAAGCCTCCAAGAAGTTCAAAACAGTGAAGGACAGTTTACGAGATTCGTTGGAATCGCTGGAAGAAAAGATTGACGATAAAACGACCGATCTTACGCGACAAGTTCCACCCATGAAGGACGTAGTTAAAGACACGTTGGATGGCGTAGTGGAAAGGTTGGAAGCAATAAAACCGCAGATTGAAGATATGCCAGCGGATTCCAAGGAACCGGAGAAGGTAAAGTTTGACATACCAAAGGACGAGGACTTCGAAGGACCTACGCGAGACGTTAAAGAGGCTGTTCGAGACGTTGGTGAAGTACTCGCGGGAACAGCTGGCATTAACCTCGAAGAGAAGCCTAAAGACGTGACAGAGATCGTGAAAAAGGTCGCTCAAGTTTTAAAAGAGGACGATTTCCTGGTAGAGGAAAAATTATTCGAAGAGCCGGCAGTTAAAGAGGAAGAGACTGCCTCGCCCACTGCTGCTAAAACTAAATCACCAGTACTGGAAGACTTAGCCATCGATAAGTCAGTTAAACCTGTCGATAAAGTTCCTATAATACCGACGAAGGTTGGTATTACCGAGGAAATTCCTCCCCATCAGGAGGAGTTAGTCGCAGAAGAATTCGTCACAGAACCACATGAGGAGCCTTGCGTGAAAGTAGTCAAAGAAACAGAGATGATCACGTCCCCGAAAGATGAAGCAAAGGACAAACGTAGCGCTGAGGAAATTTGCGAAGAACTGCTGAAGGAAGAAAAACGTCCTTCCATTTGTGATTCTAAAATCGTGTCACCGAAAATGGATGTTGTGGAGGCTGGAGTGGAAGACGTGTGCGTGAAACAAACTATAAAGCCCAAGATCGACGATGAACCAATTAGAGCAGGGATAGAGGAGTCGATAATAGGTTTCGATCAGAAGATTTCTCCTGCTACAGCAGAGATTGTAATGGTCTCTCCTGGTTCCACACCGACTTCCCCAAAGTTCATCTCGAGCAAAATACAGGAAGGCAAATTGGACTTAGATAAGGATGCTGCAACTGCAGTACCGGCTGGGTTACCCACAGAAATACAATCTATTATCGATAAGGTAGATCGCGCGGTGGAAGAAATCATCGAAGAGCTTGTGTTAAAGAAAAAGAAGTTCACTATCGAAATTATAGAATATATTACAACGGTTAAACGTATTCCAAAGTATCGTGTGATCTATATTATCGAAGAGATTATTGTTAGAAAGGGACTATCCAAGGAGGACGTTGTTGATAACGTAGATATCTTTAAACTGGAGGAATCAATTACACCTCAGTTGAAAACTGAACTTGAAGAATACATTATCAAGGAATACGTCACGAAAGGAAAATGTATAACCATTCAAATAGTCGAGGAGATCTCTATAAAGTATACCGTACCCAGAACTATAATTATTTGCATAATTCATGAGATCATTCTTAAGAAATCAGTTAACGTACGCACGGAGGGACTGTTCGACTCGCAGCTAGATCAGGCCGAAGAAAAAGAAGAAGAAAAGGAAGAGGTGGAAGAAAAAGAGAAAGAGGTCGAAGCACCGACGAAACTAGAAAAAGAAACGAAGGAAACGGAAGTAAAAGCACTTAAAGAGGATCTTGTCCCGGAAAAAGAAGAAGCAGTGGAAGAGGAGGAGGAAGAGGAGGAAGAGATAGAGGAAGATGGTTTTGTAAGTATCGGTCGAAAAATTTCAAAGGAAGCGGTACAGGTTGAAGGAGAAGCCGTGAAGACGAGAGCTAAGAGAGAAGTTGCCGAGGGAAAACACGAGAAAGACATAACCGACGATTTTGAGGCTGTCGAGCAAGAATACAAGGTGCGCGACGTAACAGTGTGCTCGTTAGAGGATGACTCGCGTGTAACATCGCCGAAGTCAGACGAATTAAGAGAGCGGGAGTACGCAGAGGAGGCTATCGAGGACACAGTGAGCGACGTGATTGAGGCTGACGAAAAATTCGTCCACGAGACGAAAGAGAAAACAGAAAAGGAGAAGCCATCCGTTAAATTAGACAAAGAGGAGGTAGAAACTAAGAAACCCAAAGACTTGGATAAAACTACAGAAATCGTGGAGGCGGCAGAGGATACCGTGGAGAAGTATCTAGACGAAGCCAAAGAAAAGAAGGAGCAGAAAGTCGACGAAATTGACATAATGAAAATCGACGAAACTCAAAAACCACTGAAAAGTCCCACAATTGAGTCCGTTCCGAAAGAAGAAGCGGAGCTGAAATCACCACAAAAAGAGGAGAAAGCGAAACCAGTGGAAGTGATCAAGACAACGTCTCCAGTTAAGGAGGAACAAGTGGTCGATGAAGTTAAACCAACTGAAATTATTGAAGCTGCGAAAGAGGTAACTCCTGCAGAGAAGGTAGCTGAACCGAAGATTGAATCAGTCAGCGACGCTGTACAAAAGAAAGACGATATTATTGGAGAGGATCGCAAGAAAAGTCTCGAGGAACCAGGTAAACCTGTATCTCCTGTATTAGAGAAAGCAGAAGTTATCAAGAAAATTGATAGCGCTGTCCCGGAAGACTTGTCCTTGGCTCAGGAACAAATACACGTTGATTCTTCTTCTGTAGCAGTCGCCGCTGAAAAGGTAGACGAGAAAAAACCAGAAGTGGACGAGGACACAGGATCTGTTCGAAGGATGTTGGTTACAGCGAGCAGCGAGGACGGTGGACAGGAAACGGAGATCTGCGCGTCTGGTACCATCACGTTCCCCAAAACCGTCACACCAGACGATTCTCTTAGAGATACGTCGATCAAGTCAACACCTGATAAAGATTCTTTGCTTTTAGACAAATACTCTCTACACTCTGGGATCAGTAGTCCGGAGAAGGACAGCATTTCCGAGAAATCACCGTCGGTGAAGGATGTCGGAAAGGTGACGCCTGAGGACAGTTTGGATAAATCACCATCGGTAGATAGACGTGATTCGCACGAACTCGAGGACAGTTTGGAGAAAGTGGGAGTTGATAAATCCAAGGAAGCAGATATTAGCAGTTCTCCCTCTGCCATGGACACGGAGAGCCCAAAATCTCCGCAACAGCCGAAACAAGTTCCCTTTGAGAAGACTGTCGTTAAAGACGAGAAGAAAGAGTCGTCTACGGATGTATCACCGACTGAATCACAGGAGGACATTAAGATATCGGACGCTGTAAGCGAAAAGGAAAAATTCCAAACCATCGAAGAAGCTTCTCAGGAGCAGGCATTGATCCAACAGAAGTTGATCGGTGAGAAAGTTCTTGAGATAGGCGCGCTGAAATCACCAGAATCAATTCAATCGGAAGACGTTTCACCTGCGGAAACTATTTTTGCAAAATCACCTACAGAAAAACTGGAGGAACAACCAACTAAAGTTTCTACTGACGTAAAGGATGTAGAGTTTATGAAATCAGTAACAGAATCGAGCTTAGAGGCAGTCACTGCTGCTGGGAAGATTGAAGTACCGAAAGCTTTGGATATAAAACCAGTATCGAGTCCCGTTGAGGAATCAATTCATGACGTTCACATAATCAAGGACCTTTTAAGTAAAGAAGAAGCTGTTACTGCACTACACGAAAAGAGCCCTGAGAGGATCACTGAAGTTACTAAGGAGGAACAGAAAGAATCGACTGTGGATCGTAAATTGTCAACTACTATTGATGAGGTGAAACTTGAGAAGAAAGATGTGGACGAAAAGTCACGTTCGCCGAGCATTGCTAGCGATAAAGGTGATTTGCAAGAAGTAGCTAAAGATGAAAAGAAAGAAGAAAAAATCGTGGAGTCTGAAGCTGATATTATAGAGAAATCAAAATTGTCGATAACAGCTAAAGAGAAGTCACCTGAGAAAATAGATATTGATGAAAAATCGCAGCCTGTAACGAAAGAAAAGGTGGACATTAAAGATGAAGTTGAACCAGCAAAAGAAGTGTCAGTATCACCAACTGAAAAAGATGTGACTGACAAAATAAAGACACCCGATAAGCAGCCAGAATCTAAAACACTGAAATCGCCAAGCGTTGAAAAAGAGAAAGATCTGATAAAAGAAATCGACGAAGTTTCAGGAAAACCAGATGAGGCATTAGATAAACTGAAAATCGAGAGCCTTGCAGATGCAAAAGTATTGACCACAGAAAAGCCAAAGTCTCCTACTGTAACAGAAACAGTGAAAGAACCTGACATTACAGAAAAAGTCGAAGAAATCAAAGAACACAAGGAAGAAATTAAAGACAGCAAGCTGGTTGATCAATCAAAAATACAAGATAAGCCAAAATCTCCGACTGTACCAAGCGATGATCTCGAGAAAGCTTCTAAACCAGACATAACTACAATGCACACTGAAGAAGGCAAAGTTATAGCAAAGGAACTGGAGGAAAAAGCAACAGATAAACACGAGCTGGAAGATATTGAAGAGAAAGCAACTGAAAAATCTAGATCGCTCAGTGTAACAAGCATTTCAGGTGAGGCGAAAATTATTGAAGATCGATCTAAGTCACCAAGTGTCGATGGCGAGATGCCAGACTTGAAAGAAGTAGACGAAGGGACTGCCGATAAATCTAGGTCACCCAGTATACCAAGTGATAAGGTAGAAACAAAAGAAACAAAGGATAAATCGAAATCGCCTAGCATTGCTAGTGACATATCCGACTTGAAGGACGTTGAGATAAAGACAATTGATAAATCCAGGTCACCCAGTATAACAGCTGCACCGACGGAAACGAAGGATGCATCAGATAAGTCGAAATCCCCCAGTCTTGCTGGAGACGTGGCAGAACTGAAGGACACCGATGAAACAATTGCCAAGTCCAGATCACCCAGTGTAATAGATGTTTCATTAGAAGCAAAGGAAACAACAGTTAAATCAAAATCACCTAGTATTGCTGGAGATGTGCCGGAATTGAAAGAAATTGACACGAAAGCAGTTGATAAGTCCAGGTCACCCAGTATACCAAGTGCTCCAGTGGAAACGAAAGACGTTTCAGATAAGTCTAAGTCTCCTAGCATTGCTGGAGATGTGGCTGATTTGAAAGAAGTGGACACAAAATTAACTGAAAAGTCAAGGTCACCCAGTATAACGGGTGCTCCATCAGAAACGAAAGATGCATCAGATAAGTCTAAGTCTCCTAGCATTGCTGAAGACATGGCTGACTTGAAAGAGGTTGACGCAAAATTAACTGAAAAGTCAAGGTCACCCAGCATAACGGGTGCTCCATCAGAAACGAAAGATGCATCAGATAAGTCTAAGTCTCCTAGCATTGCTGGAGATGTGGCTGATTTGAAAGAAGTGGACACAAAATTAACTGAAAAGTCAAGGTCACCCAGCATAACGGGTGCTCCATCAGAAACGAAAGATGCATCCGATAAGTCTAAGTCTCCTAGCATTGCTGAAGACATGGCTGACTTGAAAGAGGTTGACGCAAAATCAATTGAAAAGTCTAGATCACCTAGCGTAATAGATGTTCCGGTGGAGGTGAAAGAAGTAGCTGATAAATCAAAATCACCGAGCATTACTGGAGATATACCGGAATTGAAAGATGTTGAGGCGAAGGCAGCTGATAAATCCAGGTCACCTAGTATACCAAGTGCACCAATTGAAACAAAGGATGCTTCAGATAAGTCTAAGTCGCCTAGCATTGCTGGAGATGTAGCCGATTTGAAGGAGGTTGATACAAAATCTATTGATAAGTCGAGGTCACCCAGTATAATTGGAGTTCCTGCAGAAACAAAAGATGTGTCAGAAAAATCTAAGTCGCCGAGTGTTGCTGGAGACGTTGCTGATTTGAAGGACGTTGACACAAAATCGGTCGATAAGTCTAGATCACCTAGTATACCAAGTGCACCAATCGAAACAAAGGATGCTTCAGATAAGTCTAAGTCACCAAGCATTGCTGGAGACGTAGCTGAATTAAAGGATACTGATGAAACAATTGTCAAGTCTAGAACTCCCAGTATAATAGATGTTCCAGCGGAAGCAAAGGAAATAAGTGATAAATCAAAGTCACCAAGTATCGCTGGAGACGTGCCTGAATTGAAAGATGTCGACGCGAAGACAGTTGATAAATCCAGGTCGCCTAGTATACCAAGCGTTGCAATGGAAATGAAGGAAGCTTTGGAAAAATCTAAATCTCCTAGCATTGCTGGAGAGGTTGTTGATTTGAAAGAAGTCGACGCAAAATTACCCGAAAAGTCTAGATCACCTAGTGTAAGCATGGAAACAAAAGATACACTTGAGAAGTCCAAATCACCTAGCCCTGATGGGGACGTGGCAGACATAAAGGATATCGATGAAAAAATTGCTAAATCTAGAACTCCCAGTATAATAGATGTTCCAGCGAAAACCAAGGAAGCGATTGATGAATCAAAATCACCGAGCATTGCCGGAGAGGCGCCTGAATTAAAAGATGTTGACCTGAAATCAGTTGACAAATCCAGGTCACCAAGTGTATCAATGGAAACGAAGGATGTATCAGATAAATCCAAGTCACCTAGTATTGCTGGAGATATGGCTGATTTGAAAGAAGTGGACACAAAATTAACTGAAAAGTCAAGGTCACCCAGCATAACGGGTGCCCCAACAGAACCAAAGGATGCATCAGATAAGTCTAAGTCACCTAGCGTTGCTGATGAAGTGGCAGAACTGAAAGATATCGATGAACCAGTTGCTAAGTCTAGATCAGCAAGTGTGATAGATGTTTCGTTAGATGTAAAGGAAGCAAAGGATAAATCAAAATCACCCAGCATCGATGGCGATGTGCCCGATTTGAAAGATGTTGACACGAAAACACATGAAAAGTCCAGGTCACCGAGTATACCAAGTATCTCACCAGAATCAAAGGATGCTTTGGATAAATCTAAGTCTCCTAGTATTGCTGAAGATATGAAAGAACTGAAGGATGTTGATGAAGCAGTTACTAAATCTAGAACACCGAGTGTTATAGATGTTCCAACGGAAGTGAAGGAAATCACAGATAAATCAAAATCACCGAGCATAGCTGGCGACGTAGCCGATCTAAAGGATATCGAAACGAAGTCGATCGACAAATCTAGAACTCCTAGCATGACAGATGTTCCAACAGATAAAAAGGATGCATCTGACAAGTCTAAGTCGCCCAGTGTTGCTGGAGACGTGGCAGAATTAAAGGATGTCGATGAAACAACTTCCAAGTCGAGGTCCTCGAGTGTAATAGATGTTGCTACGGAGGCAGTAGAAGCGAAGGACAAATCTAAATCGCCAAGCATTGCTGGCGACGTGGCTGATTTAAAAGATATCGACGCAAAGCCGAGTGAGAAATCAAGATCTCCTAGTGTAACAAGTGTTCCAGCGGAAACAAAAGATGCATCAGGTAAATCGAAGTCACCCAGTATCGCAGGTGACGTGGCAGAATTGAAGGATGTCGATGAGACCACCTCCAAATCAAGGTCACCCAGTGTGAAAGATATCGTAGTTGATACAAAGGAGACAACTGATAAATCGAAGTCGCCGAGTATTGCTGGTGACGTGGCTGATCTAAAGGATGTCGATGCAAAGCTGGTCGACAAATCTAGGTCATCAAGTGTAACGAGTATTCCAGTGGAACCGATGGAGGTATCAGATAAGTCGAAATCCCCTAGTATTGCGTCAGAACTGAAGGATATTGGTGAAACAGTTTCTAAATCTAGATCGGCGAGTATCGTAGATGCTACAGCGGACGCAAAAGAAGAAACGGACAAATCTAAGTCGCCGAGCATTGCTGGTGATGCGGAGGATTTAAAAGATGTTGAGACAAAATTAATTGAAAAATCTAGATCGCCCAGTGTAACAAGCGTTACAGCAGAAACAAAAGATGCAACTGACAAGTCCAAGTCGCCCAGTGTCGCCGGAGATGTGGAGGAATTGAAGGATATCGACGAAACAACTGCCAAATCTAGGTCATCCAGTGTAATAGATGTTTCCGCAGAAATAAAGGAAGTAACGGACAAGTCAAAGTCGCCTAGTATTTCCGGCGACGTTTGTGAGACCAAAGATGTGACGCCTGATAAGTCTAGATCGCCTAGTACAGAGATATCTGTGAAGGCAACAGAAACATTGGACAGATCAAAATCACCCAGCATTACCGGTGATGTTTCTGATTTGAAGGAGGTTGATACGAAAGCAGCTGAGAAGTCTAGATCACCCAGTATATCAAGTACGCCTGCAGAAACAAAGGATGTATCAGATAAGTCCAAATCTCCCAGCATTGCTGGAGACGTGGCAGATTTGAAAGAGGTCGACACAAAATCAACAGAAAAGTCTAGATCACCTAGCATAACGGGTGTCCCTACAGAAACGAAAGATGCATCAGATAAGTCCAAGTCGCCTAGCATTGCTGAAGATAAAGCAGATTTGAAGGATATTGACGAAACAACTGCCAAGTCTAGATCACCTAGTGTAATAGATGTTCCTACAGAAGCAAAGGAAACAGTAGATAAATCAAAATCCCCGAGCTTGGCCGGTGACGTTCCTGACTTGGAGATTGATACCAAGGTACCTGAAAGGTCTAGGTCACCTAGTATACCAAGTGCGCCGATTGAAACAAAGGATGCTTCAGAAAAGTCTAAGTCTCCCAGCATTGCTGAAGAAGTGGCTGGTTTGAAAGAGGAGGACACAAAATCAATTGAAAAGTCTAGATCACCTAGTATAACAGGTGTTCCTACAGAAGCAAAAGACGCTTCACATAAATCTAAGTCGCCTAGCATCGCTGGAGACGTGGCTGACTTGAAAGAAGTTGACACAAAATCAGTGGATAAGTCTAGGTCACCTAGTGTAACAAGTGTTCCAACGGACGCAAAGGATACATCAGATAAGTCAAAATCTCCTAGCATTGCTGGAGACGTTGCTGAGTTAAAGGATATTGATGAAACAACTGTCAAGTCCAGAACTCCCAGTGTAATAGATGTACCAGCAGATGCAAAGGTAATAAGTGATAAATCAAAATCGCCAAGTATTGCCGGAGAGGCACCTGAACTAAAGGATGTTGAAACTAAGTCAGTCGATAAATCCAGGTCACCTAGCATACCAAGTGTTCCTACAGAAACAAAAGATATTTTAGATAAGTCGAAATCACCTAGCATTGCTGGTGACGTCGCTGAGCTGAAAGAAATTGACGTAAAGGCAGTTGATAAATCCAGGTCACCTAGTATAACAGGTGCCTCAACAGAAATAAAGGATACATCAGATAAGTCTAAGTCACCTAGCATTTCTGGAGATGCGGTTGACTTGAAAGAAGTTGACGCAAAATCAGTCGATAAGTCTAGGTCACCTAGTGTAACAAGTGTTCCAACAGAAGCAAAGGATGCATCGGATAAGTCGAAATCCCCTAGTATTGCTGGAGACGTTGCTGAATTGAAGGATGTTGATGAGAAAACTTTGAAGTCTAGAACTCCCAGTGTAATAGATGTTCCAGCAGAGGCAAAGGAAGTAAGTGATAAATCGAAGTCACCAAGTATTGCTGGGGACGTGCCTGAATTGAAAGATGTTGACTCAAAGGCGGTTGATAAATCCCGATCACCTAGTATACCAAGTGTTGCAATGGAAGTAAAAGACGCTTTAGATAAGTCTAAGTCTCCTAGCATTGCTGAAGATATGGCTGATTTGAAAGAAATTGATACAAAATTAACTGAAAAGTCTAGGTCCCCTAGTATATCAAGTGCTCCCGCAGAAGCAAAGGATGTTTCAGATAAGTCGAAATCCCCAAGCATTGCTGGGGACGTTGCTGAATTGAAGGATGTTGATACGAAAGTAGTTGACAAATCCAGATCACCTAGCGTAACAAGCGTACCAACGGAAATGAAGGAAGCATCAGATAAGTCGAAGTCCCCAAGCATTGCTGGGGACGTTGCTGAATTGAAGGATGTTGATACGAAAGCAGTTGACAAATCCAGATCACCTAGCGTAACAAGCGTACCAACGGAAACGAAGGAAGCATCAGATAAGTCGAAGTCCCCAAGCATTGCTGGGGACGTTGCTGAATTGAAGGATGTTGATACGAAAGCAGTTGACAAATCCAGATCATCTAGCGTAATAAGCGTAACAACGGAAACGAAGGAAGCTTCAGATAAGTCGAAATCCCCAAGCATTGCTGGAGACATTGCTGAATTGAAGGACGTTGATACGAAAGCAGTTGATAAATCTAGATCACCTAGCATAACAAGCGTACCAACGGAAACGAAGGAAGCATCAGATAAGTCGAAATCCCCAAGCATTGCTGGGGAAGTTGCTGAATTGAAGGACGTTGATACAAAAGCATCTGATAAATCTAGATCACCCAGTGTGACAAGCATCGCAATGGAAATGAAAGATGCTTTAGATAAATCTAAGTCACCTAGCATTGCTGGAGATATGGCTGATTTGAAAGAAATTGACACAAAATTAACTGAAAAGTCTAGATCACCTAGTATATCGAGTGCTGCAGTGGAGGCGAAGGATCTGTCCGATAAGTCGAAGTCCCCTAGTATTTCTGGAGATGTCGCGGAATTGAAAGATGTTGATGATACAATAACTGCCAAGTCTGTTTCACCTAGCACGACGGATGTTCAGTTAGCCGCAAAAGAAACAGTTGATAAAGCAAGATCGCCAAGCATTGCCGGTGATTTACCTGACTCAAAAGACATCAGTGCGAAAGCATCAGATAAATCTAGATCGCCTAGTGTAACTGATGTTTCTGCAGAGACGAAGGATAAATCGAAGTCGCCTAGTATCGCTGGAGACGCGATGGACTTGAAAGACGTTGATGCTACACCGGTCGACAAATCTAGATCATCTAGTGTGGCGAGTATTCCCGCAGATTCGAAAGGAACGGCGGACAGATTGAAATCTCCAAGCGTTGCTGGTTTGGCAGAGGACGCTGTTTCTACCTCTACAGATCAAAAATTGAAGGACACAGTATCTACTGAATCGTTGGTGCTTGATACGAAAGACAAAAAGGAATTAAGTGATTCGTCTAAATCTAAATCAGTGTCTCCAGTTTCGGTGAAATCAGAGAAACTGGACATTTCTAAATCACCTTCAGTTGAGAGTGACAAAACGAAGGATGCAGAGGCTAAAAAAGTAAACGGTTCAGCGTTAGATTTGAAGAGCAAGGAAGAGGATATCAAGCTCTCCGGTAGTAGGTCATCGATTGACGAAACAAGAGACAGGTCTCGATCAGAAAGTTTACACGAAACCGACGACAAAAGTCCTTTATTGAGATCCGAAACTACAAAACATATTTCTGAAAAAACAGAGCTTCCAGTATCGTTCGACAGGGAAGAAAAATTCGAGTCGTCGGTTGCTAAGATGGCCGACTTTACGAAAATCGAAAGGGATCTAGGAATCCTCGATGATGGAGATAAGGCGTTCGCTGTTGCACTGAGGGCAGAATTGGCACAGGACGATCGACATGAAGACGTGACGAAAGTAACAGCCGAGACGGAGGCAAACATTAAACAATATCTTTTAGAAGAATATATAAATAAACATAAGAAAATCACAACCATTGTAATAGGAGAGATAATTAAGACTTTCTCGGTCTCGGAATTCGTAGTGTTGAACCTTCTAGAAACGATTATCACGTCGGAGAAGTTGCACAGAGATTTAGTTTTAGATACCGGCGAACAAAGGTCGAAGGGCGCGAGCGAAGGTTCGATAAGTTCTAGTTTAAGCTCCGAGATGATCGCCTCTGACAAGTCTACTCAGGACAGCCCTGCACGCTCCGAACCACACATCGACGAGGAAATTTCGATCTCCGAAGAGAAGAGAAGCGAGGTGGAGAAGCTTCTGGAGGAAGATTACATTAAGAAAGGGAGAAAGATCACCGAGGAAATCTTAGAGGAGATCATCGTTAGGTGTTCTCTGCCCCGATACATTACCTTGGAAATAATCGAGGAGATAATATTGAAGAAGAAACTCGTTCGAGATACCGTGATCGACAGCGAGATCTACCAGGAAGACGAGCCCGAAGACAGCTACGAGAAAGATGGCTACCGTTACGAAAGATCTCCCGAGCCCCGATACGAGTCCGTGGATGGACAATACGAAACCTCGATTTCTGATTACCCCGTGAATTACCAGAGCCAGTTTCACAAAGCGTTCGTAGGTGGGATGACCGAGATACGCACCACTCACATCACCACACTGTCAGGAAAATCAACACCGGATATGACTCGTGACGGAACACCGGATTCAGCTTCAGAGGCCACGGTTTCTACCGTCGAGAAAGTAGAAACAAAATCGTCTACCGGTGCTAAACCATCCGATTCCCACGGTTCACCGGATAAGGAAGTAATCTCTACGACTGCAGTTACAGTTACTGTTGGTACCACTGTTACCGCTACCACTACTACCACGCAGGTAAAGACAAGCACATCCGCTGTGGAAACAGCAGAATCAGAGCCCGTGCAGATAGTTACCATATTAAAAGAGAGTAAGATTGGCGAACCGGAAGTTCCTCGGCAAGTCTCAGACAAAACGGAGTTCATTACAAAGATGACCGATTCCAGTCAAACTAAACAACAGATGTCTAAAGTAGGACACGAATCCGATAAATTGGATGCGCGAACGATGGTTGGGGAAGCGGAAGTGGAGCTCGACGGTCAACCGGAAGTCTCAGCTGACGGTAAAGTGATCGTGATTAAGAGAATCGTGAAGCGAGAAGTTTCCGACGAGGACGAGCCCGAAACGATCCACAGAATCGTAAAGCGGGAAATCATTGACGAGGACGAGCCTGAAACGATCCACAAGATCGTAAAACGGGAAATCATCGAGGAGGACGAGCCAATGGTGATCACGAAGGTGATCAAACGTCAGATAATCATCCCTGAGGGCGAAATCAGCGGGACGGAGGACCTCGAAACGCTGAAGGAGATCGTGAGCAAAGAGACGATTCCAGGAATCATCGAGACTGTAACGACGAAAACGAAAAGCATCGTGGTCACCGAAGAGAAATCGTCCGAGGACAAGACAAGTTCGTCGAGCATCGAGAAGCACACAACGACGATCGGTTCTGATAAAGTGGAAACCTCCAAGCAAGACGCGAAAGAGGGTGCAATCGCGGAGAAAGCGGGCAAGGACGACAACTTATGCGACGACGAAAGGATAATCAAGGAAACCATGATCAAGACCATGAAACTGGAAGAGTCTGCCAGAAAGGAAAGTAAAGAGGAGAAGGTGGTGCAGGAAGAAACGAAACAGAAGAAAGTATCCGAGAGGGAGGACGAATTGAAGCACACCCAGAAAGATTGGCGACCGGTGTCTCCTCTTGTACGCGACATCGCCTCCGACATTTCTGGTAGGTCCACACCCGACAAACGATCGTTGCAAGGGACACCGGAAGGCTTCCGCTCGGGCGAGATAATCAGGACGATCATCACCACAACGAAGACGGTGTCCGACGACGGCGAGATCGTGACCACGACCAGAGAAGTTACAGAGACGACCAATGAGAAGGGAGAAACTGTGATTTTAGCTGAGAAGGTGGACGTGAAGGTGGACGAGTACCTGTCCAGTAAAGATGAGAGCGCGACGGACAGTCCCCGCATTCCACATTCCATCCTCGAAGGGAAAGAAAGGTCCGACTTTACAGCTGTGGACCCAATGAGCGGTAGCTTCTATGGCGAGTTGCCGACCTCCTCGTCCCAGATCGATGCAACGAAGACATTCCAAACAGACACGGACACCGTGCGCAAACATGGCGAGTCTGCTCCGACGCAACAGAAGGACGATTACGCGTCTAAGCGATTCATGGTGGAGAAGGAGTACGCAGGTGACTACAAAGAGAAGCCCGACGCGAAGAAGTACATTGACGAGGCAGACTTGGACTTTGAGAAAGCTTTGATGGTGGAACGGAAGGAGACGAAGGAATCTGAGTCCAGCAGCAAGGACTCGTCGTCAAGGTACACGAACGGCGCCGTTCGCCAAGAAACGCCGGACGAGAGAGTGGATGAGCGTGGCCGAAGAGACTCCAGGACGGACGCGAAGAAAGATCCCTTGGACGGCTGGGGAACTCCTTTGGGACTTCCATCTCCTGTACCGCCGCGCAAGTTCAACCTGAAGAACGCGACGCAACCTGCGACCTCGAACCAACAGGAACCGACGTCCTCTAATAACGACGCGAGACTTCGTTTCGACGCCATCAGCGACTGGGGAGAACCCCTCAGACTGCCCTCCCCAGCTCCTGTCACTAACGAGATCTCTAACAAGGGCGCCCCCGGCACCCCGAAGAAGGAGAAGAAGCAGGCGAGAAAAGTTTTGTCGGAGAACCTGAAGAACAAGAAGCGTTCGGAGAGCCCGGGCAAGAACGAGAAGAAGCTGAAGGATTCGAAGAACAAGGTGCAACCGGTGTACGTGGATTTGACGTACGTGCCGCACCATGGGAACTCGTATTACACGTCGCTGGAATTCTTCAAGAGGGTCCGAGCGAGATACTACGTGTTCAGCGGCACCGAGCCGAGCCGCGAGGTCTACGATGCGCTGCTGGAAGCGAAGAGGTCTTGGGAAGACAAAGATCTTGGTAAGTTTCGTTTGAATAGTTATCTGCTTGCCGCTTAACCCTTTCGCTTCGAGCGCCGGATATATCCGACATCTTGTAAATACATAAATACCTAAAAATATGAAACTTGTGATTAGTATAATATTATTGGAATAACTAATGTAATTTTGTATAACCTTTTTCATATTAAAAATGTAAACTATACTTGTTATATTAAAGCAACGATTCGTTAGGATACCTCATTGCAAACTGTAACTATAACTGTGCGAACTGTACTTTGTGTTAAATTTTTTTTGTGCTTGGCTGTACTACGTTTTTTTAGAACTTAATATTCAACTGAGTATTTAAAAGGATATTTACGATTAAGAACAATGTATTGAAGAATCGAATATAATTTAAAAATTTTGTATCGTCGTGGTTGCAAAGAAATCATTAAGATACAATTTTGAAATACAGTCAATTACAAAAGTTTCCATATATTTTTTAAATTTAAAATATCGAAGAAGTATTGAACAAATTAAAATTGCTTTGGATTTTACAGTCATAAAAAATTGAGGCGTTTAATCTTGTTTGAATAGTTTTTATTTTTTAAAGTTTAGTTTTATGCTACGTGTCACTTATTGTTAGGAATATAAGTAAAACTTGAATCAAGCATAAAATGGTGTTTAATTTTGATGTATTAGAATATACTAACTTATGATGTTACATAGAAGATTGAATTTTATTTTTTCCAGAAATGCTAGAACTTCAAATTCCTTTTTTTTCTCGTGGACCTTTCGTTGCTTGACGAGAAATGTTAGTTAGTACGATTAACACGGTGTTTCTTGTCCTGCAGAGGTGACCATGATACCAACTTACGACACGGACACTTTGGGCTATTGGGTGGCCGACAACGAGGAGGCCCTCGCCGCGAATCACATCGACCTTTCACCCTCGGCATCCCGGTGCACGATCAATCTTCAGGACCACGAGACTAGCTGCAGTGCCTATAGACTCGAATTCTAGGGATTGGTAGCCTGCTCAGCCGTAATAGTTGAGTTCTGAGCGGTGTTCAGAGAGTGTACAATATCATCGTTTCATTTCTGGACTTGCCGTTTCACGAATTCCTTACCGTGCCTACTTAGCGGCCCCCCCTGAAACCTTAGAAAATCTTAAGGAGAGGCTGCATCGAGCAACCTGGACGCGGCCAGGTTGCACGATCTGAATTTCGTGCCTAATTCCGTAGAGATGAACGCGCAGTTGTTCCTTAATTTTAATGCACAGATCAATAGGATCGAGAGGATCGCATCACCGCTGTCAACAACAATAACAGCTATAGGACAACTCACTCTCTCTTTTTTGCCCTTTTCGGTTGCTCAATTGCGGTTAACACGTTCAGTGCGACCTCCATAGATCTGTCCCGGGAGAACCTCGAGTTTTTCTGGAGAAGTACTAGTAGAAGGGCACCAGGTGGCGCTGAAAACACTTAAAATGGCGCTCGCTCGACGTACTGTAGCACACGTAGGACAAAACTTATGCCACAGCTCTTTAGGTCTCCGCACTGAATGCGTTAATGCTGCACGTTTCCTTGTCTCTTTACAGCAGGCTTTAATTTAATGATAGCTTCACAAGGAATACGACGAACGAAAAGCGATGTCCTCCTTTTGTGCTCGGCCGTGTCCTCCCCTCTACACGTCTGATCGCGAAACTTAAACGATCTGTGCATTAGACGTCCCACGATAGATAGACCTGGGCTACTTCCTCCAATTTTCAAATGCTTTCATTCACAAAGCTTAGAGAACACGCAGAAGAGCATGCGTTTACCCGAGGCCTCTCCTTTGCACCGTAAAACTCGTCAAAACTTTTTATATACCTGTATTCGACGTTGTTGCCATTTTTTGAGAGCACCACGCGTGCTGTTCCCATTGTATCGGTTGAATTTGAAGATGAAAAGAGGAAGTCCAGAAAACAAAACGGAGGCAACCAGGGACAACGCAACATAACCCATCAGTAACACGGACAAGACGTACAAAGTTGAATTAGGATGGAATGACGTGCGCGCATAATAAACAGATGAACGAAGAAAAGACAACGTCGATGAGAAAGGGAATCTTGTGTACAGTCTTCGTGTCTTTCAATCTTTCACGTACCCAGAAATCAATGTGGACGAACGATCCGATCCCTCTTTAACGATCACTTCTCGTTGTTGCAATTACAAGTCAACTTACGTAGACACCCGCTGCATAGGGTAGAGATCGGCAACTTTTTCGTTGATCAAACGAAACGACTGGCTTACGATTAATTGTGGCAGAGAGGGAGTTGATACTTTAAAAGATGGATTAGATACATGTTTCGTATATAATTTTCGAGGGTTGATCGACGAAAAATGTTTTGCCCATCTCTGACACAGAGTATAAACTCTACGCGTAGGGAATACAGATTTGAGTGGATCGAATAAAACAGCGGTAGCAGCGACGACAACAACAAAAACAAATATTACACAGAGAAAAGATTGTCCATATTGTCGATATTCCATTATTTATAGAGGAGGTAGGTGAATAATTGAAAAGAGGGAAGACGGTGGAAAATTTATCGAAAGGATTCGCCCCTCTCGATGGCGGAGAAAGTAAAAACTATTTAAAAAAACAGAGTTAAGATGGCGATAAAGTAAAAAAAAAAAAAATTCTATAACATCCATCCAATGGACAAAGTCCATGTTCGATAATTGTATTCCGAGCGAGCACCTCTGTTCTTCGATGTTTCTGTTCGAGTAGAAAGCCGGGGCGGGGTAATCATGTCGTAGAACAGAGTTGCTCGTTCCTACGATAAATCCGTTTGTAGCTATTTTTTAGAGAACAGAACGCTGTTTCCGTTTGCGACAAAACAATGTTACACACCACTTCCGTGAGTGAGATAGGAGCGTAAGAAACGAACCGGATGAAACGCGTACCATTCTCATTTCTTTTCTCCCTAAAATTAGACCAAACATTGATAATCGCGGTGTCCATGCCTGTGTTGGCGAGATTATACGATAGGTATTGAAGTTCCATGAATATCGTTTTCTTCCTTGGTCAGATCTCATATAAGGCGCGACTATACCGACGTTTGCTTTCGAAAAGAATAAGAGGAAAAAAGATGTTGTTCGATGTTCGTCTGCGTCGATGGCAACGTCGAGGCAGCGACTGTGTTAGGAGAAGCATTCGGTCTAAAAAAGTTGATCACGACTCAGTTCTTTTGTACTTACTTGCGTTGGAACGGCGAAACACGACAAATTGTATTCGAGCGAGATAACGGCGACGTTACACACTTATAATTGTAATGGCAATGAAAATCGAACGACGATGATTATGATGATGATAACGACGATACCACGACGATAATGGCGCTAAGATGATGTCGATGACGATAATGGTGATGATAACGGTGATCGTGGGAACGATCATGAATCCGGAATCATAAATCATATTTTCCATAAAACTTCTGCCTTGGTGGTAGAAGAAAGAAAGAAAGAAATTTCAAGGTTTCACGTGCGTGGAACAATCGAAGGAACGAATAATTGTCACACGGTAAACGTAGCCTTATAGATTACGAGAACACACACATGCTCGGGCACATTATGTTTTCAATCGCTCTACGATAAAAGAGAAAGGAGCAAATGACGTAAGAAAATGATTATTTTGATAGAGATACGCGATTTTGATGTGAAACGAATAGTTGGAAAAGAAAAATACCGGGTGGAAATTACAGAACGATCGATCTCGACTCGTTAAGATCGATGTCGCGCACGGTTTCGTGTAATCTGAATTCAAAGTTGCAAATTAATTGTGTTTACCCGAGTCCGACCACGGAGAATTCGAGGACAAATTGTACTCACCGATGTTCGTGTTCGAAACGTTTCGAAGTGAGAACGAGAACATAAACAGGAAAGTGCGAGCATTGTGAAAGGCCTATAATGTCGATCGGTTTTGAAACGTGCTGTAACTGAAAGAATCGTGAGATTTGCTCACGATCGTTACGAGTATAGGATTTTGGTGGGAAAATAAAAATGGATCGAGCTGAGGGTAAAAGAAAAATGTGCGTTTCCCGATTGGCTTACGATAACTCCGGGTCCAATAAGATGCTCTAGTTAGTACGTAAGTTTCTCATCACCCGTTTGTTGTACTTCCGTTCGCAGATGCACGCTTATTTGCTCCTTTATATTTATAGGTCTTTCGCTTATTTATTTATTTATTTATTCTAGTTTCTTATCTTCTTCTACACGAGCGTTATCGTCAGCCTAAATTGGCAATTAAGTTTAAATTGTTATTTATGTATATAAATCAGTAAGATCGTTTTTATTATTGATGCTTGGCGAAGCAAAAGACTTAAACAAAGCTGTAGCGTAAGGGACGTTTAGTCTAAACGATGATAGGTTTCCTATTTTATATAGCATTTACTAGTGTGTTATTATTTTTACTATTATTATTATTATTATTATTATTTTTACGATTATTACTATTATTATTATTATTGTCATTATTTTTAGTAATATTATAGCTATTATCTATTACAATTATTACCATCATAATCATGGTTATTGTAAGAGTCACAAACATTACATTACTGTTATCTGTTAGTATATTATCGGTGTTATTGGCAGTCATCGTTATTGTAATCCATTACCATCGTCATCGTCATTATTGCTATCGCTGTTGTTGCATCGTTATTCTTATCATCGTCATCATTGTCGTCATGATTATCTATACAGTCGTAGTATCGTCAATTGTCATCGTCGATCACCGATCGCGAACGAAACTTTTCTTCTTTTGCTTGTGATCGGGAAGCTGAAGACGAGCAAAGACGACGATGATCCATATGTACCTATATGTATTTATGTATTATTTATTGACGATTAATAATGACCAGCTGTTTAGGTAGGATATTAAAATTATGAAATTGAATTTAAAAACGTGAATGAACAAAAATAATGGGCGAACAAACGAGCAGATATTAGGATTGGTGAAACAAAGTGAACGATTATACGCATACTTGTCACCGACGAGAGAGAAAGAGAGAGAAAGAGAGCGAGAGAGAGAGAGAGCGAGCGAGAGAAAAAAAGAAAGAACGAATTTAAATTAAAAAAAAAACGAGGATAAATATAAAGAGTTAAGAACGAGCTTTCATTAAGACAGTATAGATTAAATATAAAGATGAACAAAAAGAAGGTATATATACGCTCGCGCGCGCGCGCACACGCGCGCGTGTGCTCGTGACACGTACACACCATATACAGAAAGAGACATAGAGAACATACATACATACATGCATCCAAACGAACGAACGAACAAACATACATACGTACATACATGCATACATACAAACATACATACAGAAATATATAATATATGAATGCAAAGACAAAGAAACAAATAGGAAGAAATTTAATTAAATGAGAGGGAAAAGGGTAAACAAGAAAAATTATGAAATGAGAACCTCAACACCTGTACGAACCCCTGAATCGCGGTGCTTAACGGGTGTGAGAACGGTGATACGATTTCATTTTGAATATCAACCTTAAACAAAAAGCGTCGCGCGAAGCTTAACAATGTGTCTCATACGTATCCGACACTCGCGCGTTTTGGGGTAAGTGCCTCTCGTTCAATTTCGACAACGTGTATTCCACAGACGTAACAAGAAGCCGCGCGTTAATATAAACGTTAGACTGATCGAACGGGCGGGGAGGACGGGAAGGGTGGAAAATCTTCGAAAGTAAAAGCAATCCAGCACAGTGTAAAACTCGATGAAACAAGGGTTTGTTTGCTCCACGCGAAATATCGGATACGCTAATGGTTCTAGTCAGAAAAGTCTCGTTTCCTAATTATTAAAGAAAAAAAGAAAATCATCTAGTCATTCACGGTCGATCCTCTGCCGGTTACGTAACTAAACCCGCAGACGCGACACCGGCTACAGTTTTTCACAATTGTAATTATTATACAAGTCGCGGTTCTCACCCCTTTGAAGCGTATCGGCGCGTCGTGTTTTTCGAATAACGAATTAAAAAGAAAAAAAAGAAATAAAAACAAAAAACTTACTGTGGAGTGTTCATGGTGCTATGATTACTATTATTATTATGATTATTATTATGATTATTATTATGATTATTATAGAAATAACAATGTTATGCTATATGACAAAATGATAATATAATAAATATACATTATACCTTAACAATTACGTTTTCTTATGCTTTAGTATATAGTTAGTATATAGTTTATATTCTACTAACCATCTTTACTCAGTTTATATTTCATTTTTTTCTCTTTTTTTTCATTACGTTCGAATACATTCATATTTACTTTCAATGGAAGCTTAACACCTTAAGGACTACACTTCATGTAAAAATGTTTTAGCTTGTACTAAATTTTTCCATTATCTTCTTAACACATTGACAGCCGACGAACATTTTTTTCTTTTTTATTTTTCGCGTGGAGGAAATCTTCCAGAGATACCTGACCACCCTGAGGGGGGCAGCCAGGTTATGTGGGATTTTTACCCACTAAAACCTCCACGGTGGCCATCTACCGCGATTGGGGAAGCACCGGGAACTCTATAAGAACACGTCCGGTACTCCCCCCGTATTGTCTTACGTAGGAGACCCTATCTAGTGGGGGTAAACGGTACCCCCCGCAAAACTTAACCTAGGTAAAACTTTATTCACACAAAAATCTTTAACCTAACAGCCGACGAACCTTTTTTTTTTTTTTACGTGGAGGAAATCTTCAGAAAGATCCCCCACCACCCTGGGGAGATGGCGAGGTTATGTAGGATTCTTACCTACTAAAACCTCCACGGTGGCCTACTACAGCGAAATGGGGGAGCACCAGGAACCCTGGAAGAACACTTCTGGAGCCACTGTGACTCCAACCGCTGGTTCAAATAACAATACGCGGTATTTTATGCATCAATTCTTCATCACGAGTCAAACTCATGATTTTTGCTTACGACACAAATTCCTTACCACGAGTCTCGCTCGTGATTATAAGCTAAGGGGTTAAAATAGGTGTCATAATTATCGATAGCGGTGAGAACAAAGAGCTAGATGCAAGTGTATACTGAATTTTAAGAAAAAAGAAACTTATTTTCTTTTTTATAATTTTTATATATCGCATTTCGGTTATATTCGAGTGTCGTGCTGGTTTTCATAAAGTTAATTGAAAGAAAGAATGTGCAATTGCACTTGAAACAAAACTAGTAAGATCTCAATAAGAATTATATATACCTCAGAAGCTAGGATTATATATAGCTTAGAAGTTGACATCGTTAATTATACAATCAGAATAATTGTTTGCTTTGGTGGCTGACATCGTTAATTATACAATGAGAATGATTCTTTGCTTTGGTAGCTGAGAGCTAAGGGTTAATTTCGAAACATTTCTCTTTAACGGATTGGCAACATAACGGCGTGCTGACTTTTGTTTGCCAGACAGTATGATGAAACAAATGAAAAGGTTAGAAAAAGTTCATTGAAATTTAAAAAAAACCGAAGTTTTGATAAATAATTAATATGCGATACTAAATAAAATTTCAGCTAGTCCTTAGGGTGTTAATATGCTTTCTATGTTAAGCATTTTAATGTTATTTCGATATTTCTGATAAATTTTACTAAAAAGTAACATGTTAGAAGGAGAAATAAATAAATTAAAGAGTATAAACAGATCAGTTTTATTTTGTAACGTACATTACTGTTGTTATATACCTTATATTATTTTTATGCTGAGTCTACGTCAGTGCATAAAGAGTAGCTTACACATGAAATGCATTTAAAGATTTTCCATCAACGATTTTGCTCTTCGTAGTTCTAAAACAAAAAATGCAAAAAAAAACATAATTGAACGTAAGTAAATGTTTGTTAAATTGTGATTCTCACCTGCTAATAAAACATGCACATCCTTCTTCGAGATGTTAATAGTAGAGCTTTCTGTGTTTCCGTCCAATTTCTTCAACTGAAGAGATACTGTGGAGAACGGTGACGTATGATCACAGGACAACACCTCGATCGATGATAATCTGCTGACTGTAAAAGTATATGCTTCACGCATGTATACGTGTATATCTGCAGGACTGCCTTAACACTTAGCCAGCCGAATGGGGAAATCTATTTTTGCCTCAAGAAAGCGCTGCCATTGATTCTATTTACTTCTGTTATTAGTTAGCCTAGTTGAATTAGTGTTGAATTTATTAAAAATTGTACTTTGGAAAGGCAGATATTGGAGATTATGGGTAGAAAGGAAGAAGTAACGATAACTTTTTTTATAAGATTAACCCTTTTGTTCCGAACGCAAATATACAGGGTGTTCGGACGAAGTTGGGAGAAAATTGAAGGGGCAACTCTATGCATCATTTTAAGACGAAAATCAAGAGTAACAATATTGCGTTTGACGCTTTGTTTATTAGTTATAAGCAATTAAAAAACGGGGTATTTTACGCCTGAGAGCAGGCAAATGGAGCAACACGGTAGGTAATGTCACTGCCTATGCAGTGATGCTTAGTCATTAGGAGTATACTTCATGTTCACCATACTACTACTTGAACAATTCGCGCTAAAATGATTACTTTCAATTAGTTTCTTAAGTTTACTAGAACATATCATTTGAAACCCTTTATTTTCTGATATGTTTAAAATATGAAATCTTAAATATTTTTGGTTTGGTGCTTGATGTAATAAAAAAGGGCTTGCCATTACGCGAGTTAAGAATCACGATTTTTTCGGACGTTATTAATTATAAATAATATAAAATTTTCTGTTATTAACCCCTTGCACTATTTTGACGAGTCTGACTCGTGATGAAAATTTTAGGCCAAACATGGATGTTACGAGTCGGACTCGTTGTTCAGTTCCAGACCAAACATGAATATCACGAGCTTGACTCGTACTCGACATTTCAGGCCGAACATGAATATCACGAGTCTGACTCGTGGTCTTAATTTCGGGCAAAATTGATATTTAATTGTTTATTTATATCGTGTCTTTCAGTTTTAGGTTTAATATTAGTGAGATAATCAGAAAACTTATTTGAGTTCAAATACTACTACCGCGGATTTGCTTTTACATATTTTTATTTCGTTATTAATTAATTATATTATTATTACTTATTCAGAATTTGTTTTAATCTTATGTGATAATTAAAGTATTTTTTAAAAGTTTTTGATTCAAATTCATTTGAATTTTACAAGAGTTCTATCGCGTGGATAAGATGGGTCACAAGTTTCGGCACCGCTTGTCCTTCATCGCGACAATTGAGGCAGCCGCGTTTGGCATGACTTTTTCCGAGGTTCCGAATAGTGCAAGGGGTTAATTACCTCTTAAAGATTGTGAAGAAAGTGTGGCCGTGATTTGTGGGCAATAGTCCGTGTGTAATCTGGCGAGTGCAGCGCTGTGCTCACGGGGAAGGCCAAGCTGTTGCAATTCGCTGCTCAAATCCGCAGCAGAAACACCATAACGGGCAGATGATGTGAATATTAACTCAAGTGCTGCTACCATAGCCTTTGCATCATTCAATTCTGTATGAGAGCAACAAAAAAACACTATAAAATAGAGAAAAAAGAAACTATAGAATTATAACACCTTTATATTACTATTTTACCGATTAATTCAACATGGAATTTATTGTCCTATGTAACATAGCAACTAAAAATTGGTAATTATTTCAATATTGTAAATTAAAATAGCTTAAAAAGTTACTTAAGATAAATAAAAAAATTGATATTTTTATTTTATTTACCATTATTATTTTTTAAACCCTAACAATGGTATCAAATTTCCGAGTACTATTTTGATCACTAGTAGTCAGTGGACAACACAGTCAGTGGTCACAGCGACTGACATGCGAAAAATGAGCCGTCCATATTGATGGATTCGTTCGAAAGCGCACCGCAGTTAAAGGGTTAAGTGTAAAATGGTTTTATTTAAAACACGTCTAATCGCACTCACTCCTCCACGCAGATTGCAGCAAAGACACAAAGACATACACACACCAATCGCCTTGTTCTCAATCTTCAACATTCGTACGCTTTCCTTCACTCTCACCCATTCCCTCACTCAGACAGTTGCCACATCTACAGAAATTATCGTGTGTTGTAAATTAACGAAATTACTTAAATAAATCATTAATTCAAAGTGATTATACGTAGAACGCGAAAATAATAAAATGGTGTGATTAACTTACCAACCTTGGCGTCTTGAGTAATTTTCTTGACTTTCTCTTCCTTAAAGAAAAATGTAGGTTTATGTATAATAATAGATAGTTTTTAATTCATTAAAAATAAGTTAATTAGAAGTAAATTAATAAATTAATTAAATAATACATTGTACTTTAAGAAACATTAAAATAATCAACGACAACTCGGCATCATTTCACCGAACAATTTGGCGTTCGATGAGCAGTATTTGAGGCACTGTGTTCTTTTTGCTTTTTTGAACCGCAGAAAAATGCTTCTGAAGCTAAAGAAATGGTTTGTTCCGTTTTGGGTTAACGCTATAACCTCTAAAACGTGCAAAGAGTGATTTCAAAGATTTCGAAACGTAGATTTTAATCTATTGGACAAGCCACGTAAACGACAGGCAAGAAAATTTAAAAAACTTCTGAAAAACGTTTGAAAAAACTAAACAAGGGCTTGCATTGCAATCTGGTGTTACCCACCAATGCATATCGTAACGTTTACTTCAATTGAGAAACATTCAAATGTTAGGAAGGTGGGTTCCGCACGAAAAAGGCACCGAATTAATTTGCACACGTAATATTTTCAATTTATTTTATGTTATCTGTCAGTGTGTACCATCCTTATATTACATAAATATATTTTATAAAAATCATAATTAATTTGAGACAAATTATAAATTGGCACTTACATCAAGTTCTCCTTCGGTAAGGTATTTTGCAACCGTTTGACCAAGTATTTTAATTTTAATAGATGTCTGTGAAAAAAAGAAAATTAAACAGCATGTAAAAAGATCACGATACATTCAACCGAAATGATAACAATTATTTTACATTTTACTTTTACTATTGTTAAGTATTAATTCAATTTCTGCACTTCGTTTCACGTACAGTAGCTGACATAAATTTAAGACGAGAAGATATTATAAATTAGAGTACCATGGTTTATAAATATTATGTACACATCTATTTATATTATTAATAGGATAGTACGGTATTTGTTGATCGGTATAAAACACAAAATTTGTTTATTGTGATATTTTTCGTATACGAGTTATTCTATTTTTGCTAATCTTTTGGTCTTTTATCTTTTATCCGCTACTATATTACATTTGCACACGTTATTAACAGGAAAATAGGAATTGAAGCATTCTGCTTAATTAGTTCATATAAACAGCGTTTCTCTGAAGCTTATCTTCGCTGCACAGGAGGAACAATTCGAAATCCGAATCCTCTTCTAAAAGATTCAAATCCTACAATCATGTAGGAAAAGTGACGACGAAAGAAGTAAAAAAATAAATAAAAATAAAAAGAATAGAATTAGTTAAGACTTCGACCCTACAATTTCCACAGCTAAAATTGTGATTTAGTTCAATTAATTCAAAACAAATCTAGAGAACTTATTTAAAAAAGAAGCTCGATTGTTTTAACTCAAAACTCAAATAGCCTAACAATATTGCTAAATACTGAATGAATTTATTCTATAAATTTTATATATATAACAATTTAGATTGAGAATATAATTTATACCTTCGCTTTTCTGGACATTATAGTATAAGCTAATAAAGAGATTCCTCTTACAAGACAAAACAGCTAATTAGATATAAATGTTTATGAAAGTAAAGCTTTCTCTAGCTGTTTTATGAACCGGAATATTGAAACAGGTGTTGTATTACTCATTAAAGTGCAGATAAATTGTATAAATATCTAATTTGTTAAAATTTATTAAATAATTTGATCATATTCATAGACACAGCTCAAAACAAGAAAAATCGAATTCATACCATACGTGACAACGTGTTAATTTCAGCCAGCAGCCAGTCGGGACAATCTCCATCGCCTAAAAATCTAAATTTCTAAGAACAAACACGAGAAATCAAAATATTAACGTTCATATATATTTCATTCTTCAATAATTGGCAGTGTATTTTAAATATATGTTGCCAATGATTGGGAATAGAAATGTATCTCACCATGTTTTACGTGGCTTCCTCTTGATTTACAGTGAACGAATTCTATATCTGAAATGAAGAATAACAGATATTGAAATAGTGGATAAAACAGTAAGAGAAATTAAAGAACGAGTTACAGTAGCGGACAAAAATTTAAGTCCGAAGGGTTAGCAAAAACAAATTAATTGATTTATAAAAAAAATAGCACAATAAACGAAATTTGTATTCTTCGTTAATCAATAAATAATACTCTACTCTGGCAACGATAAAAATGTATATATAAACAATATTTACGAACCATAGTACTATGCTTTATGTTACCCTCTCGTTTTAAACTTATGTTCTCTACTGTACATGAGAAAGTAAGTATAGAAAGGTGTAAAAACTACAAGGCATAGTTTTCAGGAGTGATTTGTAATCAATATACCATAGAATTACTGTTAACATTAATAAAAATTGGCATTACTTCTTTATAAATTTCTATATATTTCATTCAACGATAGAAGGATCAGAGAGAAACTATAAGTCGTAAATGTATTGTCCATCCGCAACAAATTGTTACAATTTCCGTCTAAATCAAGATTATATTATTTAGAATATAGTGATTAAATGTTAGTGATTATTTACTATATACATAGTAAGAATAATAATTTAAAATATCGTTCATTATATTCCAAACATTTCTACATTATTTATTTTACGTTGCTCTTTCCATAATCAAAGAATTTGGTTTATAAACACTTTCTTCAAAAAGCATTCAAAAGTTAATTTATTTTTTAAAACAGTAAGCTAGAAAGGTTTTTCAGATCAGTGATATAAGTAAAGTTCACGTTGCACGTGACGCAGATTATAAATAACAATTACAATTAATTTGAGAGAAAAATAGTTTAATAGAAAATTGCTGAAACCTTGTTCAGTACAGAACCTGAGATTTCACACGCAATGATTTTCTACTTATCGACAGTTAGTTTGAGATGCTGATGAGACTTCATACTTAAGTAGATTACATAACATATGACTAGATTATACACGAATGAGCGTTCTTCTTGTTACATCATTAATGCCGCTATGATTCAATCTTTCATGATGCAGAAAGAAATGCATTCGCTTCACTGTGTCGCGAATTATTTGCATAGGTATTGCTGATATGATAAAGAACACACTGTAGTATAAATGTAGTCAACGATCTTTTTATAGTCTTCATTTGTTCGCATTTTTGAGTGTACAAATTCGTTTTTGTTAAAATGCAACAAAGCATTACAATTTTACAACCTTTCACAAAGTGAAACGACTCACTGTAGCACGTTGTTTAATTTATTACAAAAAATACTACAACATTTGTGGCGACCTTCCTGTTCTCGCCACTAGGAGGGATTTAGCGACCACGCTTCTCGCAAGTGCTCGAGTCCACCTCAGTTTCTACAGTGGCTCCAAAAAGTATTCGTACACTGTATTACAAGGAAATTCATCTATTTCTGAAATTTTGATTTCAATAAAACTTTATGTGTGTACAGAGCATGGTGTGTCCTGCATGGAGCAATTTTTTTGGCGGCAAAATATCTTTTAAGGGGGCTGATAACGAATCTCAAAGTTTCAGCGATTTTTCACGCTTTGAATACAAGCTTTTCTGTGTTCTTTTTTTATGGCAGGGCGATAGGGTATTAAAAATTAAACATTTTCTATTTGAAAGGTTTTGCTTCATCAAGTACCATCACAAAGTTATCTTTAAAAAATGAGAGAAAACTCAGAAACTTCAACGCTGGTTTCACCCCTTTCAAATGGCATTTAAATGAAAAGAAAAGATTTTCAATCTCTTAATAAAAATAGATTCATACGTATACTATTATGATCTGTATACCCACAAGGTTTTATCAAATACTACTCAAAATTTCAGGGTTAAACGAATTTATTTGTGACATGTATTTGTGTACGGATACTTTTTGGAGCCACTGTATATATACAAGTTCTGACCTGTCCTTTCCTTCCTTTGTGAGGGGGGGGGGGGATAGAGTATATTCTATACTTTGTACAGGTATGAAGAGATTTATTGTCGCGTTGGCTTTTTTATTTAAATAGCTCGCAGTATTAATTCCTAAAAGGTATATTCCTAATATAAAAATTGTATAAAAATATATAAAAAATATATAAAAATGTATAAAATGTAAAAAATATATAAAATACTCCCGCGGTGAAGTATCCGAAAGCAATGCAAATGCCAGAAGCAAGCTTACTAAATACATTAAAGTACTTAGATGTATTAAATAATTAAGCAACTAAAGACGGTTAAATGCTTTCAAACTCGTTGCAAGTTTCGTTTCTTTCTATTACTACTGTTGCATTTTAACGAGGAAACCTTCGAAGTTACACTGGCTCGTTACGACCACTTGTCTAAACTTTTATTCGTAGGCTGAAATAAAAAGAAAGGAGATTGAAAATACCGTTGCGTGCACAGAAAGGAGTTTTCTCCCTGGAGTCGCGTTCCATCTTTTACCATTTGTTTTGCTGCACGACAGTAAGAGGGACGATTCTTGGGCCGTTTCTCTTTCAACGCGACACTGAATGCAGTTATCTCGCAATCTTTAAACAGCTACAGATCATTGAATAATACTGATTAGTATTTTGGATAAATAGTTTCGGCGAAGACGGCGAAAACACGGTTCGCAAGTTGTTATTCAGTGTTACCATTAACGCATTCACTGCGAAGAATATTACGTGGCATCGTGAGGATCGAGTTGATGCAAAACAATTAAATTGGCTCGTTTGAGAATTTAGCTAAACACGAAGCTGGGAAATTTAATGGACGTATTTCAAGACTGTAAAATACCAACTTGTTTGAGGAATTTTGGGTGGTCGTGACCGAATACATTGAGTGAGAAAGATTGACGATTAGAAAGAAAGGAAACGAGTGTTTGGAGGAATATATGACGGGGAAAATACGAGCACGAGACAGAAAGGTTTTGACCGTGAAGGTAGAAAGAATTTGACTATGAACGTAAAAAGAGAGTGATTCTGAACGTAGTAGTTGCTAAATTGTAACGTGGCTTAACTTATTCCATACGCACTCCTGATCGGTTCATTTCAGCGCGGATGCATCGCTAATGAATTGATCGCAATGATTTTCTTCGCGTAATTAATAATTTAATATTTCTTTACAGTATACGGTATCGCTCGAAACAGTCACCTTCATGTAAGGAAATATTACAAAATTTACAAACTAAGCCTGTAAAAGCCGATTAATAGGCTTCCGGTCGATAAAGTGTTAAATTGTTTTAAATATACATTTATTAATATTCTAGTCACTTCACTTTCATTTTATTCACACCTGAGTCCCATTTCTCGCTCTACTAAAGTTGTTAAACCAGTATTTTCCTATAGAGATGACTGTTGAGAGGATGACTATTGCGATAAGCAGACTTGTTTGAGTAGATGCGAGTATGACAGCCAGGTATACAACAAAGTTGTACTATTAACGATTTGGTAGTCGTCGCGACGTTAAGCACCCGAAGAAGAAAAAGGAGAAAAAGAAAAATGATTACGCAAATGTGTACTCCTACGAACGAAGAAATGTTAAACGTTCTGAGGAAACGTATCGGCCGTACAAATTCATTGACTGGAATTAATGGCACAACGTCACTCACTTCACCGTAATTTTAAACGAGTTACTTTCCTTCACAGGCATTGCTGTCTCCATCGTCAAAGGTAACGACAAGTTGAATGTTATAATTATGCGCTATCCTAATGCTTTCGCACTTTATAAGATCATTTCGTTTGCGTGAATGAGTATGTATCTGTGACCGTTTGCATTACTATTTCCAATGTCTTTAGTCTTAGATTCTTATAAACGAAATTTTATTTATTTCTTGAAAAAAGGATATTATGATCAGTTATCGTTTTCACTTCGGTTTATAAGCTATGAATCACTGTGGTAATTATAGCTGATAACTTTTGACGAGTTTTATGAATTATTAATAATTCACTGGTAGATATAGTTAATTTTTCGTACCTTGAAACATTGAAATATTTCGTTTCACGAATTGAGTAATTAAAAACTGAACATGTGATGAAAAATTTGGAATTACTTGTTACTTTTCTTATGTACGTATTTAGTTCTCTAATAGAAAAAATAGGAAACATTAGATTGTTATTTACATGTCAATGTGTTAATATAAATTCACATGTTACAGCGTCTAAGGTGTAATGTCTTTGGAAACGGTTTCTTGAATAAAGACCGAGTATTTTTTTTTTTTTTAAATAAAACGTATTACAAAAAATTTGAAATTCTAAATTAATTTGAATAAAATTTTAATAACTACCTCTCAGGACCTTGTGTTTAAAACTGCAGTTAAAATAAATTTAAAAAGATGGAAGCTTTAATGTTGCAAACTGGTTCAAATCTCATTCGGCTTAATCGAAGGAACAAGCAATTTTCAATATCAGTAGGATCAACTTTCAAGAAAGTTGCTCCCACGTTTGCTTATTCACTGTCAAACTTGACGCGAGTTACATTAGTCAGAGCCAGGAATTTACCATGAAAATGTGTGACACAATTTTTTAGAGTGCAAAGAAACGCATTTTTTATCGATACTCACATATGCTACCTTTGTCCTCCTTTATGTATTTAATTTGTCACTGGATTTTTAAAAATATTAACATACATTAGCGGACAAAAATTTAAGACTAAAGGGTTTGCAAAAATAAAGTAATTCGTGTATAAGGAATAACACAATAAACAAATTTTGTGTTTCGTATTAATCAATAAATATTATGCTATTCTATTAACACTTTAATGGTGGCGCGTCTACTCAGTTAAACTTCGCCTGGGGCTGGCAATATTTTTAAAGAATTAATTAAACAAAACTTTATATGAATTCATGAAATAATTCAATATGTGCGAACACATACATCTTTAATAAAAAACAATACAAACAATTAAATTCTTGTTCGTATAATTAAAAAGTAATAATAAAAAAGAAAAGAGTAAATGTTAGAATTATTTCTAAATTTAATATTTTTTCTTTGTGTGATAATTATTGAAACAATCACCTACATGTAATTATACTTGGCAAGTCTTATACATAAAATATGTAGGTCTTCTAATTTGATTCACATAGCAAACGTGACAATACCTTCGTACACATCAAACAATCACTAATATTTCAACTAATTCATGTTTCATTCCTCCAGCTAATATGAACTTAAATATTGCAAAAAAAAACATTTGCAAGGGAGTGTGTTACCAGCTAATAACCCTCGACGATAGCATCACACACATGTCTGAGTGGTCATTAACACTAGATTGCCGGAGTGAGTCAATTTGACTCACTTATGAATTGTCAAGTTCAAGAATCATGTGAAAGGAATAGAAGTAAGAGCGTTTGTGCTGAATGTAATAAAAAAATCTGCGGACAATGTATTTTAAAAACAGTATATATATATATATATATATGTAAACATTGTTTTAAACAAACTTTTTTTAAAATAAAGTTTTATTTTTTTTTTAAACTTCAATTTTCATGTTTCAGTCAAATTGAATCGTTTTAGGCAAAAGAGGTATATACCTAACATCCGGCAATCTAGTGTTAAAGTGTTAACGATCAAAATGAATGTACAGACAATATTTATAAACTTTATTGAATTATTTATATTTCAATGTTCAATATTTATGGTAATCTGTTTCGTAATATCTTCTCGTCTTAAACTTATGTCCGCTACTGTACATATTTAAATGTTTACATTAAGAAAGGTTTAATTTATTTTTATACCGTGTTTTTCTTGTTAGGTAATTACACTTTAAAAAATATTTAAAAATTGTTTAACTACTATTTCTTTATGATACAATAAAAAATTTAATTCTTTCAGACTGATTATCTAAAAGGATCTGTTCCCCAGTCAATTCGAATAATCGACATTCCATTTTATTCCACATTCCCATTTCATTTTCAAGAATCCATATTTTGCATTGCATTAAAAAATCCTAATGTAAAGTAGACAAGCTACAAAAAGTACTTGTGAAATTGTACACTATGAAGGATTATCTGCGTCGTTACGGATTTTTTTCTTCTTCACAAAAGACAGTCAAGTCATCAACGAAGAGACTTTAACTGACGAAGATATTAAAATCATGACTCCATCTATTGCTATTAAATACAGAGTAACGCTTAAAACAGAAGCTCGTGAAACTGCGTTCTAGACGTTTATAAAATGAGATACAATGTTGTTAAAACCAAACATTATTTCACACGGATACATAAAAAAAGAGGCTTCAATTCTTAGAGGTATTTTTAATCTTTGCGAAGAAAACAATGTTTGAAATCTTTTAAAGAAATGAAAAGACTTAGACGAACAAAGATTGCATTGATTTTGTTACCTTTTATTTAGTTCGGTGTGTAACGGCGTATAATATCATGTTTGTTGAAACTGCAGCGATATATTTACACGTGAATTGTTATTTTAAACGTTAAACTATATTTTATAGCATTTTCCATCCTCATGATAAAACCACAATTATGAAATTTAATTAGCGCTCCTTCACATTGGTGAAATGAAACCGTATGTTATTCCTAAGCCAATTGCTATATATTTACTTAGTGTCACTTAGACAGATTGTAAATAAAGATAAGGAAGATGTAAGAAAAAAGCAAAAAAAGAAAATCTTTCATTCTAGGTCTAAGGACTTGAGGAAAAAAAAATCGTAGTTTAGTCACAGAAAAATCGTCATCAAACTTCACCCACATTTTCAATTAACTGACGGTTCAGTTTATAATTACGGTTCACATTTATTTCAGTTTCACATACTCACTATCATATCCGAACTATTATTATAGTGAATTCACTATAATTAACCCTTTGCGCTCGAGAGACGATTATTAATCGTCAAATAATAATTCCGCAAATTTTCAAATTTCAGTTCGTTTGTTTATTAATCAGACCCGGGGGTTAAACAGTCATATATGTAAATTTTGGTATACGACTTAACTGAACTAAATGAAGTCCCATATAACTGAATCTTATTAAATATCTGGTAGTTTAAAATCTTTGAAATTAATATTGTTAGACGGCTAACAGTCACCTTTCGAGCGCAAAGGTTTAATTACTTCTGACACCGATCAAGATTTCCTAAACTAAAAATCCTAACAGTACTGCTACACACATAAGTCATCAGAGAGAACACAGTATCACTCGACGAATTTTCACTTCCGTTTTCGTGCACGACACAACACTTTACAACACCGTGCAGTTTTCCTCCATCTTTTTTTCTCCATAACAACCCCTCCCCTCTCCTTCTATCTCTCTTTATGGATCGTAGATTCGACAACAGGCTCGTTAACGAATAAAACAGAAGGATCGTGAGAGGAGACGAGATGAAGGAGAATGATGTGGCAAAGCACAGAAGTATTAAACGCGAGCGGTAATAGGGGCACGAGGGCGGTTAAAAGCAGGGGTTGCTTTTTTAATGCAATCGGAGAGTGCGCTGCAGAACCACGTGGCGGGTATAAGAAGAGCGGCGCGTATCGTTACTGGCCACTGTACACCTTATTTTAACGGAGCTCGCAAGTGTCGCGCGTACCATCCACGGTAATCTGCATAGGGCAGAAAAAAGGACCAGTGGCACCAGTTTTCGGGCGACGAGAATTCACCAACAAGCGGAGAGACGGTTCTCGCGTCGAAAACTGTCGATACGGTTTTTTTCAGCGACGCACAATTATCTGTGAGAAAGGTAAGCGAAAGCGTGAATCGGATACCATCGTAGGACCTCCCTTATCCGAACATACACTTATATTAACCCTTTGCGCTCGAGAGGTGACTGTTAGTCACCAAATGATGGTTTCGCAAAGTTTCAGACTTCAGTTAGTTTGTTTACTAATCAGACAGGAGGTTAAACAGTTGTACACGTAAATTTTAGTATATAACTCAAGTAAACTAAATGAAGCTTAATATGAACGAATTTTAGCAAATATTTTGCACTTAAAAATCTGTGAAGTTGATATTGTTAGACGACTAACTGTCACCTCTCGAGTGCAAAGGGTTAACCCTTGTGGCTCCAAGTGTGCCTCTCAAGCACCACCGATATAATTAATAATGTAAATATTGTAATCAAAACTATATTACTTCTGAAATGATTAAAAATTGTTTTGATTGACTTTTATATTATTATTTACACGTCGTTGTAGCATTTAAAGTGTGTCACTTAAAAACTTGCAAGTCAAAACATGACGAGAATAAGTTGGAGTTGCTGGTCGATATTCACACTTAAAAGTAGTTGTGTTAAGGGTTAAATTCGTCCGATGACATTAAATTTATTAAATCGCAATAAATTTAATTAACCAGTTAAGCGCGGAAATTAATTTTAGAAATCACCCACAGGGTGCGGAATTAACCCATTCCTTCCAGCTGTCCTATGTTTAAGACACTATATTTAATCTTTTTTCACAAGTTTATATTTTCTTTTCTATTGTTTCTAATGAAATTTGTATTTATACACAATTTCTCTATTAAAATATATTTCATACCTTATCATACGAAATAAGCTTATATAATTCTATTTCAAAAATGTTTATGAAGATAATTTTAAAATGAAGTTGATTTTCTTATAATTGTGACCTTGTTTAATTTCTGACCATATATCCCCATTGTCATATTTATAGGACAGACTGTTACAACAACCATGGATATATTTTTTTTAATTTTATTTTATGTTACCTTTCTTTTAAAGCAGTAAGACCTCAAGTCATAATATACTTTGTAAGTGATCACTTCTTAAATATTTTAGTCTAATTACTTGTTCAACTCTGTAATTAACTTGTTATCCTGAAACGATTTAATGTTTTTGATAATTGTGCTAATCATTATAAAAGTGGACTGATCGGAAGTCACATACTTATTTTTCGTTTTGAAATATTTCATGAAATGTTTGCTTTTATAATTTAAATCTTTTCTATAATCATAAAATTTTATATGTAATTCATAGAAAACCATCCTTTTTGAAATCCCAAATAATTTAAACGAGTTTTAAAATTAACAGCAAAGCCTGAAAGTATTTGAGAACAATAAAAAGAAATGAGTTCTACTAAAAAGACAAGTTAGAAGCAAATATATTTATTCACATTTCATATTTATAATTATTTATAATATTTTTGATGTTTTGAGTGTTTTAAATATTTATGATAAATTGATAGAATGTATGATTTCTTTTGCTATTGAATATTCTGATATATTTGTGGTCTTCATCTTTTGAGTGAAAAATCTTCAATATGAAATTTGGAATCAGTATCTAAAGATATCTTACTGAACATTTTACACAAAGCATCTTTCAAACATCTTATTATTATATTTCCAGTAAATGTTTTATTTATACTATTTTTATTCTACTATTTGTTTGAACTTTTTAAATATTTTATATATGACTAAATTTATTTTACATTCTTTCTCTTTATTTTTTGTTTTCTTGCTGCATACCAAACGTTAAATTTAGACAATTGGTGTATTTGCAGAAAAGAAGACGAAAGTAACTTATTCCACTGACAAAACAAGCATACATTGAATTCTGTTTAATCACGGTTTAAATTAAAATCATTTTTTACAAATGTTGTTACACTGTTATCATATGAATTGATACAATACAAAGTAAGCAATAATTGCAATCTCTTTTGGTGTTCGATTTACACGTTTCATAATTCCTAGCAAATATACAGTTGTAAAGTGAAATATATTTCAAATGAATAATAATCGTTGGATATGAAAGATTCTACAGAAACTTTGAACAGAATGGTATAACGAATGAAAACAGAATCAAACCAGAAATATCTCAACATAGAAAGTTCATTGATAAAAAGTGAGAAGAATGTAAAATCGAATAGCCTGAGAAAAGAAACATTTTCCGGTACTTAATAAGATATTGAACGTAAATAGTTTGTGAAAAAAATAAGCACTTCATTGACAGGTTTGAAAGCGCTCGATAACTGTTTTAACACGCGTGCTGACGAAAATGCACTTTTGCTTCCGACTTCGTACAATGCATCGTTCTATACCGTGCACGTACATCTACATACAGGGTGTCCACATAAATTTCGTTGCGATATTTCAGAAATCCTTTTGAACTTTACAAAAAACTGTGTTACACGAAAGTTAAACTACGTTGAAGCCTGTACTTTTCTCAGAGATATGTAACAATAATTTGATGTTTTATAAAAAAAAATATATTGGACATTCCATTAAAAAAAAAAATATATATATATATATATGACCTTTATATCGCGATAGAAAAGCAAAGTAATAAAATAATACTCCTCTCGATACCATACAACTTCTGTTTGAAACGCAACAAGTAGTTTCTGAACATGTAACTTGAAATCAAGTCTCACCCTGTATATAGGGTAGTCCACGCAACTAGACCAAGTCACTTCTTCCCTGACTGCAATTAAAAGAGAAAAGGTGAACGGATTAAAGAAGACTATATATATTTTTGTTTTGAAAGTTTATCGATGCACCGTACAGTTTCATATTTTCTGTTATATTATTCTTTTTAAGTAGAAATATATCTACATTCTTTTCTACAGAGATTAAACCTCGCCATTCTGTTTAGAGAAGAATTTGCATAAAGTAGTCGAAAAATAATTAATTGGTGAAATATTTTAAATAAACAAGATGTTTATTAACGCTAGGTTTACGGGACTTGTCAATTTAATAGGTTTCGAAATTCATGAGCAAAATTTGCAAAAACAATTACTATTATTCCTAGCAATTTTTGCTAACTTTTATCGATGGAGAGATACAAATATACCCAAATCTATTTCCTTCTCACTTCTGCAATTTCAGATTTTGTTTCAGGTACACCTATTTCTTAGTATATGTGTACTTCATCTCTTGTCTACCTACAACTAATTTGTAATTTGTAATTTGTAACCTATATATTAAAGGATTTAACCTGTATACTAACTAAATGAATAAATGTGTATATTGGAAATAGATATACGAAAATTGTCCGTAAATCTAGTGTTAAAAAACTTTTAAACGCTTATTCATGATATTTGTTTGTTACAGTATAACATACATTTCTAAACTATTCCCTAGCTTAGTAATCGGTTGCACCGAAATCCTAAAAGTATAATCTTTTTAATCGTTTAATTTTTTTGTAGTTGCAACTAGCAAAGTCCTGACTTGTTCCAATTGAGTGGGCTACCTAGTCTTTCCATGAAATTGTCAGAGTATTCTTGGAATAAAATTAAAAAAAGATTTTTATTTAAAGATAAAGTTGTAAATCCTTTATTAAGAAGTTAATAAACTTGAAAGGAACAAAATAATAATGTACTTCGTGTGACACAATGTGGGAATAAATGAACAATGTTTGTTATTTATTAATCTTTACTATTTATTATTTCATTTGATTATTTTTTGGTATTTCAGATCGTCAGATATTCAGATAGATTTCTTAAATTAAATTATTTTGATTGTTTAATTAAATTTTCTTTTAAAGAAGCTAGCATACTGAATAAGAATTTATTCATTTTTGAATAATACTAATAAATATTAACAAAACTTCGGCTTGTATTCACGAAGAATCAATCTATTGTTATTTCGTATCCTTTTTTGCAATTTTTTATTCAAGAATTTATAATTTATGATTACTTGTTCAATCATTTCCCCTTAATTTTATTCGCAAAACATGCAGTTATCGTTTGGTGGAAAAAGAATTTAATCTTGATATTTATTAAAATTCATTATAAAGTTTGCGTATATGCGAATATACGTTTTGCAGTTACTGTATATAACAAAAACATGAATAAATAAGTAAAATGAATAAAACCAGATATACGTACTCGATCTATCATTATCAAATCTTATTCATTACTTTATTCTTTCACAATTCACATCAGGTTGGTAACGTTCATTTTGTATTCATTTATCGCTAATAATAATTAATAATAATTATCTATTACTAATAATTTGTTTATTAACGCAACCAAAATAACAAAAATATACAAGAGAACACTGAACTTATATTCTATATTAAATCATTATTCGTTTCAGTCCCCTTTTTTTTAGCATGCAAGTCGTAAGTTAGAAAGTTTCATTACACGAAAATAACTGCGATTACTAGAAACGTATTCGAACATAGATACACAGTGTACACAACATATCATGCAATTAGGAAGTTCTTAAGGATGCAATGCGACTTTAATAGAAGCATACAATTAGTAGACTATATTTTACAGAGAAGATTGCATCGTGCTTACCTAAATTGTCTTTTTCATAAAGACTTTACGCAGCTAATATGGTCTCTATTTCTGTATTAAATCTTGCATATACATACACAGTTCCATGAAACGGAACATACAGGTTCACTTTGCTGTTTTTGCGAAAAACAATTTGATCTTATGACAGAATTCTGATAATTCCGTGTCCGTTTTTACGTGTTTATCTGCATCGCTATTAAACAACAGAATCTTAACTTACTTGCAATTTTATTATTAAAAAATTAACCCTTAAAATTAATTTCGATGATAACCAGCATCACTGTTTTAAGCACCATTTTATTTTGAGGAAATAAATTGAAGTGGGCGTCTTCTTTATAATTCATATTTTTTCTGTTTCTGTCGCTACTTATTTTTTTCGTTACTCTTTGCAGTTAATAAGTAATATCAAAAAAGTGTATTAAATGTAAGAAGAATATTTAATACTAAGAAGACAAGCATGCATGCACTACACGCCACGTACAACAGGTGTATTTCGTCACTATTATATAAAATCGTTTAGATTTCTTTTATTTTCGAATTTATTTTATACGAATTCTTTCTTACAATTTCACTGATTTCTTCTGAAATTGTAATGTCTTCCGGTAAAGTTTTGAAAATGCAGTAAAATGGACTAGCATGTCGTCAAAAAAATCTTATTCTTAAAGTCATTAGAGATAATGTTTTTCCTAACAAATATGTGCAAATGATGATAATTATTATTAATATAAATAATCAGATAAATATTTAAAAGTTGTATAATGTGATTGAAAATTACAAAATCATAACGCATCGAACGACAACAATTTATGCTGTGACATTCAGGATCATATTCAATAAAATAAAAGACTATCGATTAACTGTAATTTACTTATTACCAGGATAACTATATAAGCGATATTTGAAATATTTGCAACAGAAATTTGACTTTTCGTAGATCTCTGTCAGCAAGAAAACAGGTCAGACGTATTAAGGGCTGAATTCTGGCTTAACCTTAGCTCTTTTGATACTGTTGTATTAGAAAATTACACCCTGAATAAATGGGATAATACAAAGCTTATACATATAACATGGAAAATTAACATACATAGTCGTAACAAAATTTTATCAAAGTTTGATATAAAAATTTGTATTTGCAAAGTAGCAATATTCATAAAATACAATTAGTACTATTTGTTTCATAAATAAAAACTAAATGCCAACATTAAGTTATATTCCTATTTATTTGTTCTTTTCAAATACATAACATTCGTTTCTAAATTATTATGATTATATCCTGGAAATATATATTCACAAAATTCAATACATAACTAATTTAACACATAAAATTTTATGAACATATATTTCAAGATTAAACATAAAAAGTATAATCGCAGTTAAATTTAATGATGTACCAATTTATATATATATATATATGTTTGTCACTGTATGTGTTTGTACATATATTGAATAAAGTACCGAAAAAATTAATTTAAATTATTTCATCGAAACAATCGTTTTGTTTATTACATTTTGCAAAATGATTCGTTTCAGATATGTGGGCGTTTCTTCCAATGGTTTCTCTGTTGGTACGTGCAATTGTTGGAGATTCCGAAATCGACGACAGTGCTCTATCGGACATAAGAGGAATCGGAAGTGGAAGTAGCGATATAATTGAAAATCGTATTGGAAAACCTTCGATTGCTGTATGGAAAATATGGAAAGGGGAACCGTTCAAAGAAGGAAGGCACAAAAAGGAAATTGATCCAAATACTTTAACAGGTGAGTGTTAACTGGAGGGGCTATCAACGATTATTAATAAATTATATAATAATTAACCATAGCTAACTTATCGATAGTTGTTAAGACATCGAAGATTAAGTTAAAGATAAATCGAATAAAAATTAACACGAATTAATTGAATTATCACTATTCAGAGGCGGATTTAAGTTTTTGCAGCTCTAAGCTAACATATTTGTTCCGCTCTGCAATGAAATAAAATGGAATAAGGGAAGGAAGATCATAAGCATTTTAAATACTAGATTTTAAAGCACTTTTTGTAAAAATTTATCAATCTTTTTAAACGTTTCTTAGTAATATTTATTACGTATTATTTAAAAATCTGAATGAATACTTGTTTCATTCATTCGGGAGTAACCGTAAAATTATGTAATCAGGATCGCATAATTTTTTAATAAAGCGTAGAAAAAATATTCTCCGAATCCTTTGCCTTAGGTTATACCTTACTGAGTCTGTACCTAAATCTACCTTTGCCACTACCATCTATTTATTCATATTAGAATTTATTAATAAATAAATTAATAAATAGTAAGTAATAGATGATAAAATTAATAAATAATGAAACATTATAATTAAGTTTTTACTGCAATCTTGTTTCTTGAAAATAATCAATTTTCTTTCAGAAAATAATTTTCAACCCTCTTGTATTTGTAAAAAGACACGTGTACCGTTCGACAACTGGGGTGGTAAACGAAGTAAAGATTATCCTCGATCGAATGCCGATTCCCAAACAAAGCGAATCGAAGTTACGTACGATCAGTACAGCCGAAACACGCCTACAGATGGACTCAACGGTAGTAAGAGAATAACAAAAGTGGGGAAGCTTGGATGGAGAACACCTTTCAATAGCTGGGGCGGAAAAAGAGTAGAGAAATTATCCGATCGAGAACAATTTGTATTACTTTTGAGAAATCCTGATAATATCCACGTTTTGGACTTTATCAAAGGTCAGTAGTTACAGAACGATGCTAAACGATCGTTTTATACATTTATAGAAAATACAACTAAAAAAGATGGTATGTAAAAATGTATAAAATATCCTAAGTGTAGTACACGTTATGCTATTTAGAGGGTGAGGTGGATTTCAATTTAACTCTTTCGCTATTACGGGTGACTATAGTCATCCATTGTGTATAGGTGGCATCTATCACAAAAATGGAGCCGAAACTCAAGTTTTATTCGTGTTTTCAGCAATTTCATACAGAATCTAATTATTAAAAAATTATTGGTCAACATTATGTTATAATTATACCTATTATTTTGTTGTGTAATACAAAAATATTAATTGTATTATTAAATTAAAAATATATTCATGGAAAAATTATGAACACGAATCATTTTGCTTCTAAGAGTAATGTTAAAAAGTTGTTTTTGAGACAAAAGTCTTGGTCCTGAATGCTGAAGACTGCGCGTTTTTAATGTTCGCACTTTCGGCGAGGCTCGCCGTAGCGAAAGGGTTAAAATCCATTTTTTCAGTTGTGTTTATCAAAATTCAAATTTACACAAAAATCTGCTGTATATACGTCTTATTTTGCGTAAAAAGATTTTAACCACTTTGGTACAACCGTCGACTTTAGTCGACAGCCAAAAACTTATAGAAGAGGTATCGTGTGTTTAAAGGATAACAAAAGGCGTAGTACTAGATACTATTGTAAACGATGCAATGTTGGCCTATGTGTAGTCCCATGCTTCGAAATGTATCATACTAAACAATAACATTTATTGCAATACTCAAAAACTTGTTTAGTTCTTTTCGATATGGATGAAATAAAAGAATAATTTTTTTTTCTTAATCTGTCGGAGTAGTTCGAATTCGCACAATCTTTTTAAAGAAAACATTCCTTGTTTACACGACGCAGAGAAATCTCGGGGGAAATCGAACTTAAGGGTGTGAAAGTAGAACCTTTAAAACGAGCCCAAAATGATTACCATGCGACTTCTTTTCACGAAGCTATAATAATTCAAATATTGACAACTTTGCGGGCTACTGTACGAATACGAGCGAGAGTAACTGTAGAGTGGAAAAAAACTGATTTCAGTAAAATTTGGAACAAAAAGATTGTATTAAACTAAACATACGATTGACTTACATAAATCCAAGCGCGATAGAATGATTGATACACATAGCGGTTCATAGATGTCGTAATATGTATATGTAAATGTTTTAATATTCTGTTTGAAGATGAACTTCCTATGGGAAAAAATATGATAAATGGTAATAATGGAAAACATACAATTCAAATGAAAAATAAGATATCTACTATGTATGGGAACTGGAATGGAAAACATAATCCTTTCTATTCGATTCCTTTCCATATCTATAATAAAACGAGCAAAAATAATAATATAGCGGAAAAAGAGGTCACTGATGTTAACGATTGGTTTGTAATTTTTAATTATTTTAATGACACATATCAATGATAATATCGATACATTTCAATAATTCAGTTACACATAATCATTAACTTTTATCTGTCATGTTACAGGTTTACGTCTATGTCTGACAAAAGAGCTGATGGAGATGGACGATTTAAAAAACATAATGAAAATGATCAGCAGAAAATTATGAATGTGTTTGATCCATGGGGTGGAAAAAGAAGTTCAAAAGCATACACTTTTCGCTTTGGAAATGAATATTTTACGGCGCCTACGCATGCCGCAAGCAGTGAAAAAACATCTTTTCCTATAGGCGAACATAAGTAATTGAAAACTGATTATTTAACCAATCTTTTATTCAGTCGATATTGAATTAAACCGCTCTACAAACGGATAGATTCATAGAACATTGTTTTTCGAATTTTGTATACGTTCGTTTCCTCATCAATCAAATACACTGAATTTATTATATTGTGCGATTTTTTGCTTAGAAATTACTAATCGCGTAAGTGATCATGAACAAGATTAATCTTTAATATTTGTAAGAAACAATTTTTGAAGCCGATATATGTTATGTAATATATACGTATGAATAAATATTTGGTTAATCAGAGCTTTGACAGATCGTATAAGTATTTATATATATATATATATATATCATTTGTATTTATCTTATATTATTTGAAATTAAATACATATAATTAAAATATTAAATGAGTTTGATCAAAATTTACTTAATTTTATCAAGGGCATCACTTACCTGCAATGAAAATTGAAACTTGCGGGATGTTGACAGATCTACGTGTACAGGTTAAGAATCTTCTACCTTCCTTGTTGCGTGAATAACATTGCAGGTTTGCCAACTTACAAGCATTCAGTGTGCGAAATTTTATTACAATTAAGTTTTACGTTCTTTGAAGTTTACTGTGTCTTCATCTTTTTAAACATAGAATTGGAATATTTATGATGTTTTCTATTATTATTATAGGTAATTTCTTAATGATATTTTAATATGTTAAATATTGTAAAATTTTCCATTGAAATTATCTAACCTTTAATGCATTTACTCGATAAATTGAATTCCTTGATATTCTCCATTATCATTGTATTAAAACTGTTTATGTATATTTATGAAATCAGGGAAATAAAGTTGTTAGCTTTATAGTGAAAAGTTCAAAATACACAATACGCTTACAAGTAAGCGATATTAATGTTGTTAATTGTACAGTTTTTATCGTATAAATAAGAAGCGGTTTATGTAAAAGCTTACTTTGTTATATTTTATTTCCTAAACTTTTCTGTATGAGTAATAAAATTTCATAGTTTAGCTTTTAACTGAAATTAAGTAAATAAAAATACAGTATTGAACAAAGGAAATGATAGAAATGAAACAAAGTATATTTTAACTAAACTGTTCATACAATATATATTAGAATGTCTAAGGAATAAGATATAAAAATGAACATACTTTTCAGCATCGACTTTTGCTTTGAATAATAAATCAGTGTAATTACTGATCCAACGAATTAATATAATATGTTGTTTTTATTGATATGTACTTGTTTTTAGACATTGGTACATAGACATAGATTTTATCTACTGAAAATAAATGGTATATGTATATATTGTAAATCATTTATAATTCGTATACGCATTTGTGTATTATATGCTTTTCTATTTCCATTACATTTTAACATTGCTACAGTAATGGAAAGTTTATGTAATTATATCAGTCATGATATTGCATATGTTGAATTGAATAGATAAAACAAATAACTTGTACCATATTTATCCTCTTTCTTACTTTGCTCATGGCTTATTTCGTATTTACAAACCACAGATGTAGGTAAATTATTATCAGAGGTAGGATAGGGTAGTAATTATACATATAATTATAAAAGTTATAGGGGAAGTTATAGAGGCATTTACAAAAAGTATTTGTAAGAAACTATGCATAACAAACATTGAGAACTACATGATAAAAACTTAATATAATGAAATATCAAATGGATAAAAACATACATGTTACACAATCACATTAGTTGCATTATACAATCGTTATATCTTGAAGAGAAAAGGTGTAAAATAGATTGTTTCATTCATTGTGTTAGATTAATTGTATAACATAATAAAAGTCATTCTGTACATTTTTCTACGTTGTATTGGTCTTTTTATGCTTATTCATGTAATCAGTGTGTATTCTTTTAAATCTTCCAATATTTCTGAAAAATAAATAATCAAGTCAATACAAAAAATACATTAATATCTTTATGTATAACTTTTAGATAGAAAGATAATTAGATATTCAGTAATACAATTTTCACCAGTATTTGTCAGAGATATACTTCTGTTTTTCGTATTTTTGATGCATTAACAATTAATATTTGTACTTTTAATTTATTTATTTCATTGTTTGTTGAAAGCTATCTAAGCTAATATGGAGATATAAAAAATTGTTAAAACAACTTATCCAAATCCACTTTTTTTTAAAATCTCATTCAACGTGTTGTTACAAATGAAAAATGTAGTATGCCAAAGGGTGTAACGTTAAGTAAAGTTTGTATACACACATACATACTGATAACATAACATTTAGAGAAAAATATAATTCTCTCTTCTACTATATTATTTATCTGTTCATTCTAAACTGTGCATGTAAACAAAAAGTGAGAGGAAGTACATAAATATTCTTCTGCAGACAATATTAAATGTAATGGTCAGTAAATTAACAAACAAATAGACGTAAATTTTTTTCTTTCTTGAAACAAAATAAACATGATTGTATATAGGATATTATTGAAATATACGCGATTAAACTTTAGTCTTATATCTTGTTTTACCTAGACACGAAAAGAGGACGTGTAAATGCAGGTTCTAACTATTCAAAACTATTTCTTTTTAAGCTATGGATACTTTTTGCTTGTATTGAAATTTTACACGAATAATTATCACATATAAAGGTATAAGTACTGTTATTTTTTTTTTACTAGAAGTAAATAATATAGTAGAGCAATTTATTCTGATATTTCAGGTAGCTTGTTATCTCCAACTGAGTGTTTCTTTAAATAATTTCTTTAAATTTTAAGTATGTTTACAACACTCTATTATAAGCAAAAAGTGTTTTAGCTTAGGAAAGACTTTCCTTTATTTTTAGAAAGAACAAAATCTCATACCAAAATTTTGTTATCTATGCTGATTTCACCCTGGGTAACAATGTGTTCGTGGTGTACGTATATACGGAGTTTAGGACTGAATACGGGGTTGAAATTGAAATTTTCGAAAACTAAAAAATCAATAAAATGATATGATTTTACACTTTAGGAGCGGGACCTAATGGCAATAACGGGGGTAGTCCGTTGATAGAAGTGACGCGTTATCTTTTTCTGTTCTCGTACTTATCAACCGGCACAGTTTAATACATGTTCAAATAAGTAGACTAGGATTACACAATGATTATTGTTGTTTTTCTTGTTGTTGCTAGTGTTGTTACCAACAAAAACAGTGGCATTACTGCTAAATACCTGAAAATAAAAATATTGATAATAAAACCCATATATTACAATAGAACCTCCAGTATAAGAACTGATAGGAAGACAAATGTGTTCAAATAAAATATCTACGAACAATAGAACAGTTATTTCTTCTTATACCAAACTTGATTTATGTAAATAGACATTAAGAAGTTCATCAGAAGTTTGTTTAAATATTTATTTATCTTTCACTGTGAAATTTCATAATTTATTAAGACAAGGAACTATTATTAGATGGCACTCTGTTTGGATAATGGAATGCCTGAGAAAAGTATTCAGATAATGGATGTTCGTATAAAGGAGATTCTATTGGATTTTAAATATTATTTGGTGGTTCAATAAATTACCTAATAACATTCACAAATCTTGATTCATTCCCATCCTTTCGATGTCATTGAAATCCATTATAAGACATTTCGTCTTTGTCCTACAACCTCCAGAGTCGATGATTTTTTACCCCTCACCCCAACAAACTTCCCGCGGAACTCCAGTCGCGGATTCTTCTTGTCCCGCAGTCCGAAATATCTATAGGGTGCCCGTTTTTCAATTTCATACGCCGCTAGACTGTTTCCCCGGTTGCTCGTGCCTGTTTCAAAACGTAGCAGTTGATATTTCATTTAATCGCAATCTCTTTCGGGATTACAAGACTTATATCAAGATTTATGTACCTTGATAACCCATCGGCGTTCTCACGGTGCTCGAGTTTGATCCGTAAATCTCCGCAGCGCCTCTTTTGCCCCTCATTCCGTGGAAACCTATCCGAGATCTTTTAAACGGTCCCACAGCACCTTCTGCATCTTGAAAGTCCACACTTCTTTTCTCGTAATCAAAGGGATTTAACGGATAATCCATGTAATTGTCCAACGTGTCCATTTTACCACCCTGCATTTCCTGCAAGCATTTTGTAATCTTGTTGAAAGTTTCTGGAAACGTGACGACAAAAGAGATAGAAATAAAGAGAGATGCGGCGTTAGAAAAGTGTGTCAATTGATAATGCTTTATTCATTTAGACGTTTATCACATATTAAACATAAATCCTGTTCCCTTATGAGATTCTGTTTACTCACGTGAAAGCCCATAACACCCCGTTTATCGTGTTCTTCCAGTGTGTCGAGCAGTTTCTTTCCCCTCGTTCCCTGGAAACCCATCAGAGCTCGTTTTTCCCATTCTTTCAGCAATTCGTCCTTCCTATCAAGAATATTCTGATATCCGTCCATCGACAGTATTCGTTTTCCGTAATCCGGATAATCGATCAAATACATATCCTTGCCTTTTGAGTCTTCATACCTTCCGACGGTTCTCTCTTTAAAATCATCTAAGATCTGCACGGACAAAATTTATGTGTTTGTAGTTTGTACTTAGGAGAATGAAAAGTTTGTTTTATTGTTTTTTCGGACATCTTAATAGATCCAAGTTCTAATTTAATTTACATTATCTACAAAATTAATTTACATTGATTTACCCGTTTATTGTACTTAAATTATTAAGAAAGTATAAATGTTCAGGGCAATATAGTATTATAAATGAAAAGAATAAGGTTTCGTTTAAAAAATTCATTTGAAGCCTTAAATTTTTAAATCACATTATGTCTCCCTCTATGTGTAATAATTTTTTTTAAATATTCTTTTCATAGTTTCACCCCCTTAGATGTGATATCTAAAGTTAAAACAGGTACCGTGTACGTGCAATCACATGTATATTTCAAAAGATTTCATGCACAGTTTCAAACTAAATAATAATCCTTAAGGGTTTTAATAAATATTTGAATGGTACATCAGATTTGCTTAGATTTTTATAAACGCCTTAATATTTTTGAACGGGAATGTAGCTTGACCAAGCGCAAATGAAAGGACAAGCCGTATTTAACCCTAGATAACTAAACTTAAATTGGTGTTACTCTGTAACTAATCATTCGAATCATAGACTATGAATTAAAAACATGTATATTTTTATATTTCTCTTATTTATTTCAAACAAATTAGCGTAACTTAAGGGAAGTATTATAATACTTTAATTAAAAGATAGAAAAGTGGTAAAATATTAGTGTTTGCAGTCTTGGCAGATGTTAAAAGATCTTGGCAGATCTGGAAATCGTAAAACTGACAGGGGTCGGTAGTCTATTAGACGAATGTTTAGTTGTCTAGGGTTAAATAGCCACATTTTCTTGTCTCGCAAAAATAAAATATAATATTTGAAATAATGAACTATTTCAATTGTTTCACTGTTTTAATTGTGAAAATAATATGCGAAAAACAACTTTATTTCATATCATGATCAAAAAGATCATTTTTAAATAATTTCTGTACTTTACTTAACACTTTCAAACAAAGCGATAAATAAAGTATCTGTAGTATACAACTGTAGTTACAACGTATAAAAATGATACGGTCGATCTAACAAAGTTAGAAATCTCGATACGTTTACTCGAATAAAAGGAAGGAAACTGAGACGGAGAAGGCGTGAAGCAAAGGAAATTTGTAATCTAAAGTCGATTTCCTTCTCCGTGCACATTTCTCCAGCGATTTCCAAATTTTCAAGCATGGTTACCTCTTCTAGGGACTTTTTCCCTCGCATTCCTTGAAATCCCATCGGGGCGCGTTTGTAGTGTTCATCCTCCAGCGTGGCCTTCTTCCCTCTCATTCCTTGAAAGCCCATCGGTGCTCTCTTCTCGTAGTCGTCGAACAAATAAGCGTCGTCGAAATCGACCATTAAGTTGTTCTTTTTACCTCTCATACCTTGAAACCCCATCGGTGCACGCTTGTCTGTCTCTCTGGGGTAAAGCTCGTTTCCCACGTCAGCGATCATGGGGTTCTTTTTTCCACGCATACCCTAAATACGTAATAACACGCGATGAGGTTCGTCAATTTTTAAGGGATGTAGATACGCGATGAAATTATTAACCCTTTGCGCTGGAGAGGTGACTGTTAATTACCAAACGATAGTTTTGTAAATTTTCAAACTTTAGTTAATTTGTTTATTATTTAGGCTCAGAGGTTAAATAGTCGTATATGTGAATTTTAGTATATTACTAAAAACCAACTTAAGACCAAAGGATTAAACAATACAATTTAATTAATTAATAAGAAATAGCACGATAAATAAAATTCGTGTTCTATCAATAAATAGTATTCTACCATAATGACGGTAAAAATAAGTATACGAACAATATTTAATTATATGAATACATAAACAATATTTGCGAACCATAAAACTATGTTTTGCATTGTCTTGTCGTCTTAAACTTTTGTTCGCTACTGTAAATAAATAAATGAATAAAATACGATATACGGTTACCAATAACCGACATGGCAGTGAATTTATTAATTTTATGTGATAAGTAAAAAAGCTGTTACTAATGAATTAGATGTGATAATTAATAATTATTATTATTGCTTGCTCTATCATTTCAATTTTATGTCGAAGAACCATTTTTCGGCAAATCATGGGTTTCTTTTAACGAAATTAGGAAACGACTGATCGCAATAAAATTCGAGGAACGCAACAGGGTTAGTATCGAACGATGGAAGATAGTTTACTTGGAAACCCATAGCCGCGCGTTTTAGAAGTACTTCAGGGTCTAGCGTTGCGAAATTCTTCTTCCCTCCAATTTCCTGAAACTCCAGAGTTTCACCTTTGTCGGAGAGAACATTGCCTGATTCTTCGGCGAATGTTAACGTGACCAGTGCTATCAGCAAAGAAATTGCACGGATATTCATTCTGTAACAGAGAATACACGTAGCGTTTATTATTTTTGACAGGTGTGATAGGTGAAACACAGAGAATGAGTGGGAGAATGAAAATGAAAGCAATTTAATGTAAATTAGCTTCGATACTTTTCGCAGGTGTGAAGTTTTTTTAATAATTTTGGTTCGTGTCTTAAATGTTCACAAAGTTCGATGCGATTTGACGTCTTGATTTTTAATTGAATTTTTCCATTGACCCAAAATGTTGTTTAATTCTATTCTGGTTCGTGTGTAAACAAATGGACAAAATAGGAGAATTATTTGAAACATAGAGTACAAAACTGAGTTTTGAATGAATGAATAAATCTAAAGGACAATTACTTGGAGAGAAAAGGGTTGTCATTTGAAATAAAGGATAGATGGTTACCATAACTGCACGCTTAACCCGTTAACTGTCACGATTCCCATTTTGGGATTTAGGAATTTCACTACTTGGCGCGAAGAATGTATCAGGTGCGTTTGACAGTTTAATGTCATTTTATACATATCAGTCAATATTGTTTATAGCAGACGATGTGTATTTTTTTTAGTTTCTTTTCAATAAGCGAACAAATTTAGAAATCATCTGTAAATTGAATACAACAAAATTATCATATTTCAAGCCTGACATGAAATGTGAATTGTATGGAAAAATGGCATAAATGACAACTATTTTTGAATATATAAAATAATTCGTACAATAAAAGAAAATTTTTTTATATCGGTTTTTATTCATGCAACCTGCCATAATCCCTATTTGGGACTTTTTAAAAGATATAAAATATTTCAACAACAAAACATAATTAGAATATAATTATATTGTTGCAAAACTTTCTATGCATATGCATAACTTTTTAAAAATAAAAAAAAGGAAAATTCGGCAGTTAATGGGTTAAATTGTACGACCGTCAAAGCTTTGTAGGCCAGAAAACTTTAGCGTTGATCGTATGCATCGAATGCGTCAAATCTTTCCAGATTTTCTTAAAATAATAGCTTCCCTAAGATGAGCCTCTATTTTATCGCTGTTTTTCCGTTTCAAATGCGAAATCAAAGTGAACACAAATGGATAAGGATCCGTCGGTCGTTTGACTGACAACGTCGTCGATATTCAGCGGATCAACGCTCGTTAAAAATCTACCCGATGTGTCGAAAATCAAATGACATTCTGCGTACGGCAATTGAGATCGACAGTGTGAGACGATCGAAATGTTGTGTCTCGTTCGGTGTCTGTATAAAAGTCAATTTCAACGGTTTCGCTCGAGTCGAAGTCGAACGTAATTTGATCGTTCTCGAATCAAATTGTAAATGAAAAGTCTTTGAAACATGAAATCGTGTTGGATTTCAATATTTCCCTTCAACACCTTCTAAAATGAAATTGTACTGAAATTGTACAGGTGTAACAGAAAGCAGGAAGGAAAAGAATATTTTAAATATTTTTGTGAAAAGGTAAAGAAACCTTGGTTTTGAGGAAGAGGACTCACACGTGAGATTACCACAGAATCAACCGTTGTAGATCCAACCATTATAATCTACAGTGGCTCCAAAAAGTATTCGTACACTGTATTATAAAAAAATTCATCTACTTCTAAAATTCTAATTTCAATGAAACTTTATGTGTGTACAGAGCATGGTGTGTCCTGTGTGGAACAGGAATTTTTTTGGCGGCAAAATATCTTTTAAGTAAGCTGATAACGAATCTCAAAGTTTCAGAAGAAAAAAGAAAACAGAAAAATAAAAGAAAAGATTATGTTAGAGTTACAGAATTAACTATCATTCATTAGTTATTTATGTCGTAAAAAATGTTGAATTTAATCGTTTTTTTGGGACTTTACTAAAAGTTCAATACGGCAAGAATTTTATCCAGAACTTGCACGTGTTTTGTGAGTTATGGACAAGAATTTCTCTTTAAAAACTGTTTCTTTATTTAGTCATTTATTCAACCGTGTTTTATGTTATCAAGCCTATGGCCAAGAACGTGATACAAAATCACTGTTGTTCCATGGTTGGTCGGTTTCCGTTTCAAAGGTTGGCGTTGCATTATTATGACTATGTTTCATCAAACCGATGCTTTATGAATACTGAATGAAAAATAAAAATATGCGGCTCCTTTCTTGTCGTAACTTTTACGCGGATTACCCGATATCACATTCTTTTATGCACACTTTCCTTTCTTCCTCGTTTTCCTGTTTCTAGCTTGTACACATTGTGTGTATTAAGTCGGTATATTTACAATAAACAATAGAACACGATAAAGCGATTCTGTCCATGTAGGAGAAAAACTGAAAATTGTTTTTTGAGAATATTAAACTTTAAGACTTGTTAGGAATACTAAGCAAGGACAGGATGTCTAATTAACGATGTGAGGATTATAAAATAAAAAACAAATTGTAATGTCAAACTTACAATATTGTTAATTTCATAAGCATAATTGTGAAAATAGTGTAAGTGCATTTATGGTTAAAAAAAAAAGAACAGTAGGTACAGTTAACACCCAATAACCCAGTACTTACGTTTCAAAAAAGTGTTGTGTTATATAAAATCGTTAATTAATAAAATCGTAAGATTGCTGAGGACAGTAAATTCTAAAAATTGATAAAACTACTATTTTCTTTCGATAGCTATTTGGTTGTGGTATATAAATTATTTTATAAATTATTATTGTTTGTAGATTCTAATTGTACCATTATCATGTAACATCTAAAATTTGTTAACAGAAACAATTAAAGTCTGCTAGTATTAATTTATAAAATTCAGTTTTGAATGTTTCATAATAATAGCTATCTAATATAATAAACAAATTTATTATAACTATTATACATATACTAAATTTATTAATAATTTTTATTCATGTATATTTATTAAAAGAAATATTTTAATAATCTTTTTCTTCGCTGTTGCTTTTCACAGACAAATATTGAAAATTTTTATTTTACCATTCAATCATAAATTATTTAGAGTGAGATCAGATTGCAGAAATATCGTGTTACATTGAGGTTGACTGTACTTGATCAATTGATCCTCATAAAAATCACGCGTACAAATCAATTTACACGTGTATATTTAAATACTTAAAAATTTGAATAAATTTGCTAGACTTAATTAATATTTTCAGATACATTGCTATCTAAATCTTTAAACATAATGTTTCAGTGTAAAGAAGAATGACCTTACGCTACTTTGGTAATGAATACTCTACACAGTGTGACGTCTGAATCGGAGGTGCAAGATGGCGCGAATGAATTGGCCATCTTTGTCGACCAGCGGCAGCTCGTTTGTCCACAGGTATCGCTTTATAAGTTTAAACGATGCGGTAAACCGTGTCGACCGTATGGCTTGATTAAAATGCCTCTCGACGTCGTACCTGGTAATACCTCGTCAACCTCGTGGTTTCTTCTGTCATCGGTTCTTCGCGTTCGAAATTTATGGTTTCATTTTCTTTTACTTGTCGCCCTAACAACCTTTTGCTCGCTCGTTTACGTTCCAACGGAGTGAATTTTTCGAAACAAACGGAGCTTTAACGCTAGATTTACCAACCAATCGATATGACCGATTCCGGTATACTGTATACGGTGTACCCCGAGAAAAATGGAAGGTGAAGGGAAACAAGAATCTTTAAAATTACTTGTATTTGAGCAGAGAAAAATGTCGTACTGCTTTGAGAAAACATGGGATGAAATTTGGAACAGAAATTCTTACAGAAACAGTTTAAAGTACATAGTCATTTTATTTAGTTGATAAATTCAGCGTTAGTTTCTGTGTGCTGAAAGTTAATTTACAGATAGAGGTAACTAAAATAGGTATTTGAAATAGATGCAGCTGTTTAGAAAGGTTATTCAGATGTCTGGTATAACTTGAATTTTTCATTTTTACCTAAAATAAACGTTCGGTAAACGTGGAAGCCATATTGAAATTGTAGTATAACATTAAAAATAAAAGTTTTCATTTTACAAGTGCTGTTTCTAGACTGTTCGAATGTTTTTATGATCGATCATACATATTTCAAATATCGGTTTTATTCAACTTGCTTTACAGACGCGTGCGACTAACCGAGTTACTACTTGAAAGCATTTCTATACAAATTATAAATAAGTTTCGTGTAATAACTATGGACGAATATAACTGCACGATCGGTCTCCACCTTGGAATCTGGATAAAAATATTTAAAACATTGATCAAATTATTTTATTATTATTTTTAACAACTTAATCGTAGCTCAATGAACGTACTTCTGTAAAGTTATAAAAATTTTATAATAGATGCATTTTTATGGAAAAATCCTAATTGTACTGTATACTTGTTTAACATTGATTAATGTTGTAATTTAGGTACATCATTTCTATTTTAGAAGCAGACAACAATGTAAGGTATGTTTGTTATACCAATTATACTGTTATACTGAAGATTTTGAGTGTAACCTGTGTCCACCAGGACGTATATCCAAATATTCCGTTAGTATTGCAGTCAGTTTTCTTAGAAGTGACATGCTGACCAATCCCTGAGGAAACCAGTTGCAATGCTAGTGAAACATTTGGTTGAAATTCCCAGTGGTCACAGGTTATACCCGGAAGCCTTAACCCTTTGACAACGGAGTCTGTATCTCCTACAAACCGTATACAGTAGCGGATAAAAGTTTGAGACGAGAGAACAGCGTAAAACATAGTTCTATGTATTGCAAATATTGTATATATATTAATTTTTATTGTTATTATGGTAGAATACAATTTATTGATTAGCATAGAATACGAATTTTGTTTATCGTGCTATTTCTTATAAATTAATTAACTTATTTTCGTTGGTTTTCTTTGGTTTTAAATTTTTGTACGCTACTGTACGTATGTATGCTCATTAACATAAATTACTTAACTGGTTCACCAACCTAAAATGAAGATACAAAAACATTTTACGTATTTCCTCATTTATTATATATTAATATAGAGGAACGTATTATTATTCCTTCTTATTAATATAAAAATTGTCGTTACGAAGCTTAAGCTTTAAAATTTCTATTCAACAGTAGTTAAGCAATAACAATAACCGCATTGTGTTGTGTTTTGACACGTGAAAAAATAAAATTTTCGTCGTTTGTTTGCAAATATATCTGATAATAGTAACGTAGTTAGTTTGAGGTGTGCAAATTAATTTGGTGCCTTTTTCGTATGGAACCCATCTTCCCGACTCTTGAATTTTTTCTAACCGAAGTAAACGTTGCGATAAACATTGATGAGTAACACTCGGTTGCAACGCAAGCTCTTGTTTAGCTTTTTCAAACGTTTTTCAAAAGTTTTTGTAAACTTTCTTTCCTGTCCTAGATGTGACTTATTCTATAGATTAAAATCTCCGTTTCGAAATCTTTGAAATCACTTTTTGCATGTTTTATACGTCACAGCGTCATTATTCAAAGTGGAATAAACAATTTCTTTAACTTCAGAAGATTTTTCTTTCTGTTCAAAAGCAAAAAGAATGCAGTGCCTTAAATACTCTTTGTCGAATGCCATTCAGTTTTATAATAATAGTTCACTGCTATTAGGTGAAATTATGCCGAGTTGTTGTTAATTGTTTTAATGTTCCTTAAAGTATAATGTTGCTACTTTGAAATCACCACAGGACGAAAAAGGTATTTTATTTTGAATAGAAGTTACGAAGCGTTAAATGCAAAGGCACCGAATTAATTTGCACACCTAATATTAATAACTCGTTTTGAACTTGTACGTACTGGAACGAACTTATGTTTTATGTTAGTCGTCCATGTTAGAGCTTGGGAATATTGAAAGAATAACCTCGAAACGATATTATGCTCTTGTATTTATCTTTGAGATACCAAATTTTACATTTCCGGAGTACAATCTCGAAGTTATCGAAAGTAAAAAGGGTAAAAGATATCTTACAGCCAGTTGCTGTAAACATCACAACCAACGTCGCTTCCTTTGCTTTCTTCTTTTTTATACTTCTATTATTTCGCTATGATATCCAGTAAAAAGTGAGATGTTTCTTTATTATCGCGTACTAAAGAAGATAATAGTTTCGGATGAGAACATTTTCATGCTGTATCTCACGCTGTAACGTATAGTAGACACAAAAAGGAAACAACAGTTCTTAACGGAAACCATTGGCGTTATTTATTAACGTGTTGTTGTTAGAAAAATTATTCAACCGCTGGCATAATTTTTATCTTTGATTTTCGTCTGAAATAAATACAGATAAGTCTCTCTAGGAAAAATTCCTGAAAAATCGCCTTTTTCCAACCTTTTAACTGTGATCAACCCGTTGAGCAAGCTCAGGTGGCATGGTATTCGATTTAGTGCTAATTGCAAAATGATACCAGGTTGCGTTTAATGTGAACGAGAATTCAGTTGATGCGAGAAGAATAAGAAATTAAGTTTACAAATCAAGGAATTTTACGGGTACAGACACAAACCTAGATCGAAGCATGCAAATTAATCAAGATTTGGATGAAGTAATGCGTGTTTATTAGTACTAAAATATTTTGAAAAACGACGACGATACTTTTGCCACCATAATTTAATGAGCACACAAAAATCTATGTTTAAGAATTTTTATTGTATACTTTCATCAAAGCATCTTCTGAACCGAACGGGCAAATCCTCCATTTTTTCCTCAATAAAGCGCTGCCATTATTAGTTAGTCTTGAACTAGTGTTGTTCACAATTCATCAAATGCATTTTCTACCGTTGGAAACAAAATACGTCCTAACGTATAAATAAAAATTAATCTCTTAGAAGAAAATAAGAATTAAAGGACCCGAACAAACTTTATCTTTTAGCCGTTTCGATTCATTCAAATTTTGCCTTTCGCTGCGTAAAGATCTAGTATAAAAAGATATACCTTCTTTTAGAAATAAACTAGCTTAATCTTATAAAGGAAATTATCGTTACCTCTTCCTTTTTACTCATAATCTCCAATATCTGTTTTTTCAAAGTACAATTTTCAGTAAATTCAACACTAGCTCAAGAGCAATTAATAACAAAAGTAAACAGTATCAATGACGACGCATTGTTGAGGAAACAACCGGTATCCCCATTCAGGTGGCTAAGTGTTAAAATAAATTTGAACATCTTACGAGCAGTTTGAGTGTGGAAGCAGGGGGTAAATTGGTGAGGAGCATCAAATGGATCAGCGAGAGGTGCATGTTAACGAACACAACCGTGGCAGACCTTCGAGGTCAGCCTGTTGGCTCACACAGGGTAAACGGAGCGAGGATTTCCCAACTCGATAAAGAGACCGTTAGGAGGAGAGAAAAAGGATAGATTGGCGAGGATTCGGGCGGCGGAGGGGGCAAGGGTGCCGGAGGGTTGCTTCATCAGGCGGTGTCGTATAGATTCTGCTGTGAGCCAGCTTTTCTTCACGGATCGGTCACTCGTGTAATCGTCGAGAACGAGCCTTCTCCGCACTTCATATTTTCTCTTAAAATCGATGGTCCGTATTCGATAAACCTTTTTCTAAAACACAATCGAACGGTGCCTGTCCCACGCAAAGATACGAATGAAGTTGTACACGGTAGCCGGTTTGTACTTTTGTTACCATTATTCGTTAACGCTAGATTTACGAACATTTTTTGTATATCTATTTCCGATATACATATACTAAGAAATAAGTATGCATCGTATAGAATTTGAAATTGCACAGGAAGGAAATAGATTATGATATATTCGTATCGCTTCATCTATAAAAGTCAACGAAAGTTGTTAGGAATAACAGTAATTGTTTTGGTAAATTTTGCTCATGAAGCCTGAAACCCGTCAAATTGACGGATCTCGTAAACCTAATGTTAATATCGATCAAGATAGAAAATTGTGGGAATAGGAAGTTGTGGTAATTTTCTTTATACTTTTACCACCTTATACGGTGTTCCAAAACAGACATTTTTTTTGTATATTTTGGTGAGATTTTTAAGTGAATTCTTTATTGTGCGAAGTTTCAAACTGGATAGTAATTCTTGAAGGTTTCAATAATTTTTGAATAATGTATTAGATTTATTTAATATTCTATAAGTGTTCTAGTAATTTAAGTAGACACTTGCACCTTTTTCTCAGAAATACCATTCCTTATTTCTGTACCACCAGATTTACAGTAAAACCATTGTTAAAAGCGACACAGTGCAGTGCCTCCCTCTATATTAAACAGCTTTTGCAGTATCTGTTTTAATACCTTCCCTTCGTTACAGTGTGATATACTTCGGATTAAAGCAGATACCCATATATATATATTTACAATTATATAATCACTGATAATATCGTATATACAAATTTATGGTCCAAAGTTCTAAATTGAGCTATAATTCTTGAAGTTCATTAATAACTTTCTAATAATTTCTCAGGTATATTCAGTCTTACGTAAGTGTCGCGTCGCTTTCGAACGGGACTCTGTTTAGAGCATTCCGTGTTTACAGTAGTGAACAAAAGCTTAAGACCAGAGAACAGCGTAAAACATAGATTTATGGTTTGCAAATATTGTCCATATATTAATTTTTATTTTTATTATTATACAACACTATTTATCGATCAGCATAGAATAGGAATTTTGTTTATCGTTCTATTTCTTATAAATAAATTAATTTACACTAGCGGACAAAAGTTTAAGATCAGAGGACAGCGTAAAACATAGATTTATGGTTTGCAAATATTGTCCATATATTAATTTTTATTTTTATTATTATAGAACACTATTTATCGATCAGCATAGAATAGGAATTTTGTTTATCGTGCTATTTCTTATAAATAAATTAATTTACAGTAGCGGACAAAAGTTTAAGATCAGAGGACAGCGTAAAACATAGATTTATGGTTTGCAAATATTGTCCATATATTAATTTTTATTGTTATTATTATAGAACACTATTTATCGATCAGCATAGAATAGGAATTTTGTTTATCGTTCTATTTCTTACAAATGTGTTATAATAATTTATTTTCGTTGACTCTTTGGCCTTAAACTTTTGTCCGCTACTGTAGATTCGTTCGAGGAAAACTCGTTTACAACCGCTGAACGTGAAAAACGAAGGAAACGCGAACGTCGAGGGGGGTTGTGTTCGAGCACGATGTTTCGAGCAGCTAGCCACGCTCACTGAGATGATTTTTTTTTTCCGACGAAGGTGAAACAAAAATAGCCGGTACGCTCGCTGCGTGGCGCTGCAAATTTACAGCTGCGCATCGAAGTTGAATGGGGACAGAACGCGATCGGATGAGATCGAGGGGCGGCGAGTGAGAGGGCGGAAGATTGAAAAAATGGGAAGAGTACGGGGGAAAAAAGAGCGGTTACGAATCGTTGCTCTTTCCCTCCTAACCCGGTAATCAATCTCTTACGTTACGTTGTTCGTGGTAACGGTGCCGCGACACGACGTCACAAGAAAACCAAGGATGACCTTTACCTTTTATCTTTACCTTTACCTTTACGCCTCTACCTCGACCACCACACTCTCTTACTTTATCCTTAACGCTTCACGCATTTCCTTCGATCCGCTGCAGAACGACAAATGCAAAAATATCGACGGCTGAAACAATTGTTCTCGCACTCAGAGAAATATGTTTGTTCTGTGTCGAAGATCGTTATTTATTTCGGGTACGTAATTAATACTTAGCCAACCGAATGGGGAGATCTCCCATATTTTTTCCTCAACAAAGTGCTACCATCGATTCTGTTTACTTTTGTCATCAGTTGGTTTTGAAATGGAGTTGAATTTATTAAAAATTGTACTTTGGGGAAGCAGAACATGCATTTGATGAACTATAAACAACGTTAGTTCAAAATTAATTAATAACAAAAGCAAATAGCATTAATGGCAGCGCTTTGTTGAGGAAAAAATGGGAAATCTCCCCATTCGGTCGGCTAAGTGTTAATACATTGCGTAAAGAGCTATGTTTGTCAAAAAATTGAGTACAGTGCATACAAGTACAGTAGCGGACAAAAGTTTAAGATGAAAGAGTCAACGGAAATAAAGAAATTAATAAGAAATGACAGTATAAATAAAATTTGTATTCTATGTTAATCAATAAATAGTGTTCTACCATAATGACAATAAAAATGAATAGATAAACAATATTTGTGAACCATAAAATTATGTCTTACATTGTGCTGTCGTCTTAAACTTTTGTTCGGTACTGTAAATTAATTAATTAATAAGAAATAACAGTATAAATAAAATTTGTATTCTATGTTAATCAATAAATAGTGTTCTACCATAATGACAATAAAAATGAATAGATAAACAATATTTGCAAACCATAAAATTATGTTTTAAATTGTCCTGTCGTCTTAAACTTTTGTCCGCTACTGAACGTTTCTTAATTCACGTTTGTAGATTCTTATTTGTTACTATATACTTTTCATAAATCTGTTTATTATGTAACAATAAACGCGAGGAACGTGACAAGCATAAACAGATGAAATCATTTCGAGTCGTAGATACACTTCTATAAGAAAGTATTAAAACGAGATCCTTACGCAGTGTTAATTTGGCAATTACAGTATCGTTCAAAAGTTTAGTAGCAATGTTCGAGTTATAATAGTCTCGTCGAATTTCTGGCAGATTTTTTTGTAAGGTAGGAATTAATACTCTATCTATAGGTATCAGTTTTATGTAGTTTTGTAAAGTTTTAACCGTTTGAGTGCCACGGGCTTTTTTCATTTCCCGACCAAAAATTGCCGAACGACGCGATGGCGCTTGTCGGATTCCGTGCCGAAAAATGCCAAAAAGTACGATTCCACTGTTTTTAGCTCACATGCAATAAATATTTCCTACAGTTTAGTTTTGTTCCGACATTCTCTTGAGAATAAAATTACTCCAATTTTATCTTCTTTTTACCTAAGACTGAAGGGTAATCGTAAAGTCGCGCATCGAAAGAAACCGAGCCTGCTGTGACCGTACGCTTCGCAGCTTACTTAGTCGCGCTGGTGCTTTTAGTAGAGAACAGGAGGAGCGCCATCGCGCCGCTTGGCACTCAAACGGTTAAACGAATTAATTTCCTTACGGTAGCAGGCATTTAATCGTTTGCTGACGAGCGCTATCGCGCTGTTCTTATGTTACGCCAAAAATGCGAAGAGCGCGATAGCGCTCCTCTTTAACCGTTTGCGTACCACGAGCCGCTTTCGCGCTCTTCCGATTTCCTGTCGAGAAAACCCAGTGCATTTGACCGATACAGACAATTGACAGCGCGCTTACAATTTGCCAAAATGCGCTCAAACTTTTAGACGCATGTACGTCGCATCGCCATCACCTAGTATAAGAATATATATATAATAGTATTTCATAAAATAATAAGTTACAAATTAAAAGTATGAGAAATTTAAAGGACAAACAATATTTCGGCACATAATCAAAGGAGCGCCATCGCGCTCTTCGGCTTTTTTCAACACATGATCGAAAGAGCGCGATCGCGCTCCTTGGCGTTTTTCGATCGTGTTTTTTGAAAACCCTTTGGTACGCAAACGGTTATTTTCGATGCCTAGACTGCGGAGAGCGTAATAATGCTGATCCAGAACACTAGCATTTGTGTGTCCAGTGAAGCACCTTGCGTTTGCGGAGCATACGATTTATTTGTGTTAATTTGACTGAATTATAAGTGCTCATTACCAATTTTATTCACAAAATTAATTAAAACAAATTTATGTAAACAATTGGTATTTTTTAATTTTTGTTGTTGCAAAGTAATACAAGTGACTTTATCGTACGAAATGTGTTTTACGTTTTTTCCCATACACGAGCAATTAGTGCCGCAGTTTTGGCATATGTCTGAAAAAATACGTCAGCAGCCAAACGGTTAAAATTCTTTCGTTTTTTGACTTTTTGTGGCGTTTAGAAGATACAAAGCTTCGAAACTTTTGGCCGGTAATGCACCTGAAAAGTGTATTTTCAATAGAAATTAGAAATGCACAGTGTACAAATATCTTTTTACTTGCTGTACATATGTACACTCTTGTTCATAAATATTAGGATACCTATTGATTCCATTCAGACTGTATAAGTTAACCGTAAGCTAAGTTCAGAAAATATATAACTTAGGTGCACTATCCTTCGGAAGCCTTAGGACACTTATTTATATTTGCTGAAAATTTAGAAAAATTAGGTAATGCAATAAAGAAGCTATACGATATTAATATTATTAATCTCCTAAGACTGTTGAACAGAAGTGTACATGTATTTCCTACCAGAGTAATTAGTCTTTTCATTTATTGCGCACGATTTATTGAATACAAGGAATGCAGAGTTCTATTTGAAGAAAATTAATTTGAATTTCAATTTTCTTTCCCAAATAAATTCAATGAAACCAGATAATATTCTCTTGCATGTGAATCAAATTTCGTGGAAACACATCTTTTTCGATTTTTAGTTTCTTTTAAGGTTTCGCCCAGCGTTTTCAGTTAATAAAGTCATTTTATATCATATAACCGAGAAGATCTTTATTGTAACGTTAAATGCAGAAGTTCTTTATGAACTGAAATAACAAGCTAACAATGATTAATAATTTTCAAAAAGTTGTTATAATTTCTTAATGAATTTTTATGTGAAATTAATTTTTCCTAAATGTTTTAATATTTGCGAACAAAAGTATATCTACTTGTTATACGAAGTAGCCAATTTTTCGAGTTTTTTTCCTGTGATTCGTGCAAGATCGATTGCTGAAATGATTGGAACATTATCTACAGTAAATGTCGGTTAACGTCGAATAAAGGTTCGCGCAAAAAAATGGAAGGGATTATCGAAGATATATCTTATAATCTTTTTGCTTTACCTTTTGTTGAGATAGAAATACATGGCGTCCAATAAACTGTTGTATAATTAACAAAATGTAACAAATTTACGATTAAATTCTTTTTAATTTTTCATTTAGTTTTTGGAAGAAAAATAATTTTAAATGCAAAATTGATTGAAGTGGTATTCTGGTGTAGAGATTAATAAAAGTTGGGAATATTATAAAATCTAAAATCGAATCAAGTTTTTTTGGAAAGTATTTTTATTTTTCCTTAAGCTCCTTTAAAAACGTCAAGTGTAAATTTATTATTAAGAGATTCAAAATTTGTTTATTACAAAGATGTAGATTAAATATTATTCTTAAATAGTGATTACTAATTTATTAAATATATAATGCATGGAATTCAGAGTTAGATACATACGTATTTTTAGTTATTCCATACATTACATATATTTAATAAACTGATACGCTATTAATATTAAATAATAGTTGGGTATACAACTTTGTAATAAATAAGTTTTAATAAATCTTTTTTAAAAGATTGAATTTGATTTGTAAAAATTTTAGTTCGAAATGAAAAATCTGTAACTCCAACGTGGTTTTGAGTTAATCTAACTTTTTTGTTTTAAACTACATGCAAATCAGATTTCCTTTTATACTGTCTATCTTTATACATACTGTGGAGTACTAGAATAATAAGTAAGTGCTTTATTAAATTTCTCGGTTAGGTATACAATTATAATTCTTACGCAATTAACGTCAGCTTTTACGAACCTAACAGAAGGGTTAACACTAGACCTACCGACAATTAAAACATACTTATTTGCATCAAAGAAACCAAATTGAAAATTACATGAAAAAGGATTTAACACAAAAAAAAAAAAAATAATAAATCCTCATTTATATCCTGCATTGGAAATCATAGAAATTTCGGAAATTGTATCTCAGTGCATTTATGAGGCTTCTATAAAAAAAAAAACAACGAATCGATCGCTTCGGTATGGTTTTAGCGTTACAGGCTATCGCAATCCTATACGATAAACGCGAAAAACCGACAAAATGTGTCTTGCTAATAGCATCGCGATTTCTGTACGATACCATCCACCTCGTGTAACGAATACGCTAATAATTCGCTTTAATATGAACTTCCTAATTGGACCTCGGGAAATGTTGAAAAAAAAATGTTAATTTCCAACGACCTTTTGTGGTATCGATAACCAGATTTCTACGAGGAAACGAGCTCGTCGTTAAACAGAGTTGTTAATTTATTTAATTTATTTATTTTCATCGAACCGAAAATGATTACAAGCGACGTGAACCGGGACGAGCAGGTAGTAGAAAAAAGAAAAAAAAGAAAAGAAAAGAAAGAAACACGCGTTGTCCTCGTTGCGATCGTTTCCGGTAACCTGATTCTAAAAAGAATCAGGCAATGCAAAATACGTATCTACATATTCCATAAAGGATCGCGTGATCGCGTGTAGTGGTATCGAGCTAATTTGTTTAACTTGTGCTTAGAGTATTTGCATCGAAAACAGATTTCTTCGAGCTAAAGAAATCTCTTGAAGATTTTGCACTCAAACAAAGGGCAGCTGTTTAGCTTGAAAAACGGTACTAGTCACGACAAAGTTGAGAAAAAGAGGCAGATTTAGAGAAAGATGAAAAAATAAATAATGTTGCAGAGAATTGTGGATCATTCTTATAAGAAACTAGCTGTTGTCCGCGTTTCGTTTTTATAGTGCTTCCTTCAAAATCAGCGAAGTTTCAAACACATTTTCGTCCCTTATTTTATCCCCTTGGGGGTTGATCTTTCAAAAACGTTGGAACACATATTTCTTTATTTCTAGTTAAAAAGCTAAATACCAGTTTTCATAGTGCTTGCTTCAAAATCAGCGGATTTTCAAACACATTTTCATCCCTTATTTTATGCCCTTAGGGGTTGATCTTCCAAAAACGTTGGAACACATATTTCTTTATTTCTAGTTAAAGAGCTGAATACCAATTTTCATAGTGCTTGCTTCAAAATCAACGGATTTTCCAACAAATTTTCATCCCTTATTTTATGCCCTTAGGGGTTGATCTTCCAAAAAAGTCGAAACACGTATTTTTTTTATTTCTAACCAAAAAGCTAAATACCAATTTTCATAGTGCTTGCTTCAAAATCAACGGATTTTCAAACTAATTTTCATCCCTTATTTTATCCCCTTGGGGGTTGATCTTCCAAAAACGTTGAAACACGTATTTTTTTTATTTCTAACCAAAAAGCTAAATACCAATTTTCATAGTGCTTGCTTTGAAATGAGCGGATTTTCAAACAAATTTTCGTCCCTTATTTTACCCCCTTAAGGGTGGAATATCAACAAATTCTTATTTAATGGGTGTCTACGTCATAAAAGGAATCCATTGTCCGATATAGACTTCGAACGATGAGCATTCGCATACCAATTAATCTATAGATATTTCTGCGAGTATAATATGTCGAAATATGCATGTAAAATATTTATTTCATATTTATTTGATATTATCATAATTTTACGTGATGTTTACGCATTTCGCTGGTATTAACGCGAGTTGTCAGTTGCTGCTGGGAAATATTTAAAAGCTAAACAAATGTTAGCATTATTATTATTCCAATACGGTGTTATTAATCGCGAATGTGCATATTTTGTTTTCAAAAGCAACGTGATTAATATCAGAGGTCTTTCACAGAGGTTTCATTTTGTGTAAGTTTTAACATATGAATATTCTGATGTTTCGAGCTATTAAATACGTGTGGAACAGAAATCTCTAGTGTAAACGAATAGATGTACGCTAACGTTCAAAAATTGGAGACCAATATAAATTTCATGGAATCCAAAAACGAAGATTTTAGGATTTTAAACTGTTACCTTAGAGAATTCTTCAGTGAAAAGTTCATACAAATACAAAAACATCACAAACCCTAATTTTCACATTAACTTATGAGCATTGCATTCCATCGTATAATAATAATTAAATAATATTTTACCAATAAATATTTTAGCGCAATACTCACAGTGATAGATATCTGTGCATAAATAAAAAACAAATGTCACAATTTTTGTACAATAATATTGTAATGCAATGTAACAATGTCCGCTAAAGAAATTAAAAAAAAAAAAATGCTAATTTTAACTCGATAAAGAAAATAGTAGTAGATTAAATTTATGTACAAACTGAAAGAAGATCCAAAATTTTTGAACGGTAGTGTATATGATTTAGATTTAGATAAATAAAAAAGGTATATAATGAGCTGTCAGTGATTTATTACGTTCCAAAAATATGCAGAATTCAAGATGCATTTTTACAGTCCTCGATTTCAGCCCAGATCTCTCTTCTGTGATTCGTTTCTGTAAAAATATACGATTGTATAAACAATCCTGGTCTAATTAGAGTAAGGTGTTCTGTGCATCCTATATTTGTGATCTAATTACGTTTAACTATATCGTTGAATGCAGTAAAAAACCCCGCAAATGATAAGAATCGTTGCAATTTCGACTGATCGTGTTTCGATGAATCTTTGCAGATCTTCCTTGAGATCCTTAATCTTTTCTATCGTGTCGTCGATAAAGAGATTTCTCGAACGAGTGTTCGGCATATTGCATTCTAGAGTTTCGTGGCTTACGAGGAACATAGAAATTGGGAAATAGCACAAACAAGTTCGTTTTGTATGGTTTTCAAGTCATTTGCACATTTCATCAGTCTTTTATACTTTAATTATTGAAATTCTTTTTTCTCCATTAAATGGCAATGTGATGAGATTTATGTTGGTCTTGTTTTTCTTCTTTTTTTCTAAATTTTTTTTTTCAATTTAATAGGAATAGATGGTAATTATGAGAACTGTTGATAGCATAATATTAGGGCAAATTCATTTATACTTACAGCTGATTGACTTAATTGCAGTTATCATCGTGTTATACAAATATATGTACATGTGTAACCTAACATTTACTTTTGTTCATTTATTATTAAGAAAAAGATAGATAAGTAAAATATTACATCGTATGCTTAGATTTTGAATTATGGTTGTTTTATGGTTTGGTTGGCCATTTTAGTAGATTTTTCTTGTTAAACATTGCATGTTGTTTAAAATAAGATGGTAAATACAAGGGGGAAGTACTCCAATCTGAATATGTGGCAGCTCAAGCTTTTCGATAGGTCGAGTGTTAGCATACGTATTTACATACAGGGTGTACTAAAGAAACGAATTAATTGGGGAACAGCCAAGTAAATAATACCAATCTCATAAATTTTCGAATGCAGAGTATTAAATAGTTATATCTATAACTTTCAGTATTTTTATCTTTGATATTCAGTATTATTATTATTTATTACAGTATTATTATTATTTCTTCTTTTTTCTTTTTATACATATTATATAAAGGGCTTCGGTCCGTTTATAAATAAACTAAACTAAAATAAAATAAAAGTATTATAGTACTAATTAATTTTGGTACTTTGCATTTAGAATTTTCGCGTGCAAAGGGTTAAAGCAGATATAATCGACCATACAAACTGAAACGCGTCAACGACAACGCTATTCATTGCTTTATGAGTATAATAAAATTATTTTGGCATGATATCGTTTGATACACGTTTCGATATACAATAAGATGGTTTAAAAGATTTCGTATTTTTCGCAAGATAAGGAAAAAAAGCAATACTTTCAAATATATATTCATGAGTAAGATTAAAGGATCATAAAATTTTGATCGAAAGATTGTCACTCATTGAACTGTTGTAACTTCGTAAGAAAACATTGTACAATAACTCACCTGAACTTATTTTAAGCCTTGAAGTTTCTACTTTAAGATTCTTCAGCTGAATTTTCGTGAGAACTTTTTTACACCAGAGAATAGAGTGGAAAACCAAAGGTATGTGTTCGTTTTCCTAAAAAGTTTTGTAAATTCAAACGATTCTACGAACGTTAATAAACCTTTTTGCAATCCATTATTGTACAATGCGTTTCTTCTTTACAAAGGATCCCTAAAGATTGATATATCTATGATTTTTGGTTGCCGTTCTATCGCAATTCTGCTTATGAATTCTATTTATTATTTTATTGTCGTTCAAAACAATATTTTTGCGCCATATAGTCCACGCATTTGTCATTTGCATAGCAAGAGTGATTATTTGCACCTGTTTGAGAATTTCGCAGGTTTTTGTGTGCCAGTGAAATTATTTAAAACCCCTAAAAGGAGTAAAAAACATAATTTTAACAAAATAAAATAAAATGGGATCTTTGCTAAGAGCCTTTTTTTAAAATGACAGGGGATCGGCTTATATTTCAAACTGGTTTGAAGCATTCCCAGTTTTTTGTTGATATTTTAGAAACTCTACGACATATACGACATGTTTGAAATATGGGATTAGCATTAGGGATTTATCTGTCGCTTCATAGCGCAGCTATATATCTTTGAAGAACTGGGAAATCGCTGGAAATTCGAAAGATACTTCTGTCTAATAAAAGTGTGTTCGACAAATTTTTTATTTGGATGCTGTCACAGCTAAAAGTCAACTAGCCTGATTCTTTTTTTACAACGCATTGGAAAGATTTGATCAGAAAAATCACAAATTAGTGGTTTTACAGAAGGTGAAAACATCGAAGTTATCTCTGTATGAAATGAAATGAACTACAGTGGCTCCAAAAAGTATTCGTACAGTATGTCACAAATAAATTCGTTTAACCGTGAAATTTTGAGTCTGATAGAAGTATTTGATAAAACTTTATAAATCGTAATAGTATACGTATGAATTGATCTCTTCTTTTCATCTGAATGCCATTTTAAACGAGTGAAATCAACGTTGAAGTTTCTGAGTTTTCTCTCATCTTTTAAACATAACTTTGTAATGGTACTTGATGAAGCAAAATCTTTCAAATAGAAAGATTAGCTATTCGCCATTACTTTCATCTTTATCCAATAACTTGAATTCGTCGATAATTTTGTCAAAGATTTTCAAAGCTTTTGCACAGAACTGTACGTTCGATGGCCAAGAATTTACTCGAAACCTATCACGACGAATTCTTGAAAGAGCGACCTACCGTGTTTCGAAAGCATAAAAGAGGACTCACGATTGGAAATATTTTCCGTGGCAAAGGTCGCCGTGGCTCTTCGAACGGTGTGTAAACACAGAGAAAGCGGAGGATTTTCGAAAGGATCATCGGAGGTTGGCCGGGAGGAAAGGATGTCGAGTTGAAGAATAACAATGGCGAAATTAGTTGACAATAGAAGAAGAATCGTGCAACTGTATGCGTGTCGAAAATCGGAAGACCACGCTCGCATGAGTGCAGCCGCTTCCACACCAAATCACACGGGAATCGTGGCTATACTCATCGACTTTTTCAAACTCGGGTAGTTTTAGGGTAGTTCTCCTGAAATAACAGATGTATGTGAATAACATGTACAGTAGAACCACCCTGGATTATGTATCCAGATATTCTGTTATCTGAACAGAGTGTTTCATTTTTAGAAATTGTGAAATTTAACAACGAAAGAGATATAGGATACACAAATATTCATTTACTTATTTATTTATTTATTTATTTACTTACTTATTTATTTATTTATTTATTTACTTACTTATTTATTTATTTATTATTACTTACTTTATTCACTTACTTACTTACTTACTTATTTATTTATTTATTTATTTATTATTACTTACTTTATTCACTTACTTACTTACTTATTTAATTATTTATTTTTTATTTATTTATTATTTATTTATTTATTTATTTACTGGAGAAAACCCTTTAGAGTACGTAGGAGAAAATACAGTTTAATTGTAAGAGTTTAAACCCACGCAACAATTGAGATTTAAGGATAACATGAGTGGAAAAGAAGTCAATGGATTTACAATAAAAGTTTGTATTCTTTAGAATAGTGTTAAGACAATTATTTGTACTGTATAGCGTGGTATGAGGTTCCTCTAACATAAGAGTACGATGAAGAATAACTATAAGAGACGTGGTAAACTTAAAGAACTCTATCAATTCAGAACAATGAACATAAACTATTAACCTTATTAATGTCCATTTAAATGAATAAAAAATTCTTCTAATTTCTTTTAAACATTTAATCATTTCCGTTTTATCGTACATCAGATTGAGCTGACATAATTTCTTATATTAGAGAACAATTGTGAAATAATGTTAAGGAATAGTTATAAATATAGTTAGTTACAAAAATTTACATATATTTATCAAATTTACAATATTTAACTTCAATTGATGAAGTGAAGTTATTTAACTGATTGTATTAAAATTCCTTAAAGTATTTTTTTTCGCAAAAAAATGTAGAACTTTAATATTTAAGCATGAACAAAGTTCCACATTAGCACTTGAGGGTTGAAACAAACAAGGGTTGTAGGATAAAAATAGATGAACTATGAAGAATAGTCACGCTTCTCTTATTCGTTTACTAAAAAATGTAGATAAATTGAAAATATGAAATTACAAAATCTAGTAAATAATTACCATGTAACATATATGTTAAAGTGTCAAAAATTTGTTCTGATTACCATAATATTATAACAACAAATTTGATTAATTTTAGTATATCTATAATAACTGTTAATAGATTTTTATAAGGTCATATTTTTGGTTTATTTGTAATAAACATATTAACATCCAAAACGCTTATTTTTCTATGTTAAACATTTCAAATTTGGCAGGTGTATATTGTATAAAATTAAAGAAAGTCCAATTCACACTCTTTTCAAGAAAAATTCCCTAAGTTCATCCATTTCTCTGAAATTTTAATATAAAGTTCAGATACGAAGCTGACGTTTCTCATTTATCCTCAATCAGAGGATAAACAAATTTTTTTGGGCTCCTCGTTGCGAATACTTATTAAATGGCGAAAGCAATATCGTTTGCTAAAGGCCGAACTGATTAAAGAAGATGAATCGAAATTGAGATATCGATTCCGCGCGAGCCTCGTTTTTTCCGGCGGATGTCGGCAAAATTTGCTAACGTTCGAAGCGTAAACAGATCGAGCAGCGTGGCATACAAATAAATCCTTGTATTCATTCATGGTTTTCATCGTGAAACGGGATCGCTTGTGTTTGAAGTAAATAACCGACACAACTTTCGAAGACCGAGGACATGAAAAGGCTTTGCTTGTTGTAACGGAAGGACAAACACGTTTGCCGGTGGACAAACGGTGACTTGTGAAAACAATGGGAGGACGAGGCACCGACGGAAAGGAGGGAAAAAGGAGCGAAAGGGAAAGGAAGAGAAAAACGAAGCAACGTATAAATAGATAAACACTTCATGAACTGGAGAACGTTTTTGCAAAAATGAAGTCGACGTTGAAACACAGAAAAGAGTAGAATAATCCGTGAGATGTACAATAGATCCTGCTGTATTCGAGCATCCATTATCCAAACGTTTTGCTATCCAAACGGAATATTTTTTACTAAAAAATGCTTCCTCCAGTTGCGAATATGTACAGTAGCGGGCAAAAGTTTAAGACGATAGGACAACGCAAAACATAGTTTTATGGTATGCAAATATTGTTTATATACTTAGTTTTATCGTCATAATGACAGAACACTATTTATTGATTAGCATACAATACGAATATTATTTATACTGTTATTTCTTATTATTTAATTTATTTGTTTTTTTTCGGCCCTTTGGTGTTAAATTTTTATCCACTACTGTACCTACACTTCCCTCTATAAATCGTAACACTCTGAATCTCTACAGAATAGTATTTCACACCCCTTTTTGCATTCCAACCCGGTTTTATAATAGTCTAATAAATCACGGCCCTATTTGTTTTTGTATAAACAAGAATTTTTAACCCTTTCGGTACGACGACGTAAGTAGATCTGTTTCATTTTAGCAAACCAATTCCTAGCATTTGAATATACAATTGAGTATTCCATGTATGAATTAATAGGGAAACAAAAGTGTTCGGATAAACGAAATTTCGAATAATAAAACGATTACCCATTTTTTTCTTATATCGAATTGCATATATTTAAATACGTATTAAGAAGCTTAACACTTTATTTTGTTATGCTCGAGACATCTTCGAGGAGTTTAAAAAAAAAATATTTTTATTTATTTCAGAATAATATATATATATTTTAAATACATTATTGTATTCTAAGCACTTCACTTTATTTTACTCACAGCTGAGCCATATCATCTCTTTCTACTAAATAATAAGTAGAATTTTCCTATATTATCACCGTTCAATCTCATAACTTTTTAACATTTGGCCGACAAATCGAGTAGATTTACCATTTTGACCTGAGGAGCGCTTCTTCCTCTATAGAGCTTCTTATTATAAACTTCTAATTTCGAATTTTGTATAAACTGTTGGAAATTGAATACAGAAATACTACGAAGCAAAGATTAACCATAAACCAGCTTTCTCTTAACGTACTTTCTCAGGGGCTTCTTCCAAGAAGCTAAGTCACATCTGGCATTTTAGAAAGTTCGAAAACATCGAGAAACAGAATAAAAGGGGCTGAAGGACCCGGACGGGGTTGTAAGAATTTCGATCACTGCGTTCTGCTAGTCTTGTGACAAAACTCGCTAGCTGCGGTCAAAATTGCCCTTCCTCGTGCTATATAAAAGTATTATATAAATTATCAAAGTATTATTTCATTAATAACAGTTCATTTCATTTAGCAATATAAAACCCCATTCCCAAAATAAACAATATGTGAAATCGATGAACGAAATTGTTACCGTAAGATATAATTGATGACATACAGTGGCTCCAAAAAGTATTCGTACACTATGTCACAAATAAATTCGTTTAACTCTGAAATTTTGAGTCTGATAGAAGTATTTGATAAAACTTTGTGGGTATGTAGATCGTAATAGTATACGTATGAATTAATCTCTTCTTTTCATCTAAATACCATTTTAAAGGGGTGAAACCAGCGTTGAAGTTTCTGAGTTTTCTCTCATTTTTTAAAGATAACTTTGTAATGGTACTTGACGAAGCAAAACCTTTCAAATAGAAAATGTTTAATTTTTAATACCTTATCGCTCTGCCATAAAAAAGAACACAGAAAAGCTTGTATTCAAAGCGTGAAAAATTGCTGAAACTTTGAGATTCGTTATCAACCCCCTTAAAAAATAATTTGCCGTCAAAAAAATTGCTCCACGCAGGACACACCATGCTCTGTACACACATAAAGTTTCATTGAAATCAGAATTTCAGAAGTAGATGCATTTCCTTGTAATGCAGTGTACGAATACTTTTTGGAGCCACTTGTAAATAATTTTCGGACGTTTTTGATTTCAAATAACGAATTTCAGCCCATGCTAATTCAGAAAAATGCGCGGTGGAAATTGTACAGGTCTCTGTGGCGCGTGCGGTCGGCTAAGTGTTAAAGTAAACAATTATTGTCGGATTTGGGAAAAAGCATTATTTAATTTGTACCTCCCCACCTAAAGGTGTACCGGTCGGGGGCAGGTAATTTTCGGACCGACCCCCGACCCTAGGAGTGTAAGGACAACCAGAAAAGAATAAGGTAGTCATTCAGAGGAATTTATAGAAAGCGGACCTCGAGTTGTTCTCATTTAATCCAAGTACCCTTGCTGCCCATCCCTAACACACGTAGCCTTTAGCGCATCTCCGCGATTTTTAGTTGTTTCAATTCAACAATTATTGTTGGACGACACTCTCTTCGGATAACAGAGTATCCGAGTACAGCATTCAGACGGACGGTGTTCGCATAAGAGAGGTTCTACCGTGTTTTTCTCCTGTTAGTTCGGATACGGAGAACTCCGCTGTTCTTACAAGTCCTAGTGTTGTTGCCTTTGTTACGAAAACGTCGATACCTTCAGCTGTTCCGAGCATCGTTCTCTGTACGTCCAACGGTCGTAGGAAGCAACCAAGGACGATCTTGATTTAGAGAAGAATGGTCACGTTACGGCTGATACGTACGCCACAAACTTTCCGACAACAAGAACAACAGAATGTTGGAAACGAGAAAAACATCGCGCGACGTCGCGACGTCGGTGCAAGAAATCGAAAATTTAACCGTGCTCCTTGGGATTGCGAATTTAGTATTTAGAGATCGATCTGTGAATTGTTATTAAATATACACTAGTATCAACAGGGATAAACTGTATTTATTATTGATTAACAAGAGTTCTCAAGGAAACGATTCTGAGTACACGAACAAATTGCGAGAAGCGTAGAAGTGCACAAGACGGCTAATTTCAATATTTTCAGTTAATTGATAACAAATAGGACGAATGAAATCCATAAATTGCGAGAATCGTAGAAGTGCACAAGGCGGCTAATTTCAATATTTTCAGTTAATTGATAACAAATAGGACGAATGAAATCTATATTTATCTTGAATTTAGAAAACTTTCGGTTAAAAAAAACAGTAGTTTTTAAAAAAATACTGTTGCGTTCTAAATTAGGGTAGAAGTATGTACAATGACGACCGTATACCTGCCCAAACGTCCTCAATAGAAGGGAAGTGCTTGCCAGCCCTCCCTTTCTACAACACTTTCAAACAATGGTGATTGGTTCGGGCTAGCCGTCACTTTTGGTATAAATATCAGACAATTGAAAGCATTGTGAGGCAACCACGAAGATCGGCAAAGGGAGAATACCAGCATATACAGTGGCTCCAAAAAGTTCTCGTACACTATGCCACAAATAAATTCGTTTAACCCTAACATTCTGAATCTGATAAAAGTATTTGATAAAACTTTGTGGGTATGTAAATCGTAATAGTATACGTATGAATTAATCTCTTGTTTTCATCTAAATACCACTTTAAAGGGGTGAAACCAGCGTTGAAGTGTATGAGTTTTCTCTCATTTTTTAAAGATAACTTTGTAATGGTACTTGACGAAGCAAAACATTTCGAACAGAAAATGTTTAATTTTTAATACCTTATCGCCCTGCCGTAAAAGAAGAACACAGAGAAGCTTGTATTCAAAGCGTGAAAAATGGCTGGAACTTTGAAATTCAAAACAAATACTAATAATTAATGCTTTAATAAAAGTGAAATAAAAGTAAAATAATTAATATTATTGTGATGACATAATAACGCCATAATGAAACAGATGTGAAGTCATTAAACCTATTAAATTATAGCCTAATTCAAATCTAATCCAATGCAAATTTAATTCAACCTGAATCTAACAATTCCTAGATTACAAATTTTTCGATATAGGAGTAGATTCAACTTTTTTAAATATCAGATAGTCATTACACGATGGTGGACAGACCAGAAGCTGACAATTTAAGTAGTTTTAGTTTCCAACAAGAGTATTTCACTTGTTACGACGAACTATCATTTTATCTCTCTGACGAATCATGTTCGTCCAGATTCATATCATCAAAATATCCCTGAATCGCGTAGCGGTTGAACCAGTTCGCGATATTGTATCAAAATATTTCAGGATAGCACAAAGCACGATCACACTACGTGTGCAGAGTACAGAGTCGCGTGCAACCTGTTGCTATTCAAAGTAGAGCTTGTTAGGGTATTCCCGATACTGTCGCCCAATGTTGTAACAACTGTGTCGTCGAAAACTGTTGCTCGTTGAAAAGAAACCCAGCAGCGGTCTGAGCTAGAAAATCGATGGATTTAGCAAACGTGAACGCAATCGAATAGGAAAACGGTTACTTTAACACGAATTTGAAGAATATTCTTGTATTAAGTACTTGATGCATAATTATAAATATGGAAAAAGGATAATAAATTGTAATTATAATGGAAAGTACGTACGAACTGTAAAAAAGAAAAAGGAAACACACTGCTATAAAAATTCAAAATTGTTCTGAAACCAGAAGATAAAGATATGAGCTGTGTTTTGCGTGTAGAATCGTGAGAAATACATAATTATAAATATGGAAAAAGGATAATAAATTGTAATTATAACGGAAAGTACGTATGAACTGTAAAAAACAAAAAGGAAATATTCTCACAAAGATTAGGAATTGTTCTGAAACCAGAAGATAAAAATATGAACATTGTTTTGCGCGTAGAATCGTGAGAAATACATAATTATAAATATGGAAAAAGGATAATAAATTGTAATTATAATGGAAAGTACGTACGAACTGTAAAAAAGAAAAAGGAAACACACTGCTATAAAAATTCAAAATTGTTCTGAAACCAGAAGATAAAGATATGAACATTGTTTTGCGCGTAGAATCGTGGGAAATATATAATTATAAATATGGAAAAAGGATAATAAATTGTAATTATAATGGAAAGTACGTATGAACTGTAAAAAAGAAAAAGGAAACACCTTGTTATGAAAATTAGGAATTGTTCTAAAACCAGAAAATAAAGATATTAAGTGTTGTTACGCATTTTCGATCGAAAATAAGGCAGTTAAATTTGATAACTCAAATTTTCAATAATACAGGGACAAAGTCAAAGAGAATGAACATCAAGAAAATTATAATACTCATAGAGTGCCTTATACTCATACATTGTGTCTTACACTGCGTCATATCGCAGTATATTGCATTATGTTACGTTGTATGCGGTTATGCTTTGTTATTTTGAACTATATCGTAATGGGGTGAGCTATATCACCTGTTAGACAAAATGTTTAAATCATTCGATTTTTTCCTCACCACCTCTGCGTAATTCTTATTCGGTCAACAAAACGATTTTTATGATACGTCAGCGGGAAACGACGACAGAAAATTGGAAAGGATACGGCACTGCTTCCGCTGATGTGCCTCGCGAACGTTTACTCTCTGCAAAGCAGGTAACCAAGTTAATCGAGTAAACGAGAAATTGCATACTAAATTGCGAAGTCACCGAGCAGATCGCGGCCTGCGTCGTTGCTTCGGTGTTTGTTAAATTGTGTTTCTTTCAGTGTTAGTGACCAGGTACTCGATTACCTGCCCTAACGTCTTCTGCTTCAAGGCTCGAACGATTACCGGAGTAATTACTTCGGCGGAGCTTTAAAGTCCGATCTCGCGAACCTTTCTTTTACTTTCATATACTGGGTGCTACTGGGAGGGGTGGCGCAGAAATGCACCAAAATTATGTAATAAAATTTTTCCATAGAAAGCATAATTTTCCAGGAAATTCAATTGAAAGGCTTGTTAGTTAAAAGCGTGTAAGTTAAACATTAATATCAAATAATATGAATTCATTAGCGGTCCATTTGTGAAATCGTATTTGAAAACCAACAGCAGTGTTGGACAGAAGTTAATTAGAATAAGAATTAAAGAAATGAGAAACAAAATATAATTATTTGTTATTTTTTATTTCGTTGTCTAAAATGAACAATGAATAACTAAGGGATCAGAAGAAAAATTAATTGGAACGGAAAAAGAAACCGAAAACCACTCTTATTCCGTTCCTGTTTTCAGAACTCGTGTTAAACTTATTATTGACCTGAGAAGTATTTAATAAAAGTGTTCAATATCAGTTTTATAATTAGTATCTGTTGTTTTGAGCATTGTAAGTGAATCCAGAAAGCTTTCATCAAAATTTGATTTACTTGCGACGAAAAGAATAATAAATTCTTTAGTAAATTTGTTAAAAAAATTCTTTAATTAAGTTGAATAAATTCTTTCTAGTTCAATCTAAAATTTGAGAAACGATTATTATTGTAACAGTAGATACATCGATTACACGTAACGCTATACTATTATAGCAAATAAATACATAAATGATAATGTTGAAAAAATTATGCAGTTCAAATTTTTCAAACTTGACCTGTTATTCAAGAACTGTGCTTGTTTAACATGCATTTAGTGTGATAAACCAATGAACGGCGTGCTTTTACGTACTTACGCATACTCAATTTAGAACCTTTTAAAGAATAACCACAAGCAAGGTAACACGTCTGCATAACTTGCCACAGTTTCAGCTAAAAAATCTTCCTGCTGCACGCTTTCAATGAAAATGTCAGTAACTATCTTCCAAGGAATGGCAGTATTTGATTAATAAAATATAATGTGCTAAAAAATCCAGAATTAAAATATTACTTCTAATTAATATTATTCTTTATCTCTTTTTTTTATACAATTCTTAGAATATAATCTTTTTTATTCTTATAGTAATTTTTATATTCATTTTATATTAGTATCTTTAATAATGATATACAGTATGTTAATTAGATTATACGTTTAATATTGGTGAATTATTGATCATTTTTTATCCAATCATCATTATGATATATATTAATAATAATAGATAAAATATATTTATATAATGTAACGCTAATAGTAACAGTTTTTAAATGCTATTACCTCTAATATAGCTGTTCTAATACATATATTACCTAACGTAATATTCAAAACTACCCTATTTTATATATTGAAACTTTTTTCAATTTCCTACTGTTTTATGCCTGAGGTTGTTGGTTCGAAGTATTCTGTACAGCTTGTATACAGATGATGTGTACTTGTTTTTCAAACAAATAAAAGAGTTTCTTCGAACAGGTATAAGAATGTAACGCCTAAATAAAAAAATTAAGGTGAACAAAATGATAAGAATTTCAGCTCATTAATTAAGGGTTAAATTTGTATACACAGAGGTATTCAGTTAGCCTTGAATTACTGTTGCTCACAGTTTATTAATTGGATTTTCTGCATTTTAATAAATTCAACACTAGCTCAAGACCAACTAATAACAAAAGTAAATAGAATCGAGGAAAAATGGAAGATCTCCCATTTTTTCCTTAACAAAGCAATACCATTGATTCTATTTAATTTTGTTATTAGTTAGCCTTAAACTGGTTCATCAAATCCATTTTCTGCTTTTCCAAAGTACAATTTTTAATAAATTCAACACTAGCTCGGGACCAACAAATAACAAAAGTAAATAGAATCAATGGCAGCACTTTTGTCGAGGAAACGGTGGAAGATCTCCTCAATTCGGTTGATCAAGTGTTAAGTGCGAGGACCGTCTAGCGATGTGTGTATTGTCACGAAAGGCGATCGATGAAAGTAATTTTAAAGTTTCGTATTCCGTGCTCTGCTCGTGTTGTGCGGTTGCAAATTTACAGCTTCGAATCGTCGATTTATCCGTTCGACGAAGCCGACGAAATTACTGGCGGTTATTAAACGTCTCCTGTGTATGTGTCTGTATGTGTATACACACGTGAACATGCATATGTATTACGGATCGGCTCCCATTCCTTACCGCTCATTCCTTGCAATTACTTGAAGTATTAATTATTAATTACAGCCGATTGTATTCTTTCGTATCAATTACGAGCATTATTGCATCACGACGCGTTCCAGGTTTACGGAAACGTGATGGTGATTATGAAAGTGATCTAAGCCAACAACTTGTTCTAAAATTTGTGCCTTCACTATTTCTGATCTTCAACCTTTTCCAAATTTTTAACATAGACTACCTTCGGGTATAGAAAATAAACTAGCGGTCTACAAATAAAAAAGGCAGCCTCGATCAAAAAAACATATGTATTTAAATTTAATTTCATATTCACTCATTTCAATTTAATAAAATGCAAATAATAAGTTTAGAGGTACATATCAGATGTTCGTAAATCGTTTCCATCATACTTTTGCGGACAGTATGCTATTGTTCCATTCATAATTAATCACTTTTTAAATATTTTTGCTCGTAGTATATATTTGTAGTAGTGATTTTTTTAAAAATTCGTACATTAACACTTAGCCGATCGAATGGGGAGATCTCTCATTTTTACTCAACGAAGCCATTGATTCTACTTACTTTTGTTATTAATTAGTTTTGGATTAGTGTTGTTCACAATTCATCGAATTTATTTTCTGTTTTTCTAAAGTACAATTTTTAATCAATTCAACACTAGCTCAAGACCAAGTGATGGCAAAAGTAAACAGAATCAATAGTAGCGTTTTGTTGAGGAAAAAACATGGGAGATCTTCCCAATCGGTTGGCTAATTGTTAACTGTAATTGTAAGGACATGTACACCAAAAATTCGGAGCTAGAATTTTCTGTGTATGTCACTTTTTGTAATCAAGTCAGTCCTTGCAATATACTTATTGACAGACACACATACAATAGACGTCTGATTCCTTAATTGGAAAAGCGAGAGATACTTGAGCGTACACTACCCTCCAAAAATTTAGGATTACCTTTCAGCTTTGGTTCAACATAAATTGAAACTTCCATTAATTTTCTTATCAGATTAAATTTAGTACTGTCTTAAAACTAGACGATTAGGTTATACTTATTGGAGATAAAGAAATCAAATTGAAAACAGTAGGACAAAAATACCTAATATGCAGGAAACAAATTTTAGCAATTATTGGAGATTATGGATTAAAAAGGAATAAAATAGAGATAACTCTTCTGTTTAAGAATTCACTAAACTTTATTTCTAAAGGAAGGTATATCGTTTTCTGAACCTGATTTCTACACTAAAAGACTCGAATGAATAGATGAGGCTAAACGATACAGTTAGTTGCGGTCTTCTAATTCTTATGCACAACGTGGTAAAGGAAAAACAGTTGACCCGTTCCTGGAACCTCCTCAGCCGATAGCTCGACCTTACATAAATATTTTTTCGAGGAGATTGATTTTTGTTTATTCGTTAGGACACGAATTTTCAACAGCAATCATAGTAAAAATCATAATAAATTTTCAAATATGTAGGCAACGCAATAAGTTTACCACGGTTCTTCGAAAAATTACAAATTCGGTCATTTTGACCCCCTTGATAGTTCTAGTGTTAACCCTAGTGTTAACAACAGTTATATGCGTTTCCATAAACTTTTGAGCGAAGAAATCTCTAAGGTAACGCCCCAAGGCTTCAAATTCCTTACTTTTGCTAAATTTCTCGGTTCCACGTAAATGAACAGTGACCCCAAACTTTCGACCACTGGTGTAGGTGCTTTTGCGGACAGAGGATTTTCATTAACTGGCATTTGGATGCTACTGTCGTATCGTGTATCGTACAGTACGACACCACAGGACTCTGTGATTTCAAAGCACGATTCCCTATAGCATTGAAAATTAGACCATTGCTGAGTGTGGTCTAGGGCAAAGGTTAACTCGAAACATTCGATGACACTCGAGATAAATGATTTTATAACTAATAAAAAGAACGGAGTGGAAAAAAGACAGAGTAAAGTGTGTATGTACGTTTGTAGATTATGATGGATAAATCTGACTTTCGACTATCGATTGTTTTAATATTTTAAGGGGGAATATACACCTGGATAAGATAAAAAAAGCTGATATTCGGGAATTTCTTGTGAGGAAGCTGCGGAAATTATCGGATCGGTTTTTTTGTGGTTTGAAATATACACTTTTGAAAATGTTCTAGTATTTTTTTATTTAAAAATATTGAAAATTCTCGTAGTTATCACGTCGTTAATGTAGTCCCGCAAGAAAAACACCAAATACGGTGACCAGTGGCATTTCGTCAAAAATTATCTGCAACAAAAAAGCACAGAGGATTATAAAATAAATAGTACAATCTTGTCTTTGTCATAGCCAATTTTAGATATATCCATTTTTGACAAAATGGCGAGCGTCTGAACTTGCAATAGCGATTTTCAGTAAAAAATTCGTTCGTATTTTGTCCAAAAAGAAACAAACTAAGAATCGTAGGAGAAAAATCCTACGACAAAGACTAGATAATTATGCATACAATAGTCACAATAAATTTTAAGTTAATCGATTTACTGGTTTTCGAGATATTTTGGTCACCGTTTTCGAAAACGTTGTTTCGAGATAAACGCGTTTGAAAGTTTGTCGATGGATAAATCATGGAATTTGTTCAACTTACATAGAGTCATCCACACCAGGTCCATAATGTAAGTTGTCTGAAGTGGAAGGTATGCCCATTTCTTCTAAATTTTGTTGACGACGCCGTAATCGCGCTTCTTTTGTACCTTCTTGCGCACGTAGTTCGGCTTGCGCTATGCGGCGGTCATCCTCAGATGCGGCGTACAAATGTGCGGCCGATCCGAGGGAAATACCCATAAAATTCATTATTTGTAATAATGTTGTTACACCATTGTTGAAAATGCACGTGGCTATATATGCAGCAATTTCAACAATAAGCGCACCACTGTGCATTTCTTTCGGAGCTATTTTCCAAATTAGTTGGTTCAAGCTTTCATTGCTGTTCTGGGTATAGCCACCAACACATCGCTGTAGTAACGTGTCCTTAGCTAAATCTTCGTATATTGGTTTGATGACCTTTAAAACCGATTCCGGTAATGCCGAATAATCATGACTAAAATTATCCAGTTCTCCTTTTGCTTTTGCTTGTTGCCACTTGCACCACGACTCGGAACCTTCGGGGCAATACTTATGTTCAGGCTTGCTGTCTGTGGAGCTATAGTGGTAAAAAGTTGCCCATATCGCTTTTTTCATATTGTCCTTGGAATCACTATGTCTTCGAATAGCTAATCCATAATAGACGCTCAGCTTGTCTATCAACTTTGCAGTCAATTTATTTCTACCGCCGACACCTGGATTTTTTTTTTGCATTCTCGAAGACGGCTTCCCATGCGCTTTTGGACGTGACCCACGCACTCTTTCTTCACAATTGCAGTTTCGCCGTAAGGTTTGGCATTTACTATTCCCATATACGTTTTCGAATCGCCATCCCCTATGTAATTGATGTATTTGACTGCATACTTTTCAATAGACCTTACGAATATTTCTTTCATGCCATCAACTTCCATCTTGCCTGCTGATCCTTCATGATTCACCAGGCAATGTCCTTCATGGTGAACTTTCCACTGCTCGTATTGCTCAGTATTGGTGTATTTAGTCCAGTACTGGCATGTAGAGCAAAAACTCGACTTCACTATAATATCTAGTGCTTTTCCAGAAAAGTGCCCAATGACAGCCGAAACACCGAATAGTGAAGTAAAGCCGCGTTTTCGCCAAGTGCCGTCACCTGAAACGGTCAGTTCAGTGCCATCCTTACTTGGATCGTCTTTACGCGTTTCTTCACTTTCTTCCTTGACAGCTTGTCTCAACAACAGTTGGCAAACAGTTGACGCAGCTGTATGAATATTCTTCACTATTAAATCATACGTAGTTTGCTGAACTGGCGGCGGCAAGTCCATGAGACCGCAAAACTTCCTTGCTCCATTCAAACCAATCCCTAACAATCGCATTGCAAAACAAAATCGGGTATTTATTTCATAAGCCGTGTGTATGTAAGGACACGAAGGTATGGAAGTCGGCTGGCACGATGAACACGAAACTACAAGTTTGAATCCTAGCCCTCGAATGCTTTCTGATTTGAACTGCACGTCACCTCCGCACGTTTTACATTTCACACATTCTGACAATGCAGAAAAAACAGTCAGAAAATTTAGAATGCGATATCCCATGTTTGATTCTTCTGTCACAGGAATGCTGTGCGCAGCGCGTAATTTTTTTGCACTGACACTAATGTTTAATTTTTTAAATTCGGCTTCATATCGATTTTTAGGCGGCACTCTTTTTGCAGGACGGTTTTTCCTAAAATTTTCCGAAATTCTAGTTGTTCGAGAACCCTTTTTCCGATCCATGTTTGCTCCGAAATATTTTTTTCACAATTGAAGGCTTCGACACTAGCAAACGCACAACTAGGCGAACCGCAAGCTACTGATCAAACACGCTAAGTTTCTGCTAAGAAAGCCGTTTTGTTTCAAATATGTAGGTGTAACAGGCTCTGCGGGGCCAATGAAATCCCGTTAAAGCAGTAAACACCATAAATCCGAGCACAAAAAACGAAAGGTCAGGCAACGTCATTGCTACCTGAGCGACCCGAAACGGCGCGGCGACCGTCCGACAGACTTGTGTACTCTTTCAGCTATAACTTTGTCAATATTTAGTATTTTTACTTGAAATTTTTCCCAGATATTCTCAACATATCAAACTTTCAGAAAATGTGAAAATTTAAAAATCGATTTCTTTTTCCCTGTTAGGTGTATATTCCCCCTTAAGGGATACAGAAGTTTGAAGAAGAAAAATTTACGATTATGTTATCTTAGAAAATTCTTTAACCAAAAATCTATCAAAATAAAGGAAATTATTATGAGTATAAATTAGTATTAATACAATTACAAAAATTATTTTTTATTTTTGTATTTAACCCATTAAGTACCAACTTTTTTTTATATCGTTAGACAGATTTTTTTTTACAGAATGCACACAATAAGAAACACATAAGAAATAATAAAAAAAATATTTAACCAAATGAAACTGTAAATAATTCGCTTTTATATTTGTTTTCAAATAGGAACATAGGAACTTGCAACGTGAAAATTTACATAATTGAGTCATGATATTCGGTAAAACAAATGGGTACATTGGTGTTTAATGAGTTAATGAAACATTAAGATATGCATAGAGCGCATTTCTTTTCCTTAAGAACTATTAGATCATTTATTAAAGAAAAGTTAAATAATAATTCATACATTTTACTTAATTATTATTTCATTTGGAACCTTAGATTATAAAAGATTTATACACATACTGTTGTAGTAAAAATTTTACTGATTACATAACGTTAGATTATTCCAAAAATTCCTTCTGCAGCATGATCACTCGACTTTGTTAGCTTTAATATTCGAGCTATTAATTTTCGAATAATGGCATTGTAAAGAAAGATAGTGAAGCAGAATGGCACGTGTATGCTTCAATAAATTGCAATTTGAACATAATGTTTATTCAGTAATAAAAAGAAAAGAATTTTTCGGATAATTTCTTATATATTGGGTGCCCTGTTTAATTGAAACAGTAAGGGGGAAAATTTGAAAATTAAAATAATATTTTTTAAACCCAATTATATTTTTTTTATTCAAACAGAACACATTTTTAAATCAAACGTATAAATGAATAAATTAATTGTATAAGTAATAAATACATATACCTCAATATATTCCTTTTAATATAACGTTATGAAACTAATTATTAAAGTTTTATGATTTAGATTAACTATTGTTTTGTATGAGACAATAAAATATTAAATAATTTTCAATAATATATTTATTTTGAACTGATATTTGTTTTTTTAAATAATTTCAAAATCATTAAGCAAATGCTTATTTGTAAGATAAATTGTGTTTTAATATTTGTAGTAATTTATCCTGTTTATTCTAATTTTCTTTAATATCTTAAAATCTTCAATATGAACCTTTAACCAAAAATTAAAAGTACAAACATATTTATTAATAACATTTTATTTATTTTTCTCTTAAAATTTATAACAACTTTTAGTGAAGAAAAATACATATCTGGGTCAAAAATGGCCCAAAGAAAGTAGTAGAATTAAAAGATATTTAATAAATGCTAAAGTTCGATTCTTCTGGAAACGTAGACTGACAGAAACAAATTTCATCTTACAGTTTTCTATTCCGTTCTCGCACGAAGGATCACCTTTCCCGTTTTAATACGATTTCAGAAACACCCAGTATGGCATATTTGTATTATAGTTGCCGTCGGTGGTCGGTGGCTAAAGTCAGACAACAAAGGAGAGAAAGCCCTGTTATAGCTATCAGTGTCGTTAAATCTCTCCTCCCTTTATTCACGAATAAAGTGCTGGAAAAAAATTATGATTTATCGCTTCTACGAGTATTACCTACTCTCGTATTTCAGTAGCATTCTTCCAGTATCGTCACGTTTAATCTTCTTCAACTTCGTGTACAGTGTACACGCTATGTCGCATCTTATATACACTATCGTCCAAAAGTATAAGCCAGATTCGAATTAAATTCAGGATTACCTATCAGTTTGTACATTAAACGAATCTTCCGCTAATTTTCTCGTCAGCTTGAAATCAGTACTGTGTTCGTAGCAGTTCCCTGAATTTTAATGGCTATAATTTTTTGAGCGAAGAATTCTCTAACAATCAAAAACAATGTTTTACAACCTGTTTTGAGTCTCGATCTTCTTTTTACAATGGATAAATAATCTGTAACTTCCTCCTCCCACCTCCATTAACGGATATTTTTAATCAGGTAAAGAAAGCACAATAAAAACATATATTTCCCAATATTATTGTAATTTGATGTCTAATTACCTCAATGTATTTAATATACTTAAAAATATGTAATATATGCTATTGTATTGTTTTATTTTATTAATAACCACCGTAATGGTTGTATTTTTGGCTCTATTTACTGTGGATTAACCTATAAGTAGTATCTCAGTTATTTTACTACATAGATAATGTATTGATAAATGCTTGCATAAGGATGTTACAAGTATTCAGCTGAATAAATGAAATCAGTGGAAGATAGTGTTTTTAGTTACGCTTAGTATTATATGGAAAAAATTTAAGAAAAAATATGGAATCAATATTAAAAAATTTAAGAAGAAATGTGGAATTAATTTAAAAAAATTTAAGATAGAATATGGAATCAATATTAAAAGATTTAAGAAGAAATGTGGAATTAATTTAAAAAAATTTAAGATAGAATATGGAGTCAATATTAAAAAATTTAAGAAAAAATGTGGAATTAATTAAAAAAAATTTAAGATAGAGTATGGAATCAATATTAAAAAACTGAGGGATCACATAATATACTTATAATTTAGTGTGCACATTTTATTTATAAACAATTCACAGTTAGTATTTTAAGATATCCGTATGATTTGATCACTAAAATTCGTCAATAAATGAAATTGCGTAACGATTGATTATGAAAGTGGTGTAAGTTCATTTTCTTTAGAATGACTAATTAAGCACTTATAAGAGAAGAGTAACGCTAAGAATTTTACCTCCTGTGCATTATAAACATTTTAAAAAGCTTTTACATAATGAGCCTAAATGAAAAATAGTATCTAGGGTTGAGCTTATAATAGTGGTGGTGCTGTTGATTTTCTTATCGATAATCGCCGTTGGCAGGACGACATGGACAAATGTAAAGGGTCGCACTCGAGGGATTTGCATATGGTTATCAGACGCGCACGTTTTCGAGAAAAATAATACGTTTTCTCGAAGTTAGCTACAATCTGTACGTATCTGTATATTGTACATATATATGCTAAATGTTCACGTATTGTATAGCTGTCTAGATTTTTTTTATCGAGAAACGTAATGCATTGTTTTGTTTCGTAATGTTTCAATCCGAACAGCATATTATTTTTGGAACAAGCCACTGGTTATTAATATATTTAAGTCGGGTTTAGGCATTACGTAAATGAGATATGTACTTCAAAGTTGCTAAAAAATGATGTAGCATCTTACTTAAGTTGAAGTTATTATTATGTAATATTGAAGTATACTGTTATATTAATGTTATGCTAACAGCAATACACTAGTATTACTATATTAATTGTTTGATTATTATACTACACCATACTTATACTACCTGATTATACTGTATGACATTATTGATTATTTTAATATTATTGTATTGATTTTATTATCACCATTTTAATATTATTGTATTAATATTATTATTACCATTTTAATATTATTGTATTGATATTATTATTGCCATTTTAATATTATTGTATTGATATTATTATCACCATTTTAATATTATTGTATTGATATTATTATTACCATTTTAATATTATTTTAGTATTACAATAATAGTAATATTATGATAATGACATGCTGTGTATTGATTACTGTGAAGACCTTTAGAATATTTGGTACCTGATGAATACTGTTTATCACTGAATAGAAAATGCAATAAATGCATTTAATTTATTCTACGCAAATATATTCAATTACTATCACCATTAACGATTAACCCTTATTATTTTTCATATATATTTACTTACATATACACCTGTACTATATTATCATCTCACTGTTTTCACGTTATTGGTAAAGGGCATTAACTGAACTTGACATTTATCACCAAGCAACATCCATGAATTGTATTCAAACATACGCTTCGTATATAAACTATGCTTCGTATATATTGCTGAGCATTTCAAAATGGATCATAAACTAATTATAATAGAAACACGAAGTTTTACTTGAAATTATTGCGTTGATGTTGAATAATAATTCAAAAAATACTCGAACAAATTTTCTTCATCAAATCAAACTACTTCCAGATTAAATATTTTCATTTTATTCATTTATTTACAGTCCTGCTCAAAAGTTTAGAGCACCCATCACTAGTCAAATTAAAGAAGCTTCCTTGCTGGCAAAAGTTTAAGGCTAAAGAGTCAACGAAAATGAATTAATTCATTTATAAGAAATAGAACGATAAACAAAATTTCTATTCTATGCTAATCAATAAATAGTGTTCTACCATAATAATAATAAAAATTAATATATAGACAGTATGTACAAATCATAAAACAATGTTTTACATTGTCCTGGTTTTAAACTTTTGTCAGCTGCTGTACATAAAGTAAATTGCTCATCATAAATAGACGAAAACTTTTAAGCGAATTCAAATTTATGCAAACCCAGCTGAATAGGACTTGCATAGAGATTTCTTTCACCATCCAGATATGTTTCTCGTAACATTTCGTATACTTTTACATATTTTATATTCTTTGTCTGCAATTTCTTATAAATGTGTAAAAATCTGCAGTGTAATCATAAATATTCTTTACAAACAATTGCTAACTTATTAAATATTTTCTTATGAGCACAAGATATATTATGCTTTGCAATTTTATAATAACATTCCATTTTAGATTAATCTTGGAAATTTGTTTGTTTTTTTTTAAATTATTTAAAAATGATTATAAGATTAATTATGAGATGTAATGATAAAAAAAAGGAAAAACCCTTTTGCAAAAACACTGTTTTACAATTTTAACTTTTGTTTTTAATTAGAATTAATTCATTATCGTAGTTCGAGAGGACGTTTATTTATTTAAGGATAAATTTGTCTTATTTCGAAATCAGTGTGCTTAAAACTTTTGAACAAACAGTGCTCACGCTCATATTGCTTCGCAAGTTAATAGGTAGACTTGCGAATTTTATGCACATATAATATCCCGAAACATGCTACGTACAAGGTGTTTCATAGATTCCCGTATAAACGTCGCGAGCATGTTTCATGCTTATAACACGAAAATGTCATATGAACATAGATTCATAAACGCGTCGTTAAGAAGTTATGGGAAAGGTATGGAATGTTAAGCCAGAGATATGTAAATGATGTTTATCGATACAAACTGTGACTGTTGGATCAACGATTTATTTTGTGGAATCGTGTTATAGGGGACTAAAAATTACTAACTGTAATTATAAAATACAATATCGTGTATTTGGTACAATTATGAAATGCAAACGAGTGTTACCAAAATTAATAAATCTGTAACATGTACTAAATTATATTATGTTTATATGCTTGTTAAAAGAAATATTTTCATGACTTCTGTTTATCTTTACTGTTTTTTTTTCGCAAATATCGCGAGTTCTTCGATTATTTAACCACGTTAGAACGAAATTGTGCTGCAAAAATGTTATCCTATAGCAGAAATGTGCCAGTGATTATGAAAGTGGTCTAAGTCAAAAATTTAAGAAAACTTATTTTATTAATCGAGCAGCGCAAAAATGAACTAAATTACAAATGTAGATTTCAAGAGATTTTTAAATTTTGCAAAACGCAAATGTAAATTTCAGAAAATATTTTTGACTTAGACCACTTTCATAATCACCGGTACAAATGTCTGCATGTTTTTATTCACGATAGAGCGACAGTTCGTTTGCAGAAGTACCGTGTTACATGGGAGTTGAATTTTTTTACGTATCAACAGGCTATCATATTGTAATACTAAATTTATTTAATAAATATAACAATAATTCGAAAAACTTGATTTGTACAACTACAAATGATAAATATGAGTTTTCTGTTATTGCCCCGCATTAAGAGTGAACTCGTTGTTTTCTTCCCATTTTATATTTTTATTGTAACCTTTTAATGAGAAGTTTGTGAATCTATGCTTGTATGACATTCTCGTGTTATTTTTAAATGTAAAACTGGTTACCAAAGTTTATACAGAAACTTGTGAGGTATACTGTATGCGATGAAAACATGTATAGGCAGGTTAATTGAAACATGTAAAAAAGCGGTGATTTACTAAGTACTATCCACATAAAAAATGTTTGTATACAACCATGTTTTTTAGTGTGATGGAAATAATAATTGTTAAAAGTAAAAATAAGGAAACTATATAACATGTTAAACGATAAGAGATACAATATAGTAAAATGTGATATAGTAGGGATCACTTCCTGGTTTGCAGGTACGTTAAATTAATTTCCTGATAAATTCAAAATTAATACTGTGGTCACTAACAAGTGCTTTTTTACATTTTGATAAATTTCATGCTAAACAATTTTTTGAGATAACAAAATTATAATTTTTACCTTCTTTTAAATTGTTTAGTTCTTTTGAAGATTCTAGTGATGTAAATGATAAAACAAATACAATGGTGTACAACTATTTTTTATTGTCACTGCAAGCATTGTATATATATACTCATCACGTTTCATGAAAAATAAGTAATTGCATAAAACTTGAAACTTGCAATCTAGTAATAATTGTCATACTGCGAGTCTTTATGCAGTTAGAAGGTTCAAAACTGACACGTAATATTTAAAAAAATATAAAATATTTATTTTTTTATGTAAAGCACAGGTTATATTTAAAACAAAAAATAGATTTTTACGTACGAGTTTTACCATTTTTGTGGTGCCTATAAAAATATTTGCATAAAATTTGAACTCCAGTAATAATTATGCATCAGGTCACTCTGCTCACTTAATTATGCTCGAGTAACTTTTTACGATCCTCTGTGGATACTTTCAATGTAATACGATTAACATGAAATCGCAAACTTCCGGCACGCTCTCATTGGCGTAGCGTGGTAATCCTGCAAATGAATGCATGATAAAACGAATTTTCTCGCGGCTTAAGACGAACCGATTATAGCTGCAAATTGCTCTGTGGTCTTCAATAGAAGTCGTTTCAGTTGAAAAATATTTTAATACGATCGTTAATCTTCCAAAGGTAAAAAGCTGTCCCGACTTTCGCATGCGTCGCGTTTCATTTCGTTCGTGGAAACGTGACAGAACTCGATGATGCGGGCAAAAAATAATTTGTTCACTTTTAATCCTGTAAAGGTTAAGCAGATGGAGAAACGAATTTTTCTACGGGGAAAATGTTTGCAACGGAAACGCCAGAGAAGTACAATTACAAACGAGAGCAAAATAGTGACTTCTTAACCCTTTGCACTTCAAATTATTTTTCAATTTTGTTGCCAATAACTCCCTAGTGTTTTAGTTGCTTCATTTAAAATTTATTTTATAAATTGTTTTCTTAACCTTTGCACTCCGAATTATTTTTCAATTTTGTTGCGAATAACTCCCTAGTATTTTAGGTGCTTTATTTGAAATTTACCTTATAAATTGTTTTCTTAACCCTTTGCACTCCGAATTATTTTTCAATTTTGTTGCCAATAACTCCCTAGTATTTTAGGTGCTTTATTTAAAATTTACCTTATAAATTGTTTTCTTAACCCTTGCACTCCGAATTATTTTTTAATTCTGTTGCCAATAACTGTTTAGTATTTTAGGTGCTTTATTTAAAATTTACCTTATAAATTGTTTTCTTAACCCTTTGCACTCCGAATTATTTTTCAATTTTGTTGCCAATAACTCCCTAGTATTTTAGGTGCTTTATTTAAAATTTACCTTATAAATTGTTTTCTTAACCCTTGCACTCCGAATTATTTTTTAATTCTGTTGCCAATAACTGTTTAGTATTTTAGGTGCTTTATTTAAAATTTACCTTATAAATTGTTTTCTTAACCCTTTGCACTCCGAATTATTTTTCAATTTTGTTGCCAATAACTCCCTAGTATTTTAGGTGTTTTATTTGAAATTTATGGAAAAAAGTGTTTAAAATGCATGGTATCAAGTGAAGACATACGATACTGCAATATTTTAACGTACCGTACAATTTTTATTTGGAACGTTTTTTTCTACAACAAATAATTCACAAATAATTTGAGGTGATCAAATTGTGAAATTCGCCCTGCGTTAACAGTGGCTCACAAAATTGTTTAGGCTTTTTTATTTAATGAAGATGCAGTTACTGGTTACAAATTATAGCTATTAATTGAAAGGTTCAAAAGGCTTGGAAACGGATATTTATCTGAAAAATGATTAAATATTAAAATGAGTGTTGCATTCGATAAAAAATGCATTTTAACCATTCGAAGAAGGGAAGTAAGAAAGGAATTAGTATGCAACAGACAAGTTTATCATTTTTGTGAATTAAGCTTTTGTAACCCTAACGCCATCCTGTGTATTTACATATAATTTTTATTTTTTGTTTCACCTACTTGATGTATGTTCACTCTGATTACGTTCTTGTTTGTAAAACCATATAGGCAACACTGAAGATCAAGAGAGATCGATTTGACATTGTGAATGAAATACAAACAAAATCGCAGCAGGTACTCGACTACATTAGAAAAGATGATTTCCAGAAAAGATTTGATGCATCAAACTTGAGAAATCTACCACAGAGACGTTTAAAGTATTTAGACAATGTAATGAGAGTTGATGACAATGATTAAGCTGAAGATCAAGATACAGTGATTTGAAATTGTAAATGAAATACAAACAAAATCGCAGCAGGTACTCAACTACATTAAAAAAGATGATTTCCAAACCTGAGAAATCTACCACAGAGATGTTAAAAGTATTTAGACAATGTGACGAGAGTTGATGACAATGATGAAGATGAAGATCGAGAGACAGTGATTTGACATTGTGGATGAAATACAAACAAAATCGCAGCAGGTACTTGACTACATTAGAAAAGATGATTTCCAGAAAAGATTGGATGCATCAAACCTGAGAAATCTACCACAGAGATGTTTAAAGTATTTAGGTAATGTGACGAGAGTTGATGACAATGATTAAGATGAAGGCTCAAGATACAGTGATTTAATATTATGAATGAAATACAAACAAAATCGCAGCAGGTACTCGACTACATTAGAAAAGATGATTTTCAGAAAAGATTGGATGCACCACGATAGCGTTGTGATCGCTGTATCAATTCAGGAGGGAACTGTTTTGGAGGGGACGGAAGTCGAAATTGAATTGGTTACCTAATAAAAATTGTATAAACGCAGCCCGGTTTCTTTTCGATCGCCCTACGTATAATGCATGATTGAAGAAAGGAAGGAAGGTAACATTGTAATAAGGCACTTTTCTGCTAACATCAAACCAGATATTGTTCGAAGTCACGCAGTACCTTTGAGACGATTACATACTCGAGCTAGAAAGGGTATTCGGCTACTCTGCCAAGTTTCTTAGTATTAAAGGACGTTGTCCAGCGGTTCACTTAAGGGATTTTCTTATCTTAGTGTCTCAAAGAAGAAAACAATTTTTGAAAATCTTTTTTAACGAAACTGTGAACTGCGTTTCTCGCAAATTTTACTCTTAATTGTTATTCAACGATGTTTTACAATAAGAAAATCGAAGTATAATGTTATCTATGTATAATCTGATATTCATTATAATTAGAAAATCTTATTAGAAAACTTTGTTAAAGAATAAAAGCATAGAATAAAATTGTATTCTTAATTGTTATAAAAAATATACATGTCAATCTAGCCTTTTGAAATAGTTACAGTTCGCACGAAATAAAACGTAATTTGTAAATCTTTAATTCATGTTTTTCATTTTCTACATGTTAAGTATGTAGATTTCATTTATATTCAGTAAACGAGGAAAAAGTTTACAGGGTATAATTTATGCAAATTTTCTGTATATTAGTTTATTCTACACGAAAACGTAAATGTAAAATAAAATTTTTCGCATGATGCTTCTTTCATTCTTTGTGAAAATGGAAGTTAAAGAATTGGAACTGCTGTCTGACGAATTTCGCCCTATACTACTTGCCACAGACCCTAAACAATCACAACAGTTTAAAATAGGGAAGGGAAGCGGGGCTGGTCAGCGCTTTCTTTCTACAAAGTATGCTTGGATTATGCAGGTATACCCTTAGCTACAATAGGTGAATCGCAAATATATAATATTGTTTTCAAAAGAATGCCACTAAATCTAAAAACCTAACATTTAGACCGTAACACGACGTCTCCTATATTTATATTCCAACGTCTTCCTTTCTATTTTTGTTCGAATAATAACATGCAGATGAGTATCCAATTACGAATCGATTAACAACCGTAAAGCCCGCCAAAGAAAATCCATTGCTTAGCGGAAGTGCGGGTTTAGAGCCTCGTAACTGCGCACACTTCGAGCCGATTTGCGGTGTAAATTTTTAACGAGTTTCCAATCGTGTACGGGAACCGTTCTCAACTCTTAAACGATTTCCGTTTAAGTTCCATCGCAGTTCGATTTAACGGGAAGCTTAGCAGGTCGAAAAAAATAACGATATGTTTGTCGCAATCAGCGATGGGAACTTCTAATATTGGTTTCTAAGTACACGCTAACGGTTAATGTCAACCACCTACGATCGCAATTTCGTTTGCTCACGAGAAAACGATGTTTGAATTGATCACGATTCCCCGCTTCGATTTTAATTATTTGGCAAAAAGCTTAGAAAAATAGACTAGACGAAAGCCAGGGGCATCGGAAAAAACCGTTGATGACAGACAATTCACCGATTGGTCGGCAATGTTTAGCGAGCGCGGGGTGGGGAGAGGAGAAGGCCTATAAGAATTTCCTCGAAAAAGAAAAGGGACGAGTGTTGAATAGAAAACCGAGTTGCAGAGTTGAATTGGAATTTACTGTATAGTGTATACAGGGTGTTTGGACGTAGCTGGGAGAAAATTGAAATGGTAATTCCATGCAACATTCTAAGACGAAAATCAAGAGTAACAATATTGCGTTTGACGCTTTGTTTATTAGTTATAAGCAACCAAAAGAACGAGCTGTATTGCGCCTGAAAGCAGGCAAACGGGGCATCACTGCGTAGTCATTGACGTTATCTACCGTGCTGCCCCGTTTGCCTGCTCTCAGGCGTAAAATAGTCCGTTTTTTAGTGGAATACGTTGCCCTTCCATATCTTTTATTGCAATTATTTATTATTCATCGTATTTACTTGTATCTGTTACTGTATATTATTGTATATGTATTTTTAAACATATTAGATTTCTTTATTTCTGCTTGTATTCAAATTTTTACGAAACCTTTAATTTCGTTAAGTACAAAATACGCTGCTTGTGTTGTAGCACAATAAAATACGTTTATGCAAACGTATAATCGCTGAGACCAGATTCACATTGTTTTGTATTCTGCCTGCGATGACCCATGCCTGAATTACGTTATTAGACAGAAGTTTGCCGCAGTGGCCATTAATGGGTCATGTCGTTTTGAATGCGTTAATACACAATATGCTGCATAAAGTACTTTCTCTCCCTCTCTGAAATTCATCGTTGTTCCTTTATCCGAGTTAGTCCTTACACGCAAAGTTATACACTGTATTTTGCGAAGTTTACCACAATGCTCCCTTCGCTACGTCGAAATCTCTTCGTTTTATCATGAATACTTGATAAATCGTACACTCTGCGGTGCATCCTTCGAATTCTGATCCATCTTTTGTACGTGTTCACTTCTTACGTATTGTTTCGAATATTTTGATCGTAACATAAGAAAATCTGAAGAAGAGCGATCAGGTGGAATCGTAGATGCGCGTACGAAGGGTGTTTAACCTTTTGGATAGGACTTCATTTTTGATCGTTATGCCTCTATACCAAACAGACCACTGTATCCTGAAGTCACTTGCAGTGAATAGAACAATTTTTATCGATGAATATTGGATGAATGTGTAGGAATGCGATCGAGCGGATGCGAGTATGGGAAAGTCTGAAGAGTGCTTGAGTTGGGCGATTGTCGTGCGAACGCAGAATGTTTGAGCTCGAATGTTTCTAAGGCGTGGAAGATGAGAACTTGAGAAAACAGTGCGACTGAGAAATTCTGGGTGGTCGTGACCGAATGCGTAGAGTGAGAAAGGTTGACAATTAGAATGAAAGGAAACGAGTGTTTGGAAGAATATATGACGGGGAAAATGCGAGCGCGAAGCAGAAAGTATTGGACGAAAGGTTTTGATTGTGAACGTAGAAAGAGTGTTGAAGTTGCTAAGTTGTAAAGTCGTTTAAGTTGTTATTGTTAAATTGTTTTAAATATACTTTTATTAATACTTTAATCGCTTCACTTTTATTTTTCACATCTGAATTCCATCTTCCGTTCTACAAAAATCATTTTATAGAATTTTCCTATATTGATTACATCACTATTGTAGGAATGTGATTCAATGGATACGATTGTAGGAAAGTGTGAAGAGTGTTGAGTTAAATGATAGATATCCACCTGGTTTTGATAGATATCGCCTTGTAATAGCCTTCCGTTGTGTTTCTCACGTTTAACCTTCTGCGACAACTCACCTGCGCCATGCTTCACCACTTTTCGGGACGGTGCGATTGAATCATACTTCGCTATAATTTTCTACGTTACGTAATGCCTGTACTAGCTTTATTCTGATTTCGCTATTGAAATAGAACAATTATACAATTATGTAGGATGATGATGAAAGGGGAACGATACGAAATTTAAACAGGGTTAACTGAGTGAAATGAATTAGAAGTGGATGAGAGTTTAGGGAAACGTGAAGAGTGCTTGAGTTAAATGATAGCCGTGTGAATGCAGAATGTTTGGACTCGAATGTTTCTAAAGCGTGAAAGATGAGCACTTGAGAAAACGTTGCGACTGAGAAATTCTGGGTGGTCGTGATCGAATACATCGAGTGAGAAAGGTTGACAATTAGAATGAAAGGAAACGAGTGTTTGAAAGAATATATGACGGGGAAAATGCGAGCGCGTGGCAGAAAGTGTTTGACTAACGTGGAAGAAAGGTTTTGACTGTGAACGTAGAAAGAAGTGTGATTCTGAACGTTGAAGTTGCTAAGTTGTAAAGTCGTTTAAGTTGTTACTGTTAAATTGTTTTAAATATACTGTAGTGATTGAGAGAGAGAGAGAGAGAGAGAGATGAGGAGGAAAGTAGAAGAAGATAAACGGAAAGTTTGTGTTTAAAGAAGTTTATTCGATACACATTATTTTACTCATCAAGAACTCTGCCTTTCTCTTTCTGCACCTTTAAATCCACAATCACGTGGAAGTTCTTTTAGAAGATATGTTATAGAAGTTTGATTTTTAAGTTTTGTCGTTTCGTTAAAGTTCTGAGGTAAGTGCTTAAGAGATAAGAGCTTCTTAAAAGCAGTTCTAAAGAAACGCAACGTCGCATTGTTTGCCATCTCTAAACTTTCACACTCCCTTTTGAAATAAATATTTCTGCGAAAACCGATAACTGGATGGGCACGAAATGGTTATCAACCGTTGCGTGACGATGGCTCTATTTTGTTTTGCTCGCCCTCTTTCGAGACCGCACGCAGGTCAAATCCTACTCATAAATATCTCGCAGAATGGATGCCATTTACCTTTAACTTCATCTGAAACATTTTCAGCCTAATGGGTGATACATTCGAACCTCATGAATTTAGGAGTAAATATTGAAATATTCATATAATAGGATGCAAATGGAGGGACTTAATGAAACAGAAGAAAATCAATATTTATGAAATGTAAAATTGAATTCGTATAATAATCTGTTGATAAATGATCTTCACTTTGAATCACGTATACTACCAGTCAACAGTTTGGGATCAGTTTGATATTTCAAGAAACGCATGAATTTGAAAAAGGAAAATTTGTAATATTAAAAAGCTTTTTGATAGGAAATTTATCAAAATAAAGGAACATATTGTTAATCCCTGCAATGCTAATTTTCAGTTGACAACATTTCAACGAGAGATTTAATATTTTTGCAGTATGAAAGGCAGTTCCAAACTTTTGAACGGTATTATACGTAGACCTAAGGAGAACAACACTATCAAGAGCATCAGAAACCTTTTATCGAACACTGTATCTTTTTACTAAATTTTATTTAGTAAATTATATTAATTATATTAAATAAAATTGCATAAAACAGATTGTGTTGTTTTTTGACTAATAGTAACTTTCGAATTGGAAACTTCTTACAATTACATACAAAATCGATATGTCTGAATTCCACTTGTTGAATATTGTCAAAAAATATAAGGAGACTGATAAAAAGTTGTTGGTATCCCAAAACTAATTTTCATTATAACTGCTTATTTGGAAACATTGTATATATCAACGAAAGGAAATGGTCACTGTGATTTATTATCTATTACTTTGGCATAATTTTGTTGGTAAACCAAAACTTTGTTAAAAGGAATAGATAATGATTTTACTCACTTCATAGTGACAGATAAAAATTGTTTAAAGTAGTATAAGATCAACGGTTTTACCTGTAATGTGAAAACGTCAAGTAGTATAGGCCAACGCATGCCCAGCCCAATGGAACTATCTCCTTATTTGGGAACCGTCTGGTTCTAAATCGCGTTGGTAAATCGCTTTATGCTAATTATAAGAATAAATTAAAGATGCGAAACAGAAATGGTAATGTTAGGAATGTGAATTTTATGCAAACATGATATTTTGAAATATATACAAAATATAATCGAGACACATGCAGATTAGTTAAGAAACTGTACAAAACTCTTGTAACATCTGCATTACTGTTTTTTTTTTTATGGCAATTAAATGTATTTTAAAGAAGTACTGCTAGAAATTATGATATAAAAATGAATTTTTGTTCATTTATCAACACAATTTTTGATCTAAATATTATAAAACATCTATAGGATCACTGTAATTTTGTTACACTGCTATTTATAGATCACTGTAAAGAAAGATCTGAAAACGAAAATAAAAAAGTACTAATTAAGTTTATTAATAATCAAATTGTAAGTATTTATGGGAAAATAAAAAAAAAGGCTTATTAAAAAATTATTCAGCAGTTTCTAAAAATTGTTCAGATTATTTTTAAATAATCAATATTTTTTCAACGTTATTAAACAGTTCTTAAAAATTAACAAAGGCATTAAAATAATAGTAAATGTGTTTAAGTACACTCGTCAAACACTTTGTTTTGTAGGCGGCCTAAAACTTTTGTACGGTGCGCGTGTATCGTAAATATGCATTCGCATGAAATTCCCAATAATAATAAAGCAACGTCAGCTTATCGTTGCAACCGATATCTTGCAACTTTCATAATTGCACCTTGTTATCTTATATATGTATATGCAACTGGTGTAGCGAGAAAGTTTTAATTAAATCTTGATCTCCTACACCGCCAGCTGATTATATCACCTGATATGACTCGATCCACGACAAACAGGTCACTTTCCGTGCTCTTTATAAGGTCTAACACCACCTCTGTTTCTCACTTTTCATTACGGCACTTGAAGGGAAAGGAAAAAGCGGAATTTCGTACAGTCAGCCACTACAGTCTACGGACAAAAAAATGGAAAAGGAATCGTAAATTTGTCAGAATCTGTATAAATTAATGTTTATAAAACGTTGGGAATCTGTGTTCTTTTTATTTAAATCTTTAAAATTTAATAAGCTCTCGTTATACTTTCGTTACTGACTGTTTCTAACATACTAATATAGCCAAGAAAAAAAAATGGTTTCTCAAAGAAAGTAGCTATAATTGCTTAATTTATTTAATTCTACTGTCCGCCATTATTCATGTTTATGTTTGTAAATAATATCAGAACTTGGTACGGTTTAAACTAATGCAGTAAATTCCAGTAACGTATTCGTTTTGTTAATTTACAAATTGTTGAAAACAGTCATACCATTATCTTGTACAATTTATTTTTAGTAAATTAAGGAATATTTAATCCGATCTCAGAAACTGTGGCTAACTAAGCATACGTGTATTTAACAGGTATTGAAATCCGATTTTTGGCAGCAGGAAGCTTTAAGCCGAAACTATTTAATATGATATAAATAAAAACGTAATATAATTTATAAATAATATATTGAAGCCGTAACGTATTTACACAGCACGATTATAAAACTTGTTAAAAGTTAAAAGGTAAAAAAGCATAATCCGATAATAAGTTACACAAACATATGTATGTTACACGATGAGATTAAAATAAATCAAATTGTATAACAAGGTTTTATTATACGTGTAAATCTGTCTTTACATAAATAAGTTATATTTCAGGGGAATGTATTAGAAACGTCGTCGTTCATCGTTCAATTGTAAAAAACGTTCAACTCGTTACAATATCCTAAGTGTGTTAATGCACGTAGGTGAACAAAGTTTCAATAACAAAAAATCGATAATGTTAACAAAAATGTCGAAATGGAGATGAATGATTATTGTTATAATAAGAAAACGGGATAAATTATTTAGAAATTATTTACAAAGGCTGCCCTCCTCAATTAACCATTTGCGCTCGAGAGGTGACTGTCAGTCACCAAATGATAGTTTCGTAAATTTTCAAACTTTAGTTAATTTGTTTATTAGTCAGATTCAGAGGTTAAATAGTCGTATATGTAAATTTTAGTATATCGCTCAACTAAACTAAATAACGTATAATATAGGCGAAATATTTTATTAGTAAATATTTTTTGAAAATTTTTGAAGTTAGTATCATTAGACGATTAACTAAAATAATCACCTCTCGAGTATAATGCGTTAAAACATCCTGTACTGTACACTTGCATTCTTCGAAACACAATGGAACGCTGATTGTCCAAATTAATCGGAGGACAGATTCGTTCGGATAAACAAAGTTTTGAATTATGTCATAAAGTGAACAGAAATTAAATAATTTTCAAGTTTTACGCGAAAGAATAAAGGTACTCAGTAAGAAAAGCGCGGCATAACAATAAATATAGGAATCTGATCGAGGGGATGCGAGTTTAGGAAAATCTGAAGAGTGCTTGAGTTGGGCGATAGTCGTGTGAATGTAGAATGTTTGGACTCGACTGTTTCTAAGGACTTGAGAAAACGTCGCGACTGAGGAATTTTGGGTGAACGTGACCGAATGCACCGAGTGAGAAAAGTTGACAATTCGAAAGAAAGGAAACGAGTGTTTGGAAGAATATTTGACGGGAAAAATGCGAACACGTGGCCGAAAGAGTGTGATTGTGAAAGAAGCAAGAACGTCGAAATTGTTAAGTTGAAAAGTTGTTTATACTATTAAACTATATGCTATTAAAGTTGTTACTATTAAACAATTTTGCGTGGCTGGAATGCTTTGACAGTGAATGCAGAAAGTGTTCGGCTAATGTGGTAGAAAGAGTTTGACTGTGAACGTAGAAAGAGTGTGATTTTGAACGTAATAATTGCCAAGTTGTAAAGTCGTTTAAGTTGTTACTGTTAAATTATTTTAAATATACATTTATTAACATTCTAATCACTTCACTTTTATTTTATTCACACCTGAGTCCCATTTTTCGCTCTACTAAAGTCGTTAAAACAGAATTTTCCTATATAAATTACACGTTTTTGAATACAAACAGTTAATTACGTATACAAGTGATCTGGATAAATAAAACTTGCGTGATTGACGTTCTATTGTATATTAATGTATTCCAGATGTTACGAGCTTTTCAAATAATGACCGAAAGTTTCAATGGCTTTCTAAAGGTCCATGAACAGTCTTAATTCATGCGTCCTAATGGCTTTTCAAGTTAACTCTCCGATTTTAGGTAACTGAACCTCGATTTTCTTAATTGCTTTTAGAAGTATTGAAATGTCGGATTAAATGTATTGACGTAGAAAGAAACAATGCTTCACCAATTTCAATGGTCATCAAATGAATAATCGTCTTGAGCATGACGTGATCGATTGTTAGACTTTAATTTCAAAAACATGAACAAGATCGTGTCTTCGTACATAATCACTGAAAAGGGAAAACGTAGAACAAGGTAGGGAAATAGAAACAGATGAAAAGGAAACGAAGTGGAGAAAGGGAACAAAATGGTCGAGGCATTATCCAGGTAATCAAGATGGTACGGTTCACTGTTTTCTTTCGATACGATACCCGCCTCTCCTTCTCGTTACTTTTTACGTGGATAAATCGTGTTTTTAAACGTAAACGAGAAAATGTTCGAGAGTAACGTTGGATTTGTTCCACGGTTTGATTAACAAGAAGGATGAGAACGTTCTCAAGCTGTTTTTCTGCAATTCTGCTGCTTCTTGCTCAATTCGATAAGATAAAACGTGAACGAAATAATGCAACGGGCATATAAAACAAAATGGCGGAATCAGAAATTGGCGCGAAAAACATAACCTAGTAACTAAGTTGATACCGATTTGGCTACGAAACTACAGTAGCGGACAAAAGTTTAACGCTAGAACTGCCAAGGGGGTCAAAATGACCCAATTTGTAATTTTTCACGGAAACGTGGTAAATTTACAGTAGTGCCTACGCATATGAAAACTTGCTATAATTTTTACAATGATTACTAAAATTTGTTTCTCTTAAATTAAGTACTTTTAATTTTATTTCTTTGTTTCCGATAGGCATACCTTAAAAATAAATTAATTAATGAGAAACAGCATGATAAATAAGAATCGTATTCTATGCTAATCGATAAATGGTGTTCTATCATAATGACGATAGAAATAAGTATATGAACAATATTTGCATACTATAAAACTATGTTTTGCATTGACCTGTTGTCTTAAACTTTTGTCCGCTACTGTAAATAAATAAGTGAATAAGATATGATATATACCGCCTATACAATGGCGGACAAAAGTTTAAGACCAAAGGGTTAAAGAAAACAAATTAATTAACTAATAAGAAATAGCACGATGAATAAAATTTGTAGCCTATGCCAATTAATAAATAGTATTTTATCATAATAACGATAAAGATAAACATATGAACAATATTTGCATACTATGAAACTGTGTTTTACATCGTCCTGTCGTCTTAAACTTTTGCCGGCTACTGTACATCCGTTTCTATTACTATATTACAAGGATTTCAACTTATTTCGTTAAATTTCGATTGATATGAAAAACAGACCGAGCTTTGCTGCTATATCCAAGTTTATTTCACATTTTTGTGAGAAAGAGCGAGTTTACAAAATGCTACCGCTTAACACGAAAATTTATGGTTTCATGGAAACTTTTATCTTCGGTAGATGTAAAAAGATGTACGTATTTTTCAATTTCTCTATGGAAGTTACGTTTAATACTTCGAAACAGTATTTTGTTTAGTAATATCGAAAAAGAAAGTCGATTAATTTAAGTTTATCGTTGATGATTAATTAACACCGGTACAAGGGAAAAAGAACGAAGAACTTTAAACGTAACGAGCATTGTTGTTCTCCATGAATTTTTTACAAGCAAGAGAACAACAAATTATTTGTTTTTGTCCTGCTGAAATTCAATAATCAACGAGGAAACAGCAATAAACGCTGGACAAAGGAAAAATATGAAATTGTTAACATTGCATAATATTCTGAGAAAAGTGAACTCTGTCAGATTATGCATATTAAACATGTGCTTTGTTCCGTAATAAATTGTTCGTTAACGTTAATAGTCAAAATGAAGATTTTACGTATCAACCTGTACTCTTGGTTCACCGTACTTAGGCCATGGATGTTACGCAAATGTATATTTTTGTAAAAAGAACAGACTAAATAGGTTGAAGTAAGATCTGTGCAAAAATTTTATATTCATTAAAAACTATTTATATAGATATTCATACATATTTTATGAACAGTTGCAATGATGTATGAAACAAATAAAATTTTACAGAACAACAAACAAGTGCATACAGATACTGAGAAAATTTGTAAAATTGTAACGAAACTTATATGCAGATTTATCTTTTCTTATGCAGAAAGAATCTGTGATTCGTTCATTGTATTTGCGGTTAACACTATTCTCGGTTAACCTTGCTGTGACACATCGGGTCTTTCATGGCCTCAAACAAAACGTTGGTTTCCATCACTGTATTATATTAATATTGGTAATTATATTGTAGTATCGTAGTTTTAAGGACCAGAAAAGTGAAAGTGTGGGTCGACTAGACGAAAATCAGGCCCATCGGAAAAAACCGTTGGCGATAGACAATTCACCCATAGGTCGGCAATATTTAGCGAGAACGGAGTGGAAAGAGGAAAAGTCCTATAAGAGTTTTCTCGAAAGAGAAAAGGGACTAATATTATATAGAAAACCGAGTTGTAGAGTCGTTAAAAGAGCTGAGGATTAAACATAGTGTCGCGTGGCAAAGTTGAATTAGAACATGTACACTGTATATTTTTGCCATTATTCATATTAATAATAATAATAAATAATCTTAAGATCCTTTATTCTACAATATAAATTAAATAATAATAATATTAATAACTTTATTAATAATAATTAAATAATAGTAATATTAATAATATTGATGGCTTTATTAATATTAATATTATAATAATAATATTAATAATGTTGATAACTTCATTAATATTAATTAAACAATAGTAATATTGATAACTTTATTAATATTAATTAAATAATAGTAATATTGATAACTTTATTAATATTAATTAAATAATAATAATATTAATAATATTGATAGCTTTATTGATATTAATTAAATAATACTAATATTAATAATATTGATAACTTTATTAATATTAATTAAATAATAATAATATTAACAACATTAATAACTTTATTAATATTAATAATTGATAACTTTTGATAATCTTTCTTTTTCTTGAACATTCAAATTTAATACCCTTAACACTTCATCGACTGCGGGCCTATTAATACTATATTTAGCTAACCGCACGTTGCCACACTTAGCCAAATACTTTCCATCGCGTATTAAGAATTGATTAAAAATTGTACTTTGAAAAAGCAGAAAATGCATTTGACGATTTGTGAACAATACTAGTTCAAGACTAATTAATAACAAAAATAAATAGAATCAATCACAGTGCCCTTGTTGCGGAAAAAATTAGAGATCCCCCAATTCGGTTGGCTAAGTGTTAAGCTGCACAGCCTGAGAGTATTCCATTTTTCCGAAATTCTGTAAGCTGATAAAACAGCGTGCCGTTGCAGGATTTATAGTACTGCGGTCCATTAAAACTGGTGTTCGTGAATTCAGATTAGTAAACCTGTGACGATCAATTCGGTTGGAACCGAGAATAACAGGTACATTTAAAATCGAAGGCTTTCACGTTATTCCAACAAATTAAATAACCGCATACTTGTTAACTCTATTTGCGAACTATCCAAATTTGACTCATTTAAAACTTTATTGCTGTACATGTATAAAACTTAAATATTATTTTTTAAATACATATGTTGGTTTTTGGTTACTTAATTAAATATATATAAATATTAACACTAGAACTACCCACGATTACAGTGTACTTATTTGCATGGAACAGATTGAATTGAAAATTACATGAAAAAAATATCGAATACACAGAAAAATCTTTATTTATACCTTTTGCAGAAAATCATAGTAAACTTTTGGAAGCCTGGTAAAGTGAATTCATAAGGTTGCTACGAATAATCATCAATCCGTCATTTTGACGGCTCTGGTATACCTATTTTTACGGTTGTGAGCCAATTCATAAAGTGATTCAACACTTAATCGCTTTAAACACATGAAATTTATGGTTTACACGAAGAAAGTTCTTATCAGAGTTCTAAAAACACCTGATTCGTAAACATTCATGTTTAATCTTGTCAATCTATTAATTAGCTGAGACCAAAAAGAAGCCTTATCCATCCACCTCTTTCATCATTTCAATTTATACATTGCGGGTGAACAGACTTTTTTTCAGCGAAATAATATAATTTTATAAAATCAATTTTTTGTAAAGTAATTTGGCCCACCAAGGTGATTTTGATATTTATTTGTAAAAGGTATTCTAATAAATATTTATTTTGCATGTAATCACCTTTGTGGTAAATCTAACAAAAATGATTGCTGAAAATGTATTTCAAAAACAGAGTTTATATGTGAAAAATGAAGTTGATGAAGTTAACGAAGTTTTTAATGATAAACTTTCTTTTAACCCTTTGCACTCGAGAGGTGACCGTTAGTCGTTTAATGATACTAACTTCAAAAATTTTCAAATTCGAAATATTTACTATGATTCACCTATATTAAACTTCATTTAGTTTAGTTAAGTCGTATATTAAAATTTACATATATGACTATTTAACGTCCTAGTCTGAACTAAAGTATGAAAATTTGCGAAACTATCATATGCTAGAATTACGATGTCCCATGAGAGGGGACAACCGAGTGCAAAGGGTTAAATTGATTTGCAACTATTTTTTCCCCCAAAAAGCTTCAATCTCGTTGTACGAGTAGTCAAATTGGCTAATTTCAATAAAAATAAGTATACAATCAACGTCCGTAAATTTAGTGTTAAACAACGAACGAAAAATTCTTTCTGCAGCAAATCATTTTTCCGTGTTTACTTGTCTCCGTTCTATTCAAAACAAAAGGAAAACAGTGTTTTCACGTGCACCGTAGTCGAACTTTTGCAGAAAAGGTTCTCCCGGCGTTGAAACAATAAAACGCGAAACCGGTGCTTCGCATCCGCGAGTAAATAGCGGGATCTTCTTGTACTCTAGATACGACGCGTGTGCCTCTACTTGCATCACTCTTTCACAGGAATTAATCTTTGAAACTGTTTTTAACGGAGAATGACATATGGAACATGCTTTATTTCCAAATGCACCAAACGATGCATCTTGATGGCTGGAGTAATACTAAACGTGCCTAAACTGAAAATGGTAGAAATTGTTACATGCAGACCGGGAATTTTTATGCATTTATGTGAAACTGAAACGCACGGAAGAATTCGAAATACGTTTAACGATGAAATCCGAATAAACAGGTTGAATCTCGTATCGTAATTATTTCAAATTAATGTATATCGTATAATTATTATGTAATTATTGTACAATAAAATATGTAACACGAGTCGACGAGGTTCTTTTTATCGATCATTATTCTGTTTTTAGCTTGAAAAGCGTACGATACGATTTAAAATAATTCACCGTGACGAAATACTTTAAATACGGAATGCATTACAATATTTGAAGGGTGAAATAAATTTATATTTAAGCTTCGTTAATTGTGTTTATAAAAGTATAAGTTTGCATAACAATTCGAAATATGGTTATTTATAAAATGATTGACCGAATTATTTGATTCGCTTAGTGTTAACACAGCAATCCATTAATAATAATCGTAAGTTTTCAATTTCCAACACTATGATTAATTGCAATTTTTGTTTCTCGTAAGCAGACGAAATTATAATTAGAGAGAGGTAACATTAACAATGTGTACGTTATAAAATCGTATTAAAAATGTTTCGTTGGTGGGCGTAACAAAACGTAATTGCAATTAATGTCATAAAGTACGGTTCATAAATGGAAAGTGTTAACAAGTTGAGAACCGACTTTCATACTCCATTAAGGGAACAAATAAATAAATAAAACGTGTTCCTATAAATGTTCCACGAGCAAACCGTCTGACTGTAATTTTTAGTCAATGATTTTGTTTATAATTCTAATTCTTTAAGCCTAATATTCACACACATGTAGTTTTATATTTAATTTAAAAGAAAAAAGAAAATGAATAAATAAAAACGAAATCATGTCTTGTCTTTAATTAAATTATTAAACTAATTGAAGGAATTCAAGAAAATAACAAATAAACGAATTAAATGTTAAAAGAAACAAACTCAGGTATCAATGTAAAATTTAAATATAAAGTACTATTAACGTTAGATAAATAATATTAGATACAGACAGGCAAATATTTATTGCTTTTCATCAAAATTGTCTGCTTCCATCAAAATCATAATTCTTCAAATTTATGATGACAGTCAGTACGTTAAAACATTTTATATAATACGATTTACTGATAATAAGTAATTAACGAACATTAAAAGAAGCTTTATTCCTTGTAATAATAAATGATTAATTTAATATTGTAATAGGATAAAACAAATGTTGCAGTAGGATTTAAAATAAACGAAAATGTTTTAATTCCCATGTTACACGGCAAAATATTACAGAAGCCCTGCAGTCTACGGTATTACTTAAAGATACCGTTGACACTAGAACTACCAGAACAGTCAAAATGACTGATTGATGATTATTCATAGCAACCTTATAAATTCGCTTTACCAAGCTTTCAAAATTTACTATGATTTTCTGCAGAATGTATAAATAAAGATTTGTTTTCTTTGTATTCGATATTTATTCATGTAATTTTCAATTTGATCTGTTCCATGCAAATAAGGACACTGTAATCGTTGGTAGTTTTAATGTTAACGTTATCTTTAAATAATACCGTAAAACAGCAGGGCTTCTGTAATATTTTGCCGTGTAACATGGGAATTAAAACGTTTTCGTTTATTTTAAATCCTGCTGTAACATTTGCTTTATCCTATTACAACATTAAATTAATCATTTATTATTACAAGGAATAAAGCTTCTTTTAATGTTCGTTAATTACTTATTTTTAATAAATCGTATTATATAAAATGTTTCAACGTACTGACTGCCATCATAAATTTAAAGAATTATGATTTTGATGGAAGCAGATAATTTTGATGAAAAGCGATAAATATTTGCCTAACATTAATAATACTTTATGTTTAAATTTTACATTGACACCTGAGATTGTCTGTTTTAATATTTAATTCGTTTATTTTTTCCTTTCTTCAATTCTTTCAATTATGGTATAAATAAAGATTTGTTTTCTGGGTATTCGATATTTTTTCATGCAATTTTCAATTTGATCTGTTCCGTGCAAATAAGTACACTGTAATCGTTGGTAGTTTTAATGTTAACGTTATCTTTAAATTTAAAGAATTATGATTTTGATGGAAGCAGATAATTTTGATGAAAAGCAATAAATATTTGCCTAACATTAATAATACTTTATGTTTAAATTTTACATTGACACCTGAGATTGTCTGTTTTAATATTTAATTCGTTTATTTTTTCCTTTCTTCAATTCTTTCAATTAAGGTATAAATAAAGATATGTTTTCTGTGCATTCGATATTTTTTCATGCAATTTTCAATTTGATCTGTTCCGTGCAAATAAGTACACTGTAATCGTTGGTAGTTTTAATGTTAACGTTATCTTTAAATTTAAAGAATTATGATTTTGATGGAAGCAGATAATTTTGATGAAAAGCAATAAATATTTGCCTAACATTAATAATACTTTATGTTTAAATTTTACATTGACACCTGAGATTGTCTGTTTTAATATTGAATTCGTTTATCTTTTCCTTTCTTCAATTCTTTCAATTAAGGTATAAATAAAGATATGTTTTCTGTGCATTCGATATTTTTTCATGCAATTTTCAATTTGATCTGTTCCGTGCAAATAAGTACACTGTAATCGTTGGTAGTTTTAATGTTAACGTTATCTTTAAATTTAAAGAATTATGATTTTGATGGAAGCAGATAATTTTGATGAAAAGCAATAAATATTTGCCTAACATTAATAATACTTTATGTTTAAATTTTACATTGACACCTGAGATTGTCTGTTTTAATATTGAATTCGTTTATTTCTTCCTTTCTTCAATTCTTTCAATTAAGGTATAAATAAAGATTTGTTTTCTGTGTATTCGATATTTTTTCATGCAATTTTCAATTTGATCTGTTCCGTGCAAATAAGTACACTGTAATCGTCGGTAGTTCTAGTGTTAAATCTCCAAAATGTTGAACTCTGAGGCGAATCCCGAGCATTCCTGCAACGTTGTTTCGCGAAATCAAGCCACTTAGAACTCCGCACAATAGGTGTATACCATGTTACTTTAATCTGAGCGTAATATATACACGGCGTCGTTGAAATGATAGGTGAACACACGGTGAAACTGATTTTCGTTAATGCCATAGGGGCAAGAGGAAATGTTACGAGTTCAAGCGACGCATCCCCGTGCAGAGTTTCGAATATACATAGTTACTCGATAGAATGAACGCGTGTAATATCAAAAATGTCGCCACAAGCATAATCGCCGTCTGCTTGATTTCATATTCGTTGTTGTACCTTCTCCATAAATATAATAGACATAATAAATAACGTGGAGGAAGACGATAAATGGAGGGGCAATTTAATTTGAAATTTTCAGTAACCACCTAGTCAATTTTAAGCTTGTGAATTATTGCTTCTGTCGTCTGAAATTTACATTAGTTGTGTAATATTTCATTACTATGGTATGGTAATTATGTAGTATAACGACTCATAGAATTGATGGAATGGCTAACCAAGTTACATTTACCATCAAATGCAAACTGCAGTTTGAATATTTTATCATTCTTTTGATAAATGTTCTTTTTCGTACTTCTTACACTTTTTGATTAACCATTATAATTAATCGTTAACTAAATCTCCATTGAATATAAAAATTTTAATAACCCAAGTATTCCATCAGTTTCGTGAATTAATAATTATTTAATTGTACAGCAGAGCTGCGTATCATAATGATTCATTACATTTCGCATAGTTTCGTTGCTGAATGACGCATGGATTCATTACGGTAAATATATTCACAGGTTTTCGGTGTACGAATTGCTGGTGTATTCATTATTACTGTTAACCCATTGCAATCGAAAGGTGATACTCAGTTACCTAATTTTGCATAATTTCGCATTCACTGAACGCAGATAGTTAAATACCAAATTAAAAAGTGTAACTAAATTAAATAAATTTTGTGCACTGCGTGTGATTTTTATTGTAATCAAAATTTTCAATTTGTGGTATTATGCTCTTCCATTTTCTATGATTTAACCATATATTAGGTGTGCAAATTAATTCGATGCCGTTGTATTTAACGTTTTATAACTTCCATTCAAATTAAAATATCTTTCCTACCTTATGCTGATTTGAAAGTTTCAGCATTATATTCTAAGGAACATTAAAACAATCATGACAACTCGGCATAACTTCATCTAATAAAAGAAAAAAATTTGACGTTCGACAAGGAGTATTAGGTGTACAAGTTAATTTCAGTCATTTCTTTGGCAGGTTCAGAGTTTATTTAAATTTTTATGCCCAAAAGATAATGGACGAAGTCTCCCTCACTTTCTATAACCTTTGCCCATCTTTCGGGCAACTGTGATGTCTGATTTGAAGAAACTAGGCTGTTTCATTTCGATGAACTGATCTAAAAATGATTGCAATTCCTTTCTTATACTGGAGGTCGAAATTTCCTTCTCGGAACCTTCGGTATCAGTATTTGCTCGTGGAATGAGTTACAGAATTCTTACCAAGCGCATCACAGATCATTTCTGCAGCTTCAGCGCGTTTTCTTTTTTAACTGAAGCGCGAAGAGCACAAAATGACGAATGTGCTCTTTGCTGCGCGCCATCGTTTAAACTATTGTTTACCTAGATTATGTTGATCAAATCAAGCAGTCTTCTAACGTTTTGGAAAGCTAGATGTCTACACCATAAGACTCCAAAAATACCGTTATGATAGTCAAATTGTAAATAACCTTTTTCATCATCGAAAAATGAAACACTAAAATTAACTTGTACACCTAACATTTGAGACACTGTATTCCTTTTGCTTTTGAACCAAAGAAAAATGCTTGTGAAGCTAAAGAAATGATTTGTTCCGCTTTTGGCAATGATGCTGTAACGTATAAAACGTGCAAAGAGTGGTTTCGAAGATCGGACAAGCACGTCCAGGACAGGCAAGAAATTTGAAGGAAACTTTTGAAAAACGTTTAAGAAAGCTAAACAAGAGCTTGCGTTACAACCAAGTGTTACCCACCAATGATTATCGCAACGTTTACTTGAAGTAGGAAAAATTCAAAAGGTAGGAAGGTGGATTCCGCACTAAAAAGGTACCGAATTAATTTGCACACCTAATAGGATTGCTTGTTTGCAACGTGTTGAAATATGCAAATATGTCCACGAAGTTGATTTTGATAACTATCGAAATTAAAACATTATACGAATCTAAAGACATACGGTAACATATGTGTTTTGTATCAAATGCAACTGCAATTTTAATATCTATTTATTTTTTTCCTGATCAATATTCTCAATTTATCAATTAATTTATTGTTTAAATTATAACCAGCAACTACACCTCTGTTAAATAAAAAGTTTTAACGAAAGGAAATGCTGGATGTATTTCGTAAGTCACTATAGTTGGGCCATGTAGACCCAACCACAATAGAACTTGTTACGTCCCAAAGGTTTAAACCTTTGGCTCTAGGGCCTAAACTTAGAAGCTTCATCAAACCGCATTGTTGAAGATCATCCCGTAAATTAACCCTTCTAAGTATGCTGAACCATCTCCATAATATTACTTACTTCCACAGACTACTAGTTTTACCCACTACAGAAAGTCTCCAATTTCACAGAAGCTTCCTCTACCACTTCTAAAGCTTGCCCAATCTCCGAATTTCAAACAACCAAATTTCTCACAATTTGAAATTATTGTAATCAAATACAGTAGTCAAATTTTGTTAATTAACCATGAATTACGCTTACAACTCAGATTAAAATCGAAGTATAATAAAAATGTGTACTTTATTTTTAATACAATTAAATTTTTGCTTCAACTGTTGTTTCTATTACAAAAATTATATATTGCCAAGCACAAAATATGTACTTTAGTACTTAAGTTTTACGGTACTTTAGGTTTAAAGAATTATTGTAAAACGAGAGGTTAAATAGATTTGTATAAATCGTTATATTTATTGTTCCAATTTTATTTATTTAACTTTTATTTGATTTATATGCATAATTTTTGATGTCCTATAGATCAATAGAGCCGTTAATAATTCCGCAGTTTCGCAAGATGGGTAATCTTTAAGAAAGTTGTTGTAATAGCCAAGGAAGCTTGGAAAAGTGCGCTAAAATGGCGCCCGCGGTTAAAATTATGTTCGATATTGTTCGATGTCTTTTGTGTCGAACATTGTATCCGCTGTAATAAACGATCCTAATCGATTTGTGAACTTAAAGATGATGAAAATATTGAAACATTTTGTAATTTAATATTAATTATACTAGTGCACGATGTGTCTTTCTAAGATCGACAAATTCGAGATTCATCTTAATGTTTGCTTAACACTAGAACTACCGACGATTACAGTGTACTTATTTGCATGGAACAGATCGAATTGAAAATTGCATGAATAAATATCGAATACAAAGAAAATAAATCTTTATTTATACCTTTTGCAGAAAATTATGGTATATTTTGGAAGTTTGGTGAAGTGAATTTATAAGGTTGCTATGAATAATCATCAATCCGTCATTTTGACTGTTCTGGTAGTTCTAGTGTTAAATGAGAGAAGTTAATATTTGGAAGTTAATAATTGGAAGTTAATATTCTTTATACAGTGGCTACAAAAAGTGTTTCTTTACATATTTGTGTATTTAAATGACAGTATTCTTAATTAACTTCGATATTTAATTCTAGTAACATGGAATGTATATATTATCACTAGACTGCAGTTCTTTATGCATTTATAGAAGATGCGAATATGTAAAAAAGTGCAGACTGTACATAATACATAAAAATATATGAAATATTCCAAGTATAGTAGTATAGTATATCAGATAAATATCTAAGTTCCACTTCTTTTACTGTATCTATAGAAATTCGAGTTTGAATAAAAATTCGCGGTCTAATTACATAGAATGGCTCACGAAATTGATCGTACAATCAAGTTCCATTTTCCATGGGATGTAATTCTAATTTTAATATTTAATTATTTCCGTGATAAATGTGCCGGTAATTATGAAAGTGATCCAAGTAAATAATTTCTTCTACAATCAATGTTTCCCTTTATAATTTTACTCATTTCCATGCGATCTAATTAATAAAACAACTTTGTCTTTACATTTTTCACTTACTGTTAGACCACTTACATAATCATCGACATTCTTCTTTATACTTTTTGAACTTTTCAATTAATTATACTAATTAATAACCCTCACTTGTGTCTTCATTACATAAAAGATCATAATGGAAGAAAGTATTCGAACAATTTCGCGAGTCACTGTAAGACTATTAAATGACAAAAATATGCTTATCCTCGTTAACTCATACATTGATATGAAAATAAAAACGGGGCACTGTAAGACTTAAATGACAAATATATACTTATCCTCGTTAATTCATAGATTGATATGAAAATAAAAATGAGTCACTGTAAGACTGTCAAATGACAAAAATATATTTATCCTCGTTAATTCATAGATTTATATGAAGATAAAAACGAGTTGCTGTAAAACTGTCAAATGACAAAAATATATTTATCTTCGTTAACTCATACATTGATATGAAAATAAAAACGAGACACTGTAAGACTGTTAAATGACAAATATATACTTATCTTCGTCAATTCATAGATTGATATGAAAATAAAAACGAGGCACTATAAAATTGTCAAATGACAAAAATATATTTATTCTCGTTAACTCATACATTAATATGAAAATAAAAACGAGTTGCTGTAAAACTGTCAAATGACGAAAATATATTTATCTTCGTTAACTCATAGATTGATATGAAAATAAAAACGATGACGTTCAAACACATTTTGCAACCGTTGTAAATAAATACTACACGATGAAAATGTAATGATGGCCTAGAATTGAACCTGCTTAAACCAGCGTAAACGCGTGGTTCTATGTGAACTAGCCTGCGGTTATTCTAACCACCAGTCGTCCAATTGTAACAAACACCACATTAAAATATTATTCTTTCTGCACGACATAAATTTAATTATCATTGTACCGTATTTTGAAACGATCGCAGGTTACAGTAAAACCTCCCTTATCCGGACACCCATTAGTGTTCGAAGACTGTACGCAGATATTCGATCATTTAAACAGAGTATCATCCAATGATAACTTTGTATTTTTTTAAATCACGAGTTATAGAATAGAGGCAAATACTTAAACAAACTATTAACAAATTTTTAACATGCATTCAAATAAATGAATCTTAGCATCAGAGAAAATAATTGTTCTGCTCTTGGAAAGTTCTTTTTTGTCTCCTTGTCGGTTCGTGTAAGGGAAACTCTACTGTGTTTCACACAGAATCACGTTTTACCTTAGTACATCACGAGTTCCGTCGTATATTATCTAGTGAAACACAACGGTACGCGATGGCAGAAAAAAGATACGATCTGTGAAATATCGCCAGATGGACGTGTAACTTAGAAGCTCCGAAGGCAAAGGATTAACGCATTCCTAAACAATGAACAATGTCTATACTAGTCTTTTTCCTCTGTTTTCTACGAGCATACGTATACACGCAAAGATCTTCAAAAGTGTGTATACCCGTTAACTCTAACGGCGAAGGTCAAGCGCGTACAAAGCTCGAAGGGTTTGCCAACTTGCTTTGAGAGCAGCATTATTCCACAAGTTAGAAAAGAGCAAAGAGAAGAACAAAAAGAAAAGTGAAGAGGAAAAAGATACGACATTTCAACGTGTCGCATTGAAATTCTTAATCTATACAGAGAAGCAATTCTAAAACGCTCGAATTTCACTCAATTAGTGGCTAACGCGATCGTTGTTCTTTGAGTTGGACGAAACACCTTAGGCGATTCGAATGAAACGCCCACCTCCATAATTTAACAAAGACAAGTATAAAGGAAACCGGTATAAAGGAAAACCGCTGTGGGATCGTTAGGTTGAAATGGCTCGCGAATGAATGAACGAAGAAGCCTCTTGCTTCCCCTTGTACGAACAAACTCCGATTAACCGATGGACATAAATATGTGTGTACGTACGTGTATGCATAAACGCATGACAGCTTTCTAATTATAAATAAGAGATCGATATAAAAAAAAACGCACCTCAAATATGTACGAGGTGTATCACGAGCATAGGTGTGAATAATATCTCTTACCTTTCGTGGATGGACGACAAAGTGATCCCAATTGGTTGACGGGCAACGATTTTATTCGACGACGAGCGGGCCAAGATAAAGGTTCGTTGGTCTACAACGGATGCAACCCTCTCAACGTGACGGACAACGATGGACTGACGCTCCGCGTGCTACTCCCTATACATAGGCCGGCGTAGTGACGTCACGGATCTGTGGGACCAATGAGAGAACGATGCTTGCACCACCGTCGGGGGATAGAAATCCAACTTGCTGTACCCCTTTCGTCGTAAATACCACCCGAGGAACTTGTAGCTACCTCGAATACGTAATTTCTGGATGACCACCGATTTACCACCCTGTACATCTTTATACCGTTCGATGGGCAACATTTTCCTCTCTTCCCTCTTCCCTAGTTTCTTCTTCCTCGGCTGTGTACCCTTCTACATCATCGTACGGTCTACCGATATGCGAGTGGTATCGGATAGACGTACACTCCGGTTGATAAACGTGCTGATTATGAAAGTGGTCTAAGAGTCGGGAAATTAAAAAGAGGGTTGTTTCGTCAGGTCGAGTCACGAGGAATGGAAATATAATTTTTGGAAATTTTTTTTTTGACTTAGACCACTTTCGTTATCACCGGCACTGAAGTCTTGTTTAACCGTTTGAGTTAACGATAAAGAATTTTCTTGTATATATGCCAAAAGTGCGGGGTGAAATGCATGGTTATTTTTTTTTTTGGAAAAAAATGAAAACGGCAATAATTAACTCTAATTATTATATATATATACAACAAGTGATTTCCAGCAGAAAAAAGTTTAGATTTATCTTTTCGTATCATAGTCATTTTCAGATAAATTAGAATTTGACATGGTGCTTTTTGTAATTATCAATATAACACTCAAAAAAATTAAAAAAATGAGAACTATTTTTAATTTTTATATTATCAAAAACCACAATTGAATGATATTAATAAAAATCGGAATTAATATGAACGCAACAATCGCTCTCAATTAATGCGAAAATTATAGTAACAAACAGCAGCGAAGTTGCGTTTTTTCGCATTTTTGACGAACGATTCGAATTATGTTGTTTTTATTGATCATAAGGGATCGTGCCAGTGAAGATGCATATTGAAGTATGTGCATTTGTCGGTTGTACAACTGAAAATATACATGTACAGCAGCGGACAAAAGTTTAACATCAAAGGGTGAACGAAAATAAATTAATTAATTAATGAGAAATAACAGGATAAATAAAAGTCGTATTCTATGCTAATCAATAAATAGCGTTCTACCATAATGACGATAAAAATAAATATCATATTACATCGATTATAAGACGCAGCCTAAATATTTCAAGCTAGAAATAAAAAAGTTCTTGAATTAAGCATTTTTATTATAAAGTGTAGAATAAACAAAAATATGTATATATACTTAAAGAACTAAAAAATATATTTTATTATTCAAACACTTTCATCGTCAGAAGAACAATCATCTTCAATTTTTAATTGATTCACTTCCGTTATATCTAGAAGTCGTCAACCACCTCCATCGAATATACGTATATGGACAATATTTGCATACTATAAAACTATGTTTTACATTGTTATGACGTCTTAAACATTTGTAAACGTGTTTAGGCTGTTTCCATTTATTGTAAATGGAAAGCTGAATGGGCTCCGTTTGAAAACATTCATTCAAATCCTAAGTCTGCACCACTGGATTTACAATAAAAGCAATTGTTCCATACAATTTCTCCTTTCATACCGGATAATTTTCACAAAACACTTTTGTCACTTGTTCAGCTTGTTATATGATGACCTATTGTTTCGAATTAAAACAAATCCCACGCATATGCAATCTGTATATATACAAATGAATGCGCATCTGTTTGCCTGTTCGTACTCGACAGATTCAGAAACCATACATCCAATCGCCGTGAAAATTTGGGAAATTATTAGGTATATCCCCGGGAAGGTTTTTGAGAAATTTCTTTTAAAACCAGAGTTGGGGTTCTAGGTGCTCGGTATACTTCGAACAGAATTTGAAATTGCAGAACTTAGAGGGAAACACATTTGGGTATATTTGTGTCGCTCCATGAGCAAAAGTTAGCAAAAATTGCTAGGAATAATGGTAATTATTTTTGCAAACTTTACTCATGAAGTTTGAAACCCGTCAAATTGACGGGTCCCGTAAACCTAAGTTACATATATAATTAGAGTTGTTATTACAACACTTAATACGTGAATATTTTATTGCATAAACATTTAAATTGGGTAATAATTCGTGAAGTTTTTCCATTTTCCGTCTAATTGTTGCGAATCCTGTAACGGTTCATCTTCAATGTAAACGGTTGATCGTGTAGCCCTGTTTGGTCGTTAAATAATAATTCGGACAATTATTTTGCAACTGAATGAGCATCGATCGAAAACGGAAGAGCATTCGATAATGTTGATCGATCAAATATAACAATGTTGTAAAACGATATCACGCTCTATTTGTCTATCGAACGAAAATTGAAGAGCATTCGACAAAGTTTATCTATCAAACATAACAATGTTATAAAACGATATTACGCCCTATTTGTATTCCCTATGCACGATTATTAACGCAGTTAATCACAAGTTCCGATGAATATTCATATCAATTTACCATATCCGACAGAGACGTTCGTGAAGTTACACACCGCGTCGAATACATTGAATAAGGGTATGGCTTATGAAGTCAATCGAATGATTTTTTTCAAATCACCTATGTACGTTCTACGAACTATATATCATAGATGAAAACGGGAAATAGAAACGTTCTACGCGAATTCTTATATATAAATAAATTCTTATGTTCTTTTTTCAGGAAGTTACTTTCCGCAGAAATCTTGAAAAGTTTGTGCGATTAATAAAAATAGGTATCCATTTTAAATGAACACGCATACCTACTGACAAGGGAAGGAAATTTGAAATTTAAGGTCTGGTGGAGGGGGTAACTCAAAAAATATCGATTTTTCGAAAAACCTTTTTATACATTCTTGTAAACATAAAAATAGCATTCAACTTTTGTTTAAACTCTTTTTCAATATCTCTCACCGTTCTCGAGATATTCGAGAAGAAAGATAATTTTCCATTCTCTTTAAGGGGTGAAATCACCCTTTAAAAATGATATTGGGCACGAACAAAAAATAGGTATGTATTATGGATGATTTACTTTACCTGTACACCAAGTTTCATATTTTTTTGAATTTCCGGGTTCACAAACTTCCCTTGCGAGACAAAGGATTCTTTTCCATGAAAATTTAGTGTAATTCAAAAATTTTCTTTTTTGATTGAACAATTTTTATTACAGCAGTGAATAGATGAATTTGTTTGAAGTTCAAGATTACAATCTAAATCTAAAAAATTATTCAAGTTTACTTAACACTTAATCAACCGAATTGGGAGATCTTTCATTCCTTCCTCTGCCATTGATTCTGTTTACTTTTGTTATTAGTTAGTTTTGAACTGAAGTTGAATTTATTAAAAATTGTAAATTTGAAACAGCAGAAAATACATTTGACGAACTGTGAACAACACCAGTTCAAGATTAACTTAATAACTTAAATAAGACTTAACTTTAATAACAAAAGTAAATAGAATTAATGGTAGAGGAAAGAATGGAAGATCTCCCCATTCGGTTGGTTAAGTTTTAACATGTTCCTTGTTACGTGTACCCCTCTTGGTACACGTTAGAACTCATTTGTACAGAGTACTTCTTTCGTTAATCTGCCAACTTTTTCCTTAAGAAAGCACTGTCATTGATTCTATTTACTTTTGTTATTAATTCATTACAAATTGTACTTTGGAAGAGTAGAAAATGCATTTGATGAACTGTGAACAACACTAGTTCAAGATTAACTAATAATAAAAGTGAATAGAATCGAAAACAGAAGAAAGAATGGGAGATTTCCCCATTTGATTGGCTAAGTGTTAATTTTTTGTAAACATCCTAATGAATGGGAGTGTATATCTATAATATATCTCTGGAGTTGTGTGTTATATTTGATTTTATAGTTCAAGCAGTAGAAAGATGCGCTTTTCTTTGAACTTTTTAATAAATAATGAACAACTGGTATTATCCCCATTTAATAATTTAATCGAGAATGTAAATAATCACTACTTTTCTATGTGCAACTAAAGTATCCAGATTTAATAGCCTAAATAATAGTATGTAACCAGGATTATACACAGAAACCTAAGAAATTTGCGTTGCAACTTTTCAATTATGGTTTTATGTTTAAAAGTTGTAAACCAAAGAAAACATAAAAACGTAATGCGTTCAAGTATTAGGAAGATTTAAAGTATTTAAAAGATTAAGATTGTTACAATGTTGTTTAACTAATAGAAGAAAACTGATTAAATAAAATAAAAGTGATTTGATACTATAAAATGATTTCATTACCTGGCATTTTGAAATGCACTGTTAAAATTGACATCTTTTTCTCTTGTGCGTCAGTTATTAGGTCTAATAAGATCTGATTGCGTGTTAGAAGTAGGTGGTATCTGGTTTGAATATTTTACTAAAAATTTTAAGATCCTTAGTGCGTATATAACAAGAAATTACTATCTCGGAAAACTTCTAAAAGATCATTAATGAAAATATCTAGAGAAGAGAGAGGCCAAGGTGAGAGCCTTGTGGTACTTCGGATAAAACATTTCTCAGAGAAGGCTTGGAATTACGGATTTGTATAATCCGTTGGTAATTGCTTCAATAACTTTTAAATCATACCAATTAATTCGCTCTGTATCCTACAGATGATAATTCTGTAAATGAAATCGAGCAATTCTGCGAAATCTGAAGTTTAACGAAAATCTTGGAAATCGTATCTGTATAACTCGATGATTACATTCTAGGTGGATTAAAATAATAATAAATGGCCAATGTTGATATGTAATGCATTATAAATTAATTGTAAGTTTTTCTTTGCAATTCTCTTGGTATTAAAAATCTGCACAATATAATAGTTTCTATAAAATATCGGTTATTATTTCAAAATTTATTATATGCAACCTGTGCAGTGCACAAGGACAAGTAATGAATTTTTTAATAAAACAACAAAAAATTATGAAAGGATGCGATTATATTTAAAAGAATTTGAATTATTCGGAAACTTTGAGAAATAATCTTTGCTAAACTTTTCTTCTCTCCGAACGGAATGTTTTCTTTGCAAACATTTTATACTTCCAGTAAAAGCAACAAAAATCCACTCTAAACTTAGGTGTAAATTTAACACTATTTCTACCAAGAGGTGTCAAGAGACACCTTTCAAATTTTCAAATTTTTAACATTATTCTCTAAATTTAATCATTTCTCCACAACTAATTTTTTTACTTTTCGCACAACAGTTGTTAAATTAATTCAACGATATCATTTTCCTCCAGCTCGTCCTGCATCTAAAAATGTGCATATAGTTTACCTATTTCTACCAGTGAGGTGTCTTTTGACACCTTAAGGATTTCATAACAGTGTCTACTTATAAACCGTTTTACATATAAATATCGTCACCATTTTGCAGCATCATATCAATTGTAATCTGATTAGGGAATCCCGATTTCAGTTGTGACGGAAGATATTTTGATATTTGCTTGTTTTTCGTCATGTTGCATTTTGCCAACCACATCTTTTCCAAGCAGACAAAAAAAGCGCCAAATAAAGTATTGCTCAGGTAATAGAGCAACTGGAACTTGCTTGCGTTGCGAAAAATATACGTGTGGGAAGTGCTTAGTAGAGCAACCATTGATTTGTAAAAACTGTGGTATTGAATAACGAAAATATTTTGTTACTATGCTGTTTTTATGATTATTGTCTTTTTTTTTGCCACAAAGATTGAATTTTTATATATGAAACTGAAAGTTCGGTAACACTAGAACTACCAAACCAGTCAAAATGACCAGTTGGTGATTACTCATAGCAACCTTATAAATTCAGTGTGATAAAGCTTCTAAAATTTATTATGATTTTCTGCACAAGGTATAAATAAAGATTTATTTTCTATATATTCGGTATTTTTTCATGCAATTTTCAATTTAATTTCTTCCATGCAAATAAATACACTTTAATCGTCGGTAGTTCTAGTGTTAAGTTAATGATATTACAATGTTTAATTATCTTTCTAATAAAAATAAAAAAATTGAAGAAGTTAATATTTTTTAACTATTGTTCCCGTTATATTGCTCAAATTATTTATATTTAACTGATAATTTGAAATCACAACACTTCTTGCCATTACTTGCATTCAAACGCAAAGGTGTCAAAAAACACTTGTTGGTCAAAATAGGTATACAGAAAATCGTGGTAGAAATAATAGTGTTAATTCATAATCTAAAGATTACGTAGGTTTACATTAAAACGCGTGAATGAAATATTTTAATATATTCAAACGCGTTTAAGTTACGTTATACCTAGAAAAGATAGTATTTTCGAACGAAACGAACATATTGTTCAATAGATAGGCAAAATCGTGCAAACAGATGACTCCGTGTCGTCGATGAAATCACAGAACAGTGGAATCGCATTAATACTCTTTAAACGTTTCGAACAGTTTGAGCCCAATCATTTCATCGCGGTTATCTACCCTTCTGTTTCTAGCAGGAATAATTTCTCTATAAATTGAACAGAACATTTATGTCACCTTTTATTTGCAACGTCACATTACCCTAGTAGTACGTTCCTGTAATTGTACACGTTCGATCGAAAATCATTAGGGTCCATATAACAGCACGACAATTACAACAGTTGAAATTAATTTTTGACGAATTCCAAATAAAATTTTATACAATCTTTTGAATGTACTCCAAGGAAAGAATCGATTTCGAGTTGACAGTTTACGGCCCTAAGCCCAGTTCGAGTTTAATTGGCATTTGAATCTGGATTACTGTTGTTTTGACAGCAGAACTTGACAATCAACAATTTTTATGACCAACGTTCCGTTTTCATCGGCCATACATTTGTGTGTATACGTATATCACGCAAGTTATCGCAAACAACGTGATTTATATGTAATCGTATAAGTAATTAAAACATATTTTAAAAAATTGAACAACATAAAGGGGTTGAAGCATCTTTTTAATGTTTTAAGGTATGTCAAGAAAAATTATTGTCAATGAAATGAAAGAATTATGAAACGTAAAAATTGAATGGAAATAGTAATATAAAAAAATAAATAGTATTATTCCTATTATTCCTGTTTTTTAATCAATCATTGCTTCATGCTCAATATTATTTTCCTTATTTATTATTAATATAATATACATAATATAATATAGGAATTAATAAATGATTCCTATATTCATTAACAATACGCAAATTTAGTACTTTTGGAGTAGACACAATTTTGAAAATCAATAGCTACTTAAATCACTTTTCTACATTATAACAAATTAATTTGTCCTTGGGAAAACCTATCAGGTGTATGCAAAAATTTTTATACTTTTCTAACTTTCTCTTATTTACATATAACACAAGCATTATAAATTAAGTTCATTAAAAACATTTTTCCTCATTTCAGTGCTGTCCTTTTTATTTAAATTTGAAACAGTTATGCCAGATCGCAGAGGTATAAATCAAAATCTCTAGATTGAATGATTACATGTTAACAAGTACGTTAATCTTAAAATTAACTTATCAACAAGTTACTGAAAAAACGGGAAATATAACGTGGAATAGGTTAAATAAGATAATCCAGGTAATTGTCCAGTGCTTCTTGAAAAGGCGATCATTTGATCGAAAAAAGAGAAACGAAAAGAAGAGAAAGGAAAAAAACGCAAGGGAGGAGCATAGCCTGGGAAAGCGACGGTATTCTCGCGGAATTGTTTGAAGGCGTTTACTATGCAGCAGTTTATAAGAGGAAAAACTAGTATTAGTTACACGGTCGATCTACCATGGTCGCGCGCCGTTACCATCCTCTAAGAAGAAAAATACTCCCCAGCGACTACTGTTCGCGATTCTTTCCACGATTCTTCTGTAACATAATTTCGACTCGAAAATTTATGTCCGCGGGGCGCGATGGGACGCACGATACAGTCTGAGCGGAGGACGATCCTACGCGTAGAAATAAACTGAAAATGCGGAATAAAATTAATTCATGAGAAGAAGCTCCGTTTAATAATTCGTCGGGCACGAGTGCGCTTGACTTCACTTTGACTGGCAAGCTCACCGGATCTTAAAGTGGGTCTGCAAACTACAGTGGCTCCAAAAAGTATTCGTACACTGTATTATAAGGAAATTCATCTGCTTCTGAAATTCTGATTTCAATGAAACTTTATGCGTGTACAGAGCATGGCGTGTCCTGCGTGGAGCAATTCTTTTGGCGGCAAAATATCTTTTAAGGGAGCTGATGACGAATCTCAAAGTTTCAGCGATTTTTCACGCTTTGAATACTAGCTTTTCTGTATACTTTTTTTATGGCAAGGCGATAGGGTATTAAAAATTAAACATTTTCTATTCGAAATGTTTTGCTTCGTCAAGTACTATTACAAAGTTATCTTTAAAAAATGAGAGAAAACTCAGAAACTTCAACGCTCGTTTCATCCCTTTAAAATAGCATTTAGATGAAAAGAAGAGATTAATTCATACGTATACTATTACGATCTACATACCCACAAAGTTTTATTAAATACTTCCATCAGAATCAGAATTGCAAGGTCAAATGAATTTGTTTATAATATAGTGTACGAATACTTTTTGGAGCCACTGTATATATATATGAAAGTAAAGATTTGCATTCACCTAACTCATACACATATAACACCAGGAATATATTTTTGTTGATTGTTTATAAAAGGATGAGACAATATTGTTTCCCAATTTTGATAATAAAAAATAGAATTCTTTTCCTACATTATTAAAGAAAATACGTTTCCAGGATACTGTAACAGATTTAAATTAATAAACAGAGTGAGGGAATATCTCCTTTTATATGAAACTGCCCTAGTTTATATTACTAGTTTTAATTTTGAGTTGTTAAGAAAATTAATTAAAGGGATTTGATATGGATGCAGTTGTCTTTAAAAAATGAGAGAAAACTCAGAAACTTCAACGCTGGTTTCATCCCTTTAAAATAGCATTTAGATGAAAAGAAAAGATTAATTCATACGTATACTATTACAATCTACGTATCCACAAAGATTTATCAAACACTTCTATCAGACTCAAAATTTCAGGGTTAAACGAATTTATTTGTGACACAGTGTACGAATACTTTTTGGAGCCACTGTAAATGTTGTTACATAACAAATGTTTGACAACTTTCTTGGACGGTACATTTTTCTAACTATTTACTTCTTTCGTATCAAATTTTGTTACTATTGTCAATTTTTATATTATGTGCTTTTATGCAAATTTATAATTTGATAAACGAAACTGAAGATGTGGAATTTGCGCTTTTTAACCCTTTGAGTGCTGAATACTCTAGGTCGAAATACTTTGCTTGGGTAGCATTATTGTTACTCAGACAGTAGTAATTGTGTTGCAGTAAATGGAAGATCGAAAAACAAACGCGTATGAATGCTGAATGTTCCAAAAAACGGGGAAAGCGACTGTCAATTAGAGAGTAGTAATAAATTGCCACGTAGAAAGATAGTAGATGTTGTAGATTTCACCAGACTCATATATGCGTCCATAACATTCAAAGGGTTAAATATTACATGTTATGTATTCTATTTTGGAAATTTTATAAATATACAGTAGTGGACAAAAGTTTAAGACCAACAGGTCGAAGAAAACAAATTAACTGTTAATAATAATTAACCGTTAATTACTTAATTAACAGTTAACTGTTATTATTATTATTATTAACTGTTATTATTAACTAACCTATGGGCCTATGTAACTTTTAGGTCACATTCTAATTTATTGACAATTTAACAAATAATTTTAGTTTTTTTCAAGAGATGGCGTACAGATATTAATTCTATAATGTTCTATAATGTAAAATTGTTTAAACTGGAAAATTCCTTTTTATCTGTATATATAGGATTATAATTATTGATTTTCCGTTCCACCCATTTTTTTATATTTAAAACAAAAATTCGGCCCATACAGTGTTAATTAATTAATAAGAAATAGCACAATAAATAAAATTTGTATTCTACGCCAATCAATAAATAGAGTTCTATCATTATGACGATAAAAATAAGGATATGAACAATATTTGCATACTACAAAACTATGTTTTGTATTCTCCTGTTGTCTTAAACTTTTGTCCGCTACTGTATTCATGCATATTATACGCATCTTGTATTTACTTTGCATACTTTAATTTTTCATGAATGCAAAAATTCCACGGTGTATTTGTAACTTTACTGTAACGTGAACGTCGCTTTATATTAATTTGAACCGACTAACAATATTGCATACTGTATACCGCGTAATTGGAACAAGCTATACTTTTAAATTGGTTAGAAAGAGAAAAGAAAACGTCGTAAGATAAAATTAAATGGAATGGAATGAAACACGAATTCTACGACACATTCTCTTTCTTTTTCTCTTTTTTTCTTTTTTGGTTTCAAAGAGAACATTACAATCAATTCTTAGCAAGAATTGTAAATAATTATTCTTGTATATTACAATGTTGTGAGGAGTAATTAGATTAGGTTAGGTTGTGGATACGGTACTTAACCCTTATGGCTTCAAGTGTGCCTCTCAAGCACTACCAATATAATTAATAATATAAATATTGTAATAAAAATTATAGTACTCCTGAAACGAATAAAGATTGTTTTAATATTATTATTTACAAGACATTGTAGCATTTAAAGTCTGACACTTGAAAACTTTCAAGTTAAAATATGACGAGAATAAGTTGGAGTTTCCAGTCTATATTCACGCTTAAAAGTAGGAGTGTTAAGGGTTAAATCCATCCGATCATATTAAATTTATTTGATCACAATAAATTTAATTGACCAGTTAAGCACGGAATTTAATTTTAGATATCACCCACAGGGTGCGGAATTAACCCATTCCTTCTTGCTGTCCTATTTTTAGGACACTATATTTGATTTTTTTTTTCAGAAACTCATATTCTTTTTTTACTGTTTCTAATGAAATTTGTATCTATCACTATTCCTACCGATAATTCACGTATACCTATTCTTACCGCGACATTCCCACGCAATACAGACTACAAACTTTTTCTCAGAAAATAAACAATGAAAAAAGAAGTGAATATTGAAAAATGTATGATACGTATGTATATTTGAGGAAAAGTCCGAAGTTTAAAGCCGATTAAATTACGTTGTATATATGAAAATGCCAAATTGAAATTTTAAAAACGGTCATTTGACCGGTCGTGGTAGGAATAATGTTATACACAATTTTTCTATTAAAATATAATACGCATTCGGTCACGACCACCCAGAATTTCTCAGTCGCACTGTTTTCTCAAGTCCTCATCCTTCACGCCTTAGAAACATTCGAGCCCAAACATTCTGCGTTCGCACGACGATCGCCCAACTCAAGTACTCTTCAGACTTTCCGAAACTCGCATTCGCTCGATCGCATTCCTACATATATGACAGGGAAAATGTGAACGCGTGGCGGAAAGAGCATGTCTGTGAGAGAAACGAGAACGTCGAAGTTGTGTTAAGTTGGAAAGTTGTTTATACCATTAAACTATTAGGTTGTCAACTAAGTTCCCGTCGTTTTTTTAAAAAGAAATAAGAAGATTTCCACGTTTTTCGATCTCTTTCAAATGCTACGCATGGAATTTAAATGCTGATGCAAAATTGAGAACTTGGTTGGATGAATCTTTCGTGTCGAAACCGGGTGACTTTTATCAACGAGTTATTGAAAATCTTGTTGATCATTGGGAAGAAGTAGTAAACAACAAAGAAGAATACATTATTGATTAATTAGTTATTAATTTTTATTAAAAGATAAACTTTTAAAAAATTTTAAAAAATTTAAAGAAACTTAGTTGCCAGCCCATTATATACATTATATTAAAGTTGTTACTATTAAACTATGTTTAAAAAATATTATCTAAGAATTCTACTTTGTTTCGCATACACCTGAACGCTACCATCTCACTAAATAAAAATAAAATTCCTATATTATATCGGTCAGAACATGAAGCTGAGAGACGGTCAAGTACAGATACGTCCAACGCGACGAATCCATAAATTCGATTTGCCCGACAGAATATGATTTTTGTGAAGAAAACAGGAAGTTTATCCATCGTTTCCGGTTCACCTGCACATCTGGAATCACCGTCTGTCCCGTTGCACCGGCCGCCCTCTCACGCTCCGCGATATTCCCGAAAGAAATACGCGGCTCGTTCGTTCTCAGAAACCGTTCTTCTTTTCACGGTAAAAGTGTAACGCGAAAAGAGCGGTATGCAAAATTTACGCGTGCACGATATCTGCGTAATTAAAGCGCGTGCAACGATCGTGCACCGCGTAACCGTGAAGAAGCACGCGAGAAATTCCGCATTCGCTATGCGAAACGTTTTGCAAGGTGAATGAAACGATTTCCAATACGAGCTCCAGTCGAACGAGAACACGTAAGTACACTACCGTTCAAAAGTTTAGGTTTAATTTCGACTCGTACACGAATTGAATTTCCCGCTAATTCTACTTGTCGGTTTGAAATCAGTATCGTGTCGAGTTAGTACAGTTATCTGTATCCTGATTGGACTTTCGACTGAAGAATGTTTTAGGATAACACTCTTGTTATCGACTGCAACAACTTTTGTTAAAACGTTAATACTTAGCCGACCGAATGGGGAGATCTCCCATTTTTTCCTTGACAAAGCAGTGCCATTGATTCCATTTACTTTTGTTATTTTTTGCTCTTAAGTTGATGTTGAATTTATTAACCCTTTCACGCCGAGCGCCGCATATATGCGGCACCCACGCCACGACTTCTGGGTACGAGCGCCGCATATATGCGGCATCGAAATGATCTGTACAAGTGCCATCTTTAGTCTTTTCATATTAATACTAGATTCACTAAATCAGCCATTTTTACTCATTTTAAGGGTATTTTTAACGAATAAAAACAAGTGCCATCTATAGTCTTTTCATATTAATACTAGATTCACTAAATCAGCCATTTTGACTCATTTTAAGGGTATTTTTAACGAATAACAACAAGTGCCATCTATAGTCTTTTCATATTAATACTAGATTAACTAAATCAGCCATTTTGACTCATTTAAGGGTATTTTTAACGAATAAAAACAAGTGCCATCTATAGTCTTTTCATATTAATACTAGATTCACTAAATCAGCCATTTTTACTCATTTTAAGGGTATTTTTAACGAATAAAAACAAGTGCCATCTATAGTCTTTTCATATTAATACTAGATTCACTAAATCAGCCATTTTGACTCATTTTAAGGGTATTTTTAACGAATAAAAACAATGTCCGTGAATCTAGTGTTAAAAATGTAAATATACTTACATTCGAGCATATACAGAAATAAAAAACGCGCACTGTGCATTTTTCCGACGCGAGTTTCCGTTCAGTGACGGTACTTCGGCGGACGGGGCTGTCGTAGCGAAAGGGTTAAAAATAGTATTTTGGAAAATTTATCAACAATACTGGTTCAAGACTAACTAATAACAAAAGTAAACAGAATCAATTGCAGCGCTCTGTTGAGGACGAAATGGGAGATCTCCCCATTCGGTCGGCTAGGGGTTAAAATGATAAGATATGGTATTGTTCCGGCTCGTGCGATGATACCCTTTCCTTGACTATCACCTTGACTCTGGTTCCCGGACGATGCGAATAGTGTACTTCTTCGTTTGCTTGCTTTCTTTTGTTCTTTCTGCTCGTGGGCGAAAGTCGATCGCTTTTTAAGGGTTTGGAAAATAGGGAGTGGGAGAGGGAAGCAGACAATTATATGGTGGAGGGAAAAATTCGGGTAAGGGAAATTATTGGTAGAAAGGGAGGGTCACCCGGGTTGGGTTAGGCTCTGACCCAGGGGATACGCAAATGTCGGGCCCAGACCCCGTGGTAATAAATCAGAGCCGGTTTTTATAACGTAGACAAAAATGGATCACTAACAACTCTAAGATTCTAAATTCTTTTTCTTTTTGCTAAATTCTTGAGTTTCACAGAATTCGTAACGATTCCAAACTGTTGGATGTTCGTGTTTTACTGAATGAACACCTCTATTCAAAAGTATTAAATTACTTAGAAAAATGAAACAAATCTGATAGATCGTTTAGAAGTTATTGTAATCCTTAAGAGTTACCATTTCGTTTGGAATTCTGTAACATAAAGGATTTACAATAAAATCAGATGTTACAATAAAAAATCTCACCATATATATAATTTTTGTATAGTTTTAACCGCTATTGTAAGTGCTGACGTTCAATTAACCTTAAATTTAACTTGACGTTAAATTAACTGTTAACGTTATTTCTTTCCGCCTTTCCACAACGAGGTTATTAAAAATAATATACAATAAATACTATTAAAATCGTAATTATATTGTGGTATCGTAGTTTTAAGGATCAGGAAAGTAAAAGTGTGGGTCGACTAGACGAAAACCAGGCCCATCGGAAAAAATCGTTGGCGACAAACAATTCACTGATGAGTTCGAAGGAGGAGGACTTCCGGAGTGGGAAGAGAAAAAGGCCTATAAGGGTTTCCTCGAACGAAAGAAGAGATCAGTGTTGTATAGAAAATCGAGTTGTAAAGTCGTAAAAAGAGCTGAGGATTAAACATAGAGTCACGTGGCAAAGATTGTGAAATAGGCTTTAGTAACTCTAACGTCATCCTGTGTATTTACATATTGAATTTGTTTTTTGTTTCACCTTCTTCAGGTATGTTCACTCCGGTTACATTCTTGTTTTGTAAAGCCACGTAGATAATGCATATCGATATTATAATCCATAATAATCCTTTTTAATAAATAACGTTAAGAAAGACTTGTGCCCCTTATTTTCGTCTAACAGAGTTGAATTACAATTTACTGCACACTGTATATTTTTGCCATTATTCATACTACTACTACTAATAATAAATAATTTTAAGAACCTTTATTCTACATTAATTTTGTAGCTGAAGCAACTCGGTGACCAAACTGAAATTCTCGATTCGATGTTCGTTTGTATTTGTACTCAGCAACGGTAACGTTGAGACTTTCAAAGGGAATATTACTAGTCGTACAACCTTGAACCTTGTGTATGTGGTACAGTGACGCGTAGTGTACACCGACGTACGCGTGCGAGATTGAAAAGTAGCTCGGGGCGACACTCCCGACGAAGGGCTGGGCGCTCTTCTTATCGGGGAAATTGTGCACTAACTGATCGAGCTCGATGACGAAGGCAAGCCGCGGGCTGCATCGAGCGGGGATCCCTTATTTATTTCGTTTCACCCACAGACGTGGTTCACCACCAAAGAGATCCTGTTATCGTCGAAACGGAAGTGAAGTGTTCCAGTCCAATCGATTTCTATCGAGCGGTACAGGATGTTTCCGAAATCGCGATTCAATTGAAAAGGAAGCGATTCCTCGTAGGAGGATAAATCGGAAATGCAGCGACGCATTTAAGTGTAGGCTGAACAGGTTATACAGGGTGTTCGAACGAAGTTGGGAGAAAATCAAAGGGGTAATTCTATGCAACATTCTAAGACGAAAATCAAGAGCAACAATGTTGCGTTTGACGCTTTGTTTAATAGTTATACGCGACTAAAGAACGGGCTATTTTGCGCCTGAGAGCAGGCAACCAAGCAACACGGTAGGTAACGTCGCTGACTGCACAGTGATGCTTAGTCATAACTACGTGTATTTCAGTGGTAAGTTTTGTTTAGTGGTAAGTCGTATACTGTACGTACTTACGATTAAGCATCACTGTGCAGCCAACGACGTTACCTACCGTGTTGTCCCATTTGCCTGCTCTCAGGCGCAAAATAACCCATTTTTTAGTTGCTTATAACTAATAAATAAAACGTCAAACGCAATATTGTTACTGTTGATCTTTGTCTTAGAGTTAGCCCTTCAATTTTCTCACAGCTTCGTTCGAACACCCTGTATAGACTAGGGTAGATGTCTCCAAAGTGGGGTATGCCGAAAATTGTAGGGGGATACGCCACGTTTCTGTTCAAAATACGTTGTGTCCTCTCGCGCGTACAATATTGTAACTGAAAAACAAAATTTGGGCGAAATCTTTTTTAACTGGCGACTCTGCATTGTAGAAACCTGGCAACTCTGCTTTCACGTCTAGTGTTTCCATTAAATTATAATTTTAAATTTCAATTGTAATTTATCAATTGCATATTGTTTCATTTGAAATAAATAAATAAAAATAACTTGATTTCCTGCGTTTTACCCATTTATTTCCTCAAAAAGATCATTTTTGACACACATACACACACAATATATATATTGTGGGGTACAATTTATGATTATTTTCGTCATAAGGGTAAGCGGTCAAAAAGGTTTGGAGATCGCTGGCTTTTGGAAGGCGAATCTGAGGTAAATTTCTTCTTAAATATTAAAAATCTTTTAGTATAATAAATTTTGAGTTCAAATATGATGCTGATATCACAAAATCTCGGAACAGACACTCCAGTTTACTTAAAAGATACCAATCTTTACCATAGAATTTAACTGCTCTGATATGAAAGGAATAAAAGTTTAATTCTTCACTGATGACCTAGCAGTAAATGTAGTGTAAAGCTCATAAATATTGAGCTGAGTCATAAATAACTCGCGTTTTCTTTGTTTTACGTTTGCTTTTGCCTACTACACCTTAAAATTTACATTAGCTTACCCTACGCTTTCCCTCATTGTTGATAATTTTTATATGTCAGCTTATCTGTACTCTGTACGTAAATACCAGCTGATCTATAATTATTTTATTCTATTCGTTACATTTTTTATTTCGATGCAAATAAATTGTTGACAAAGTTGTTCATTATTTTCAAATTAATTTTCATTTTATACATCTTACAGGGTTCAAAATAAAATAGTAACGCTGCTCCGACGATAAGAACGTAATTTGCATGTTAGAAGTGTACAACTAAAATTTTCCCGATTTTAGCAATTTATTTCTCGAATGGGAAAACGAGTCGCTCCTTGCTACTTTCTGAGGTTGTTTTAAATCGAAAAAAGTTGGAATACAGTTCACGACTTCGCGTTATGGATGTATTATATGAGCCCGTACTTTATAAGTATGAACTATATCAAGCTCTTTTTTTTAAATTATGTTCCTAATTCCCTAGTTATTTGTCATGAATTTTAAATTTTGAATTTTCCCTCAGGGCAACATTGTTGAAACCCGACGAACAATCTAGTTTTGGTTCACCTTTGACATCTAGGTCCCCTACATGAAATTTCACAGAACCTATATCGCACTGTCTAATCTATTATTACGTGATTACCCCAATCATTATATTTTTTTGTAACTTAAATTCCCAAATTATCACGTGGGGACTGAGCATTTCAAAGTGCTACATCTTTTTAGCTTCAGGAAACTAAATAGAAAATAGTAAATATATGTAAATTGTAGAAATAAAAAATATATTATCTGAAGCAGATTAAATAGGATTTTTTTGGAAGATAAATTTCCTTTACAAATAGCGGACATTATTTATAACCCAAACCAATAAAAAGAAAGGAAATTGCCAAACAATATACAATAATTGAGCTGCAATATTGAAACCAATATTTTTATATACATTATTTGATGGATCTTTAAATACATTTTTTTTTTTTATTATAGAAATGTTCTGATAGGTTTATATGTAAATTACCCATCGTGAATTAGTCGAGTTGGAAAGCTTGATGAGTCTAGAGCACGTACAGTATCTATAGGTACATTCTAATGATAGGAACCAGAATACAGTTTGTTCGCACTTACTGTTCTATACACGTACAAACGATAATTTTTGTTCTTCTTTTGAATATAATTCACGCTTAATTTTATTGAAACGTGCGCGAAATGTAAAATACACGCTGTATGCAACTTAACAATCAGTACTTAATGTCCAAGCGTGAAATATTCTGTAACAGTCATGGTAAACATGTACAATACCCATATATAAGTATTGTAATTTCTCAACGTGATAATTATTATAAATACTGCTATACAGTAGGTAATTAAAAAATACTGGAAGTGTGTTTTTACAAGGAAAATGTTAAAAGTAGTATAATGAGTATGTATGTAGTATTTTATGAAAAACCTGAGTTATTGTAGTTTTGAAAGAATTAGGTTTTACTAAAGTGTTGAAATAGTATTAACACTAGAGTTACCGATGATTAAGGTATACTTATTTGCAACAAGGAAATGAAATTGAAAGTTATATAAAAAAAGTACATAACACGAGGGAAATAAATCTTAGTAATCATAATAAAAACCATGGTAAATTTCCAAAAGTATAGATACTGCAGTAAGTTTATTAAATTCCCATAAACAATTACGAAAAAGTCATTTTGACCCTTTTGGTAGTTCTAGTTCTAAAAAGGTGTAGTCATTAACTAATTGTCAATATAGGGTACACTACCACCCATCAGGGGACGGGTAGTTTCCTTATCATTTTAGTGTCACATGCGACATTACCACTTTAGACTAGAATAAGAGAACAGCGCTCTTGAAACGGTGAAAATTATAACTAAATATTGTAATTATTTTCGACGTAATCGATCGTTAGCATCCAAATCGATAGAGTAGACCATTTAATTTGACTAACTCAATTAAGGTAATGTATTTTCATAACAGTTAGAGTATTGGGAATATTGCAGAATGTGAATTTCTTAAAAAATTATTTATTGTAAGTAAAATCCTTCCGGAATTTACATAAGATGAAAATATGGGGTCTATAAAAGAGGAGATATCCTAGGAGATATTTGAGATATATAGAAATGTTCAAGAATTTGAGCTGTAAATACTTTTTCTTTTGAGTTGAGTGTATGAATAATTTATTGACATCGGAGTACTATAATCACATAATTGCGAAATTGTATTAATCGTTCGTGTATCAAGATCATACGGAAAAGAATGTAGATTTAAATTTCTGCACTTATTGGTAATATTTGTAAACCTTCTTCGTCTTAGGTTAAAAAGCAGACCATTACAATTAATCTCTGTTCAATTTTGTTTCAGTTTTCATTTTTGTTTGTTAATTATAAGTGTTTATTATAATAAACTATTATTTCGAACACTGTTACACCATTTAGCGGTCACGTTGAGTACTAACTGATTTGTAATTGCAGTTATTATAATGAATATCGTAATAAAATTGATTTGAAAGCAATGTGTGTGTTGTAATAAAGTAGAAATAGGTAGTCACTGATAACAATCTTATGCGGCTATTCATTGTAAATGCAAAATCAAAAGTTTGTGTTGCAAATATTTATTTCCTTTCGCTAATAATGGGCGCCACCGTTTGCGCAAACGTGGAACTGAGGTACATTCACTATTGGATAATTTGGAATGTTGACTTTTTAATTTATAACAAGAACTGTTCAAAAATTCAATATAAAGTTTAAGAAATTTGTAAATTCATTTCTCTGTACGACAGGTATATGAACGATTAGTATCTTCTTATCACTGCTAGGTGGAGACACCATTACTTGGGTTTTTAACTGATCAAATTATCAATTCTAAAAGAAATGCGTTTGCAGTCAAAGTTGCTGGTCATTTTTGAGTGTTTCCTTTCTGTCAAGATCCACGCTTCCTTCTCGTATGAATTTTGTTATAAAATTTGTTCAAATAGCCAAAATTTAAAGTCAGGTAGTACTATTATTCACCGCTAGTGGCACCGTGGTGTCTAAAACTGCAGTAATTAGTACTAAATGCATATAATTAGTAAACAAGGATGCCAATTGGAACTAAATCGGATGCGAATTGTTTGCAATATCGACTTTTTTAACTTGGTATGCAGTATGCTTGATAATATTACCTAACTATATGTAATATGTCATCTCCTGCATATTATCTTTATATGCGAGGATAGTACTATTCTTTCTCCGCTAGATGGTCATAGCGTTTCGATGTCCGTGATTTGATCAAACCTTTAACTTTTAAAAAAAGGCATTGATAGCCCCATTATCAGAACTTTTCTCGTAGTTCCGTTTTTCGAGAACTCACACATTCTTTACATATTAATGTTATTACGGTATTAACAATAATAACTAAAATAAGGTTTCGCGTATTACTTTTGCTGGTCGTTAGATGACGAGGTGTACTCGAGAGCGTTAAGTTTTGAAATCACATTTAATTTGTAAATGAAGCAAGAAATGGGAACCACATTAAGCAAAAATTAATTGTAAGGACCTGTTCCATAGTTTCAGACAAGGTAGATTAAAAAATGTGACCGAGATTGGTACGACTATATAAGGTATTTTATGTCTTGAATGGATTTTAATAACAGTAATAATGTAAAAGAATAGTTATGAACGATTTTTAATATAAAGATTTCTACTAAAGCAGTATTTTCCCTCGAGACTGTTAATTAAAAAATGAATTCGCTAAATTTAAGCTACTTTCTCTTTGTTATTCAGAAATGATAAATAGTTCTATCATAACATCTACTAAGCTTTGTTGAGACCTGTAAGTTTATTATCGTAAAAGCAACATTTCCTTGAATTATTAATCACAATATAAGTGAATAAATAGTACTTATCAAGCTGTTATGAAAGATTTCTATGTTATCGTGGATTTTAAATTCAAGGTAACGTACCACTTAATTTCAAGCTGTGTATCTTGACATGACGAAAGGAATCTTTTGGAAAGGAAACGGCGGAAAGAGAAGAGGGAGTCGAGTTTAAAAGTCGTTTATTAATATGTTTGTATTTTCATTATAAAAAAAGAGTCTTGTTTCACAAAGCAACGTCTTACTCGACATAGTGACATATCATTATAATACCTGCTTCATCGTATAATATATCACAATAAAATGGACGTGCGAACAAATTTCGCATGTGGTATGTACATATCGTATAAAATGACAATCAACGAAACTGTATGGCAAGCAAACACGTATTTTCCACTAATAAGCCGCACGATTGTCTAGTCTAAGCGATGAAACTTGGACTGAACGCACACGTTCAGTTTCGTCGTCTCAGAGCTTTCCGTTTTCTCTTGTTTCACCGATTCCTCTCGAAACCTCTCGAGAACAGGAAACGCCCTGTCCCTCGATGTTCGTCGGGAATACGCTCGTGTCCCGCGTACTCGTGTATAAACGTATCGACACGTGAAGTCTACACATAGTACACAGAACATATGAACTCGTATTCGCAACCTCATACCCGCTCTAAGTTAAAGAAACGATAATCGTGCTCTGACAGATTGAACTGCCGCTTGAAATCTTGATATAATCCAGGAACACTCTTATCGAGTCATGAGTATCCCTCGTTTATACGATACTTGTATCGCGATACGCGTACTTATAACGAATACCGACCGTACATGTACAGTAGCGGACAAAAATTTAGGACGACAGGACAGTGCAAAACGTAGTTTTATGGTATGCAAATATTGTTCATATACTTGTTTTTATCGTTATTACGGTAGAACACTATTTATTGATTGGCATAGAATGCAAATTTTATTTATCGTGCTGTTTCTTGTTTATTAATTAATTCGTTTTCTTTGACTCTTTAGTCTTAAACCTTTGTCCGCTACTGTAAATCGATGAGAGCGTTCGATACAGTGTCCCGACACTGATTTCCGGTATCGTCTATTGTTCGATCGCATAAGTGCTATGCGGAGCTGGAATGATGTCCAAGAGGATTCCTTCATTCGCTCCGCCAGTTCTCCATCGCTAACGCTTCCCTGGGCCTCATGCTTAGGCTACAAAATTAGTATGTGAAGCTACTTCAGCCGATAGAATCCCAGATTCAAAAACACACGCGTGGCCAAGCTCCATCACTAACGCTTCCCTAGGTCTCATGCTTAGGCTACAAAATTAGTATGTCAAGCTACTTCAGCCGATAGAATCTCAGATTCAAAAACACACGCGTGGCCAAGCTCCATCACTAACACTTCTCTAGGTCTTACGGTTAGGCTACAAAATTAGTATGTGTAGTTACTTCAGCCAATAAAATCCCAGATTCAAAAAGACACGCGTGGCCAAGCTCCATCACTAACGCTTCTCTAGGTCTCACGGTTAGGCGACACAACTAGTATTTGTAGTTACCTAGACCGATAGAACGCTAGATTTGAAAATCCACACGTGGCCAAGCTTCATCACTAACGCTTCTCTAGGTCTCACGGTTAGGCTACAAAATTAGTATGTGTAGTTACTTCAGCAGATAGAATCCCAGATTCAAAAAGACACGCGTGGCCAAGCTCCATCGCTAACGCTTCCCTAGGTCTCACGCTTAGGCTACAAAATTAGTATGTGAAGCTACTTCAGCCGATAGAATCCCAGATTCAAAAACACACGCGTGGCCAAGCTCCATCACTAACACTTCTCTAGGTCTCACGGTTAGGCTACAAAATTAGTATGTGAAGTTACTTCGGCCGATAGAATCCCAGATTCAAAAACACACGCGTGGCCAAGCTCCATCGCTAACGCTTCCCTGGGCCTCATGCTTAGGCTACAAAATTAGTATGTGAAGCTACTTCAGCCGATAGAATCCCAGATTCAAAAACACACGCGTGGCCAAGCTCCATCACTAACGCTTCCCTAGGTCTCATGCTTAGGCTACAAAATTAGTATGTCAAGCTACTTCAGCCGATAGAATCTCAGATTCAAAAACACACGCGTGGCCAAGCTCCATCACTAACACTTCTCTAGGTCTTACGGTTAGGCTACAAAATTAGTATGTGTAGTTACTTCAGCCAATAAAATCCCAGATTCAAAAAGACACGCGTGGCCAAGCTCCATCACTAACGCTTCTCTAGGTCTCACGGTTAGGCGACACAACTAGTATTTGTAGTTACCTAGACCGATAGAACGCTAGATTTGAAAATCCACACGTGGCCAAGCTTCATCACTAACGCTTCTCTAGGTCTCACGGTTAGGCTACCCAACTAGCGTTTGCAGTTACCTCGACCGATAGAACGCTAGAATAACGAAAATACACGCGTGGCCAAGTGAAGTCCTTTCTACTCTAACCAAGCATTCCTTCTATGGGACATCTTTCCAGCTCCGTGTAGCATATGTACCACGATACAAGCATCCCCCTGTGAAAGAAGTCTTAGGCTCGTGTCTGTCTAACCGAGATACATATTTCGCGGAAAGGCACAAAATGTGTTGGTCGCGTCTACGTCGGTTTCCTCTCAGTCCCACTTGTGCTCCGAATTCTTGCGAAATTCGTTATCCGCTTCGTGGACGTGGAATTTCTTTAGTTAACGCGACGGCTAATGCATTGGCTACCGCACTCTGTCCCTCGATCCTAGCTTCCGACGTGTCGTTGTGTCGATTCAGTGAGAAAAGCGGGGCTCCCCCGTTGCTCGGGGGACTGCCCGTTTGATTCTTTGAACACAAAATAGCTTTAGTCTACTTAAACACGCGAGGTCCAGTGTCTACCAGAAAGGCAACGGTGAATCGTTCAAAGCGAACGATTCTTCGAGTACACGTCCATCATCGGTGGTGCCGCTGCACCTATAATGAATGACGGAGTCCTCCCATCTCCCCTTGTACTTGGTTCGTTCTTAGTTGTATCGCAATACGCAGGCAGGACCTCCACCAGCACGACGCAAGCCTTTTTCGTTGCGATCATAATTGCTGATGCCAATGATCTCACCTGAAATGAAAACAGCGAATGCAATGTTGACCGCCGTGCATTCGAACTGAAGATTTGCACATTTGACGAGCTTGTTTGTAATTTATAACATACGTCCTGATCTAAGCATAGCAGAAAATGGGGATAACCGATTCTTGCATGGAAAGGTTTTAGCAATCTTAAAAGATCTATCTTAAGATTAACCGCGATCGAATCATGTAATTTGGATTTAAATCCAGTTTTATGTCAAATACAAGAAAGCATAGAAACAGATTTTGTTTTTGAAAGTAATACAAATAATTTAATATTCACAACTCTAGATTTTTCAACAGCCAGTTCTGCATATTGCTTTTCATGTAGCATTTGTTTGTATTTTTTTTTTTTAATACTAATTGCATTCAAATAAGTGGATTATACAGAACCCACTAATTTTTATTCACTTATAATAAAAGTCCTAACTGTAATGACATTTTTTTGTACATTAATGGATTCCGCTCGTTTATATATTAAATGAATATTCGACTGCTGAAACTATTTCAAAACCATCTACCGTGCAAGGGTTAAATCTATGCCTACGTCCATGTATATCAATCATCAAATGTATATCTCGCCATCGCTCTGCCCTAATCAATTTCAAAGCGTTCCCTTCCTTTCCTTCGTTGTGCAGCCACGCAGGCCTTAAATAGTATATGTGACCAATCGACCAATAACAAAAATACGTGTAACCCTATCCTATGTTTCCGTGCAAGTAGACTGTCTTACTTCGCTGTGACCTTTTGAATTCGAGTTCCTTCACAATTGGTTTCTAAAAGTGTGTGCGATTGTTGAATATTCGAAAGTAGACGGATGCAAAAAGGTATGCACCAAGAACTGTGCTTTAAAGTATTGATCGGAACTACATTGTAGTCTGATGGCTAAGGTCTGATGTCCCTTGAGAGGGGGCAGCCCAGTAGCCTGCTCGATTCACGAAGTCCCCTCTCAGCGGGAACATCCGACCACAGAGGCTTAACACTAGAACTACTAACAATTATAGTGTACTTATTTGCAAGAAGGAGATCAAATTGAAAATTACATGTAAAGATATTGAATACATAGAAACCAAAAAATCTTTATTTATACCTTCTGCAGAAAATCATAGTCAATTTTGGAAGCTTTACCACAGTAAATTTATAAGGCTGCTATGAATAATCATCAATTGGTCATTTTGACTGCTCTGGTGTTAAAAGTTGAATTTTTAAAAATAAAAAATTTATATTTTTTGCAGAAAATCATAGTCAATTTTAGAAGCTTTTTACCACAGTAAATTTATAAGGCTGCTATGAATAATCACCAATTGGTCATTTTAACTGCTCTGATGTTAAAAGTTGAATTTTTAAAAATAAAAAATTTATATTTTTTGCAGAAAATCATAGTTAATTTTGGAAGCTTTACTACAGTAAATTTATAAGGCTGCTATGAATAATCACCAATTGGTCATTTTAACTGCTCTGGTGTTAAAAGTTGAATTTAAAAAAATAAAAAATTTATACTTTCTGCAGAAAATCATAGTCAATTTTAGAAGCTTTTTACCACAGTAAATTTATAAGGCTGTTATGAATAACCACCAATTGGTCATTTTGACTGCTCTGGTGTTAAAAGTTGAATTTTTAAAAATAAAAAATTTATATTTTTTTAAGAAAATCGTAGTCAATTTTGGAAGCTTTACCACAGTAAATTTATAAGGCTGCTATGAATAACCACCAATTGGTTATTTTGACTGCTCTGGTAGTTCTAGTGTTAAAAGTTGAATTTTTAAAAATGTGCAAAAGTTGAGGGGCGCCTGTGCTTAGGTGAATTTTATTACCTCGCGTACGGCGGGGGTGGCGATGGAGCAGGGTCCCTAGAAACGATCTCCACGGTTCTGGGAACCATATTGTGCACAGTTGGCAACGACAACGCGCTGCTGTTAGGCCTAAATAGCTGACTAGGATTCAGTTTGATCGCGTCGTCGTAGCTAGGTGGCGCATCCGTCACAGCCTCGTAATCCGGTGGTTTCTGTCTGGATCCGCTAGATGGCTCCTCGATAGAGATCACGTGAATGGGATCGTCGATCTGCAAGGAACAAAAATGATCACGTTAACGGAATATCACACTCAATGAGCCTTAGATCGAACAAGACAGGACGAGCATAGAGAATTTATTTTACATCTATATATTAGAGTACTTATTTTATCGTTAAACGCGTGAGAATCCGGAACACCAGTTTTGATCGCGGCAAAAATTCACGGAACTCGTTAAGGTCATAGGTCAGTCAAAAGAAAAATAATTACAATATGCACACGTTTCGCTAAAAGTTATGTATAAAAATGTAGGCTAAATTATAGTGGAAAAAAAAGAACAATGGTCGAAAGATATGATTATTTATAAAAGCGATAGCGACTAAAACGATTCTTTAATAAACTCCTCTATATCGATCTTAATACGATATCCGAGCATGCCGAGTTTACCTTCTTTCCACGGAAATGTCTTGCGATATTTTTTTTTTTAATTTCGTGGAACGCTGGTTAAGAATCGCTGACCCAGCCGCTAACTAACGTAAATGTTCGCGGCTAGTTTCGAGCTGCGGGCATTTCGCGAGAGATAAAACGAGAAAATACTGTGAATCATACAAATTCAAACGATACCGATCCTACACCATACTGATTCACACAATTCGAGCTAGTAATTGTCAGTTTTTGTCGTTTAAAAGCGATTCCCGTGTCGCCAAGGCAGTTTTATCGAGTTCAAACGCTTCGCGATGGCATTACGCGACCGACCACAAGGATATTAACCCCGAAATGGTTATTCTTCTATATATAACACACGACTCTATAGATATCCGCCTACATGTTCGCCTCGACACTCTTTAGAAACTTCATAGCCAGCCGAGTCCGAGTCACGAAAGGGCGCGCGTTTACCGCAGAGCTACACGCGTGTGCATGTACTTGCACGACAGACACAGAATCAGGATGAAAATAGCGCCGGTTATTCGAGGCTATAAAGAAAGCTTCGCGGGAAATTGCATAATCATTTGGTCGGGCTGAATCGGAAGGTGAATGACTGAAACGGTGCCGATTCTTTCCACCGGATCCGTCGATCCCCGGCAAGAGCTGATCGCAGAACGCGTGTGATCCAACGTTGCGAGGTTTACGTTGATACAAGCGATATTACTTAACTTTGATCGAGATTGTTCGAAGTCGAGTAGCTAGAGATTAACACCAAGGGTCATCGACAATTAACCCTTTCGCTATGGCTTCTTAACCCCTTGCCTTGTAATTAGCATACGCGGAATGTAGATTATCGACTACATAATAAAAGTGTGCTATGTCTTTTAATAAAATTTCATTTCAATTATATTAGGGGCACCGGGCAGAAGTAATGTCGTATTCTTACACAAAAAATTCAAGCACAAAAATTTTTAACTAGTTTTTATTTTTAATCGATACAGTTAAAAAAAAAAAGTTTTATTTTTATCACCCTTGTTATCAACAACCTTTTCCCATCCAGCGTGCAAATTTTCAATGCCGGATCGATAAAAATCAATTGGTTTTTCAGCAAAATATCTAGAGATGGAATGACAGAAACAACATTACTTTCCGGTCCCCCTTTTGTAGTTTAAACTTTTCCCAGTTTATAAAATCAAGGATTACCGAACATTTCAATATTTTATATATGATACAGTGTTAACCCTTTCGCTTCGACAGTTCAGTCCGCCGAAGTACCGTTTCAGTGAACGGAAACTCGCGTTAGAAATATGCACACAGTGCCCGTGATTTCTGTGTATACGTTTTTCTAAGCCTTAACACTATTCCTACCGACACCTCACGTATATATTCCCACGTAAGACAGACTACAAATTTTTCTCAAAAAATAAACAATGAAAAAAGAAGTGAATACTGAAAAATGTATTATACGTATACTTGAGAAAAAGTCTACAGTTTAACACGTTGAACGCCCAGCGTAAATCGGTGGAGTTTCCCCCAGGACCCAAACCAGAGACTTGGACTGTAAACAGCGCAATGTTATATTTACTTTATAATTTATTGTTACTTTATATCGTATATACTTATCATAATTGTGTTATAAATAAAATTAGTATAAATTACCTCAAAAATCTTGTTTTAATTAGAAAAGTGTCAACCGTTTACAAGAAATATAGCCGTCACCCAGATATGGGTGACGTGGCGTTCAACGTGTTAAAGGCGATTCAATTACGTTGTATCTATGAGATTCTAATCGAAATTTTAAAAATCGGTCATTTGACCGGTTGTGGTAGGAATATAGTGTCAAATAATAACTGAGCTGAATAAAACAATCATTGTTCTGTGGCTGTTGCGAATAGAAGAGGGACAAGGAGAAAGGAAATAGGAGAAGCGTATCGTCTGGGGCCTGGTAGTGGACTCATCAGCAAGTCTGCTTAGCAGGCCCATGCCTTAGACACGGGGATAGGAAGGGACAAGTCGAAACTCGTATATACAGGGTGTCCCACGCAATTGAGACTGGCTGTACCTCCTAAACGGGTACTTCACCATACGTGTACTTCTATTCAGGCGAATTGAATTGAAGCGACTTGTTTGATCCGAGCGAGGCTTAAAGACTTTACTACACTGAAGATATTATAGTTTTATTATAGTAGTTTTTTATAGTAGTTAGCTACTATAACTAACTGTAACTATAAATAGTTTATAGTAGTTTTAATATAGTTTATTATAGTAGAGCCTCTTATATGTGAACTAATAGGGAGATGAAAGTGTTCGAATAAAAGAATTCTCGAATAATATATTTTTCTTACACTAAACTTCATTCGTTTAAATAGATATTAAGGAAGTTACATAATTTGTGTACATCCTAAATGCTTTTTACTGTAAAATTTCATAATTTTATCGGAGCTGTGAAGCAATACAAGTTTATATTTATCAATTGTAAGTTGGTAACTTCATACTCTAATGTATCCACGTGTGTCTTGTATGGAAGTATGAGTGTGTGTAAGTGAGGATGAGCGACGCGTGAACCTGAGGTGTGGGTATGTCCTTTAGCCTGTAAGTGTACACAATAATAGACGAACGTGTCCGGCTAATACAGCATAAGACAAGTTATTAGGTTGGTGCGTATGAAATGTCGGATTTTTCAGTAAATAGATAAAACTAATAGATAAAGCATTTTTCAAAAGCTGTTTATTTGATTAAAATATGCTCCATTTGCTTCAATACACATTTCCCAACGAGATTTTAATGCATAGATGCCTGTCTTAAAGAAATTCTGATCTTTAGAATCAATAAACTCTGAAATGGAATTTTTCAGGCTATCTTCATTTTCATACTGTTTAACCTGTAAATAGTGTTCTAAATGTTAAAAAAAAATGAAAGTCAGTTGGCGAAAGATCCGGTGAATAAGCTGGGTGTTCAAAAATTTCATATTTTAATTCGTTTAATTTCGCAATTGTTTTGTACGACGTATGCGGCCGAGCGTTGTCGTGGAGAAGTATTGATCCGATGTCGATTAACAAGTGATGGACGTATAATTTTCAGTTTTTCATGCATTTCATCAATGTACTGGCAGTATTTTTCGAGGTTATGCCAAAAACAAAAGCATAACGAAAACAGAGAGACAAACATTCGTATGTGAAGAAAAAGCGACATTTCATATGCACCAACCTAATATATGTAAAAAAAAAAGGTTTCAGTTAAAAATAAAACTTACAATACAATTTAACAGGAATAAAGAAACGTTATTACGCGACACTCTGTTCGGATAAGGGAGGTTCTACTGTGCTATTGTTTGATCGTTGCTAACTAGCCAATAATTTCGTTTATAACTCCGTTTTAATTCGGTAGACAATCTGATAGTCCGTTTTGTTCAAAAAGGACTCCAATTCGGTTGATATCGAATAACGGTACGTTATTTTTCGTTTGTGTTCTGAAATGATTCACATATTTAATAACTGAGAACTGTTATTATTATTTTAGTCCTTCGAAGTGAAAAAAAGAAACTGTATAGTGGCAGAAATTATTGTATATTCGGTTTTCTGTTGCGAACGTTGAACACCAATAAATAATATTCTTTATGATGGAACTTCTTAAGATACAGATTAGACTAGACATATTTTGTAACAAACTTAAACATTGTTGCTCGATCACTCCATTGTTTCGAATAATTTCCACAATTAGGAATTAACGATGCATGACACGTTCGTTAGAATATTTCTGAAATTCAATCATTTAAATATGTGTTAATCACAAGGCATGCATCAATATTAATGTCTCGATAAGGTACTGAAGATGCAACAATAAAGTTAAAGTATTGTTTGCAAAATCGCAGCTAACGTATTTCTCATCGTAAATTACAACGTACACTTACTAACATCTAAGTAACCTTCATAGCTGCTTGAGTAACAATATTTGAATATAATAACCTAATATTTCCTGTTTAGCATGTAAAACATCTTCAAAATAACTAAAGTCCCAACATTTGAATATTTTAGTTCAATATCTTTTGTAAACAAATTGAAAAATTCTCTTTTCAGCCAACATTTAAATTGTTGTCTGGAAAAGTGTTCTTTAACACTAGATTTACAGACATTTTTAGTACATCTATTTCTAATATATATACTAAAAAATAGGTATATATACATCGTACAGAATTTGAAACTGCTGAGCTGAGAGGGAAATAGATTTTTGGTATATTTAGATCAGTTTATCAATAAAACTCAACAATAATAGTAATTGTTTTTGCAAAGTTTGTTCATGAAGTCTGAAACCCATCAAATTGACCAGTCCCCTAAGCCTAGTGTTAACCCAATAAGGACCAGATTCTTCTTTTCAAAATTTTTTATAAAAATAGCTTTATTTAATCATCAAAATAAAGTAAAATATCTCCAAAAAAATTTTTAAATTATAAAATATTATAACTTATCAAATATAATTATATCCTCCACTGATCATCAATGGCTACCACTACGTTTTTCTCGATAAAACTGACACTATTGAAAATAGATCCTCGAATAATAGACATTAGGTAGTATATAGAATTTTATAATATATTATAAACAAAAATTTAGAACAAAATAATGTTTAATCACAGGAACGATATCTCAACTGAACCAACGATAAAAAGTTAAAAAATGATGGCAATCATTTAATTATGTTGATATATGATCTCACATAGAACCTAATATCTTACAATAACAGTTTTTGTGTACGCAATAGATACCAATTCAACGATTATGCTAGGAAATGTAATCATTAAATATACATTGCAATAGATAAAAAATGTAAATAATAAAGTCGTCATTCGACAACCACGAGCGCTAATGGGTTAATGATTGTATCGTATCCTTATTATCTGAGATTACCATCAAAAACTTTTACACGGTGCACTTTTACACGTGACAATTATGATTGCGACACGGTAGAATAATCAAAGGATGGCTGTCGATAAAAATAGATACGCTCTTCCGGGTGAATATCCTTACGACAGTGGATAAGTGTACTGTAACTACCGGCGACCTCGTTTATGCATCGAGCCGCAGACAGACCTTTGCATTTCTATTGTTTCCCCGTGTTCGGCGAAAAGAGGAACGACTGCTATTCTAAGCTACGCGGCTATACTACGCCTACATACCGTTTTAGAAATGAAACGGGGAAAAAAGATGAAGCGGTGAAAGGAGGGACAATCGTCGAGGTGACGTCTTCGCGCGAATGAAATTTAAAACACAGTGTGGCCTCTCTAATCGGCAGCAGTTTGGACTGAGACATTGTCAGTTAGAGAAGAGGTATGCGCTGATTTGAAAAAAAGAGAAAAACATGTGTGACTCAGTGAGATACATGGAGGAATACGATCGAGCAGATGATATCGAGTGGATGCGAGTTTAGGAAAATGTGAAGAGTGCTTAAGTTGAACGATAGCCATGTGAACGTAGAATATTTTGACTAGAGTGTTTCTAAGGTGCGATAGATGAGCAATTCAAAAACTGAGCGACTTAGGAATTTTGGGTGAACGTGACCGAATGCATCGAGTGAGAAACGTTAACAATTAGAAAGAAGGGAAATGAGTGTTTGAAAGAATATATCATGGGAAGAATGCAAGAGCATGTTTGTGAGAGCAACAAGATCGTTGAAGTTGTTAAGTTGAAAAATTATTTATACGTTACTATTGTAGGAATGCGATTGAGTAGTGACGATTTTAGGAAAATGTGAAGAGTGGTTGAGTTGAACGATAGCCATGTAAACGTAGAATGTTAGAAAGAAAGGAAATGAGTGTTTGAAAGAATATATCATGGGAAGAATGCAAGAGCATGTTTGTGAGACCAACAAGAACATTGAAGTTGTTAAGTTGAAAAATTATTTATACGTTACTATTGTAGGAATGCGATTGAGTAGTTACGATTTTAGGAAAATGTGAAGAGTACTTGAGTTGAGTGATAGCCGTGTGAACGTAGAATGTTTGAACTCGAGTGTTTCTAACGTGCGAAAGATGAGCACTTGAGAAAACTGAGCGACTGAGGAATTTTGGGTGAACGTGACCGAATGTATGACAGGGAGCATGCGAGCGCGAGACGGAAAGAGCATGTTTGTGAGAGGAGCAAGACCGTTGAAGCTGTGTTAAATCGAAAAGTCGATGATATACTATCTAAGTTGTTACTATTAAACTATTTTAAATATATACATATTATATCTAAGAACTTTACTTTATATTACATACACCTGAAACCTGCTCTCTCGCTCTAATAAAAGTAGAAATTTCCTATATTTATGTCGGAATGCGATCGAGTGGATGCGAGTTTAGAAAAATGTGAAGAGTGGTTGAGTTGAACGATAGCCATGTGAACGTAGAATATTTTGACTAGAGTGTTTCTAACGTGCGTAAGATGAGCACTTGAGAAAACAGTGCGACTGAGAAATTCTGGGTGGTCGTGACCGAATGCATGGAGTGAGAAAGGTTGACAATTAGAATGAAAGGAAACGAGTGTTTGGAAGAATATATGATGGGGAAAATGCGAGCGCGAGGCAGGAAGTATTGGACGGTGAAGGCAGAAAGTATTGAACGAAAGGTCTTGATTGTGAACGTAGAAAGTGTTGAAGTTGCTAAGTTATAAAGTCGTTTAAGTTGTTTTTGTTAAATTGTTTTAAATATACTTTTATTAATACTTTAATCGCTTCACTTTTATTTTTTTCACACCTGAATTCCATCTTTCGTTCTACAAAAATCATTTTATAGAATTTTCCTATACATATGATACTTGAACTTGACAATTCGTAAGTGAGTCAAATTGACTCACTCCGGCAAGCTAGTGTTAAAATGCGTCCAAATAACTTTTGATTAACCAAACCGAACGAGTCTTACAAATTTTCATTTTCAACGTAACTGGCCACTGTCAACTGATCATAACGATTCACGTCGATGAATTTACGGAATAACACATGGCGTGTGTTAACTTATCCTAGTGTTACAGCCTCGTCGAACGATTTATAGGGCAGAAAAAGGCCGCAGCAACGATTTCGATCGAACTGGATTATTTTTATCTCGTAGCCTGTCCACAAATGCCGGTAATCGTGCCCTACAGGCGGCGATCGGTTCGCGATCTATAATAGGGGGTTGACCCGGATCGATCTGAAAACGTTGTAATCTTCGTGGCTTCGATTAACACTTAGCCAACCGAACGAGGAGATCTCTCATTCTTTCCTCTGTCATTGATTCCATTCACTTTTGTTATTAGTTACTTTTGAGCTAGTGATGTTCACAGTTCATCGAATAACTTTTCTGTTATTCCAAAGTACAATTTTTAATATATTCAACATTGATACTCTTAAATTAGTGTTGTTTACAGTTCATCAAATGAATTTTTTGCTATACTAAAGTACAATTTTTAATAAATTCAGCACCATTTCAAGACTAGGTAATAACAAAAGTAAATAGAATGAACGGTAGTAGATTGTTGAGGAAAAAATGGGAGATCTCTCCATTCGGTTGGTTAACTGTTAAGAGCAACGTTTTGAAACCCGTGAACCGCGTTGATAAATGTTTTGTTCGGCGATAAATCGGCAACGGAGAAAGTGAACGACGCTTCGACATGTTAAATGAAACCGAGAGGCTTAATTGCTCTCTTGGTCGACGGCAATTACAGACGATCGCTGCTTGGATCTTGAACCGTTCCTCGATCCTAACGTTTTTTTTTTTTTGTGACGATAGCGTAAGTATATCTAACGGGTGCTCTTTAACCTCGATTCCCGAGATAGCTCCTCGAGTAATTATTTTTGTCCCTAATTGACAGTTTACTGGAAACAACAGTAAGTCTCAACGGAATATACACGTATGCATGATTATTTTTTGCAAATAACTGAAATAAAAAGCTCTCTGATTTAACACTAGAACTAACGACAATTATAGAGTACTTATTTGCATGGAAGAAATCAAATTTAAAATTACATTGAGAAAATATCGAATACATAGAAAACAAATCTTTATTCATATCTTTTGTAGAAAATCATGGTAAATTTTAGAAGCTTTACAACCGTGAATTTATAAGGCTGCTATGAGTAATCAGCAATTGGTCATTTTGACTACTGTAATAGTTCTAGTATTAATGCAGCTTTAACACTAGAACTAACGACAATTATAATGTACTTATTTGCATGGAAGAAATCAAATTGAAAATTACATTGAAAAAATATCGAATACATAGAAAACAAATCTTTATTCATATCTTTTGTAAAAAATCATGGTAAATTTTAGAAGCTTTACAACCGTGAATTTATAAGGCTGCTATGAGTAATCAGGAATTGGTCATTTTAACTACTCTGGTAGTTCTAGTGTTAAGTATAACACGATTTCATTAGATATTGCTTATTGCCACCAAATAATTAGTCAAAATTATGTATGTGATTTTTCGCTGTAGAATCTTACTGATAATATGGTTTCATTCTCCTCTTTTCAATAACGAATAAAATTCAGTTAACTTTGGGTGTCCGATGATTCAACAACTTCCCTCGTAAGTTTTCTAATCGATTTATATTTAACAACTTTAACACGTTCGTCGCCCAGCGTGATTCGGCTGAGTTTCTCGCTGGACCCAAATTCGATTGCATAGAAAACTGGGGTAAAAAAGTATAAAAACAGCAAAAATTTTTATTTCATATATTTTATATTTATATATATTATACTTCAATGCTTGTTCCATTGAATTCCTTTTAAATTTCCAATTTTAAATCCTATTTAACTTGAAGAAAAAGAGCGTCACCCAAATATTGATGACATGGCGACGAACGTGTTGAATAAGAAAAGTTTAAATAAGAAAGATCTCTCATTTCTTTAAATTGAAACCATCTTACAAAACCATTCGTTTCACTGAAATGAACGAACCAAGCTTTTCAAATCGTCTTTCAAACCCGTTTTCAACGTATCTCTATGATGAATTTATTCGCCAGACCGGTTATCGCTGTCGCGTTTTAGAATTAAAAAACAAAAAAGAAGAAGAAAATGAAGACTTACCTGTGCTGTGATCGGATGATTTGTGTGTTGTGTGTGCATGGTTGCCCTACTTGGCGGTGCGTGCAGCCAACAACACATTGCGGCACATATGAGAAGAGCGCCTGCAATTATGCAAGCAACACCGACATATCGTACCGGTTCGACGTAGTTCTCCGCGAGGCCTAACCAGTTTATCAGTGCACCAACGCAAAGGAGAACCATCCCGTACCTGTACGGGCGTTGGGAACGCCGCGATTCCTCCAAGGACATTGCTGAAATATTGCAAACAGAGATCAGTTTTACAGCCCTCTTCTGCGACGCTTATATAGAATGATATTAACACTAGATTTACGGACATTTCTTGTATACCTGTTTCTAATATACATATACGCAGAAATAGGTAGAATTTGAAGTTTCAGAGCTGAGAAGAATATAAATTAGGGTACAGGCGCTCCTCGATTTTCGCACAATTCGCTATTTCCCACATTTTTAATGTTGCGTCCTAAATTAGGTACGTACAGTAACGAGCCAATACTTGCCTCGGTAGAATGGAAGCGGTTATCAGTCCTCCCTTTCGACAATAACTGTAAGCAATTGTGATTGGTTCGGGCTTGCCATCACTTTTGCTATAAATATCGAGCAATGTGGATCAGACAGGCAGAAACAGACACTCAAAGACACAACTCGTCAAGAGAACAATTCAGAACACACAACTCGTCAAGAGAACAACTCAGAACACACAACTCGTCAAGAGAACAATTCAGAACACACAACTCGTCAAGAGAACAACTCAGAACACACAACTCGTCAAGAGAACAACTCAAAACACACAAGAGAACAACTCAGAACACACAACTCGTCAAGAGAACAACTCAGAACACACAACTCGTCAAGAAAACAACTCGTCAAGAGAACAACTCAGAACACACAACTCGTCAAGAGAACAACTCAGAACACACAACTCGTCAAGAGAACAACTCAGAACACACAACTCGTCAAGGAAACAACTCACAACACACAACTCGTCAAGAGAACAACTCAAAACACACAACTCGTCAAAAGAAGAATTCAGAACACACAACTCGTCAAGAGAACAACTCAGAACACACAACTCGTCAAGAGAACAACTCAGAACACACAACTCGTCAAGAGAACAACTCAGAACGCAACTACTATAAACAGTATCAAGAAAAATACAAGAACAATTCAACTGAACTCTATCGTGTTCAATTTAACACCTAAACAACTCCTGATATCAACTTTAATCAACCTCATCAAGAGAAAAACCTTTCGCCATACAAGGCGATCACGAAAAAGTCGGGAAGTATTTCCGGAAGCAACACACCGCTTTCGCAACTAAACCGACGTACAAAACATTTAAAAATTCAACTTCTTAACAGATTGCGGGCGGATGACGAAATATTTCGTCTTTTCTGTTTCAGCGTTAGGGACCGCCGACGAAATATCTCGTCTTTCATATTGCGTCGTAGGAGGCCGTTGACGAGACATCGTACAATTGCTACGTGATAGTCAAGGGCAGTTTTCGGTAACTTGTATCGTGAATTAATTATTTGAAACCCTGAAAAACAAGAAAGAAAAAATTTTCGAAAAGTAAGAAATTTCACGACAAGATGTTGCAAAGTGTGCAAAATCAACGGAAAAAGAAGTGAAACTATCTATGTTTGCAACCTGTGTGGTGTTTCACTTTACTTAGTCACATGTTTTATTGAATATCATACTTTGAAAAATTTCTAGTTTGTACAAATTTTTACTTATTGAAAAATATTAAAGAATCATTCGCTTTTAAAGTTGCTGTTGAAAACAAATATTTCACGTGACAATGATATTTAACTACTAACAAATCATCACTGATTTAAAAATATTTGACGCAAAAGAATACCCCGTCACTGGGTACGGTTGGCAACAAAATGTCTGGTCCGCAATGTGTTAACACTGGACTAAGATCTATAAGAAACTACTTTTCGTTTTCAAAATTCAAAATTCCTATACCCCTTTTTTATACCTGTGCTATCATTTTGTCCGTGATGTTAACACTAGAACTACTAGAACAGTCAAGATGATCAATTGGTGATTATTCATAGCAACCTTATAAATTCACTTTACCAAGCTTCCAAAATTTACGATGATTTTCTGCAGAAGGTATAAATAAAGATTTGTTTTCTGTGTATTCAATATTTTTTCATTAATTTTTCAATTCGATCTTTTCCATGCAAATAAGTACACTATAATTGTCGTTAGTTCTAGTGTTAAGTGTGCATTAATACTGAACTATTACAGTAGTCAAAATGAACAATTGGTGATTATTCATAGCAACCTTATAAATTCACTTTACTAAGCTTCCAAATTTTAATATGATTTTCTGCAGAAGGTATAAATAAAGATTTGTTTTCTGCGTATTCGATATTTTTTTAATGTAATTTTCAATTTGATTTGTTCCATGCAAATAAGTACACTGTAATTGTCGTTAGTTCTAGTGTTAAAGGTGGATTAATACTGAACTATTACAGTAGTAAAAATGAACAATTGGTGATTATTCGTTGCAACCTTATAAATTCACTTTACTAAGCTTCCAAAATTTACGATGTTTTTCTGCAGAAGGTATAAATAAAGATTTGTTTTCTGCGTATCCGATATTTTTTTAATGTAATTTTCAATTTGATTTGTTCCATGCAAATAAGTACACTATAATTGTCGTTAGTTCTAGTGTTAAGCCTCTGTGGTCGGATGTCCCAACAGAGGGGATATCAGACCTTAGCCATCAGACTACAATGTTGCTCCGATCAATACTTTAAAGCACAGTTTTTGGTGCATATCTTTTTACATCCCTCTATTTTCGAATATTCTACATTCGCATACACTTTTGGAACGAATTGTGTGTGAAAGTTGAGGGCCGCCTGTACATTCGTATCACTCCATTAATAAAAGTCAACAAAAATTATTATAAATAATAGTAATTGTTTTTGTAAATTTTGCTGCTGAAGTTCAAAACCCGTGAAATTGACGGGTCTCGTAAACCTAATGTTAATTTATGATGAGTCGCTCTCTTTGATCTTGATTCATCATTTGGGGCAACATTTTGCGGGATTTGTCTCGCGAGTTTCTTTGATAACCATTCTAGACAGAGTTAGGTAATATTAATTTCATAGGTAGTTCTGAAAATAAGACTATCGGAAATGGGGTTTAAAACTAAATAAAATAAACTGTTATTTAAAATACTTTAATTCTTTATTACATGATGCGAACCTCTTTAACCCTATGCATTCGAGAGGTGACTGTTAGTCGTCTAATGATACTAAATTAAAAAATTAAAACATTTAGAATATTCACTAACATTCGCATATATTAAACTTCATTTAGTTTAGTTAAATAGTATACTAAAATTTGCATGTGCCACTATTTACCCTTAAATAGTATACTAAAATTTAATGTTATCACTATTTACCCTTAAATAGTATACTAAAATTTACATGTATCACTATTTACCCTTAAATAGTATACTAAAATTTACATGTATCACTATTTACCCTTTGAGTTTAACTAATAAACAAACCAACTGAAGTCTGAAAATTTGCGAATCCATTATTTGGTGACCAACAGTCACCACTCGAGTGCAAAGGGTTAAATCATTGAGTATTCTAAAATTCGAAATATGTAAAAAAAAGTTTGACAACTAAAATTCGAATTCGTGAAAAATTCGTCACTCAAACGTTTCCAGTCGAGATTAAATTGCAAGTTACATCGAGCATAAATTTAAAACCGATTTCGTAAAGACTCGAAATCAAAAATGTTCCATCAGTTGGCTCGCCCACTAAAAATCTCGTCTATCTGCTCGAGGAATGAAGGATTCAATATCTGAAGATTAAACCGGAGCATAATGACAGGGGCAACGATGGTGTGTACACGGTTGGAGAAATAAACATTCGAGTTTTCAAGGGAAATTGATGGTTCGGCCCGAATTTCTTCAGGATAGGTATTACTTCCGAGGCTTCTTATAAATAGACTCGAGGCTAAGTTTATCCACGAGATGGAAAATATGTACATATTGGTGGATTACAGAGAGGGAAAAATTGCTTCCAAGTTCGTTGGTCACAACATCAACTAGAGTAGGGAGCTTTCTGATAGAACGAGTTTGTCTTTATATATACCCAAGGATTATTTTTAGATAATTCTCCGTTTCCCTGTCTCGATTAAATTGACGTAGCATGTGCGTCTATGGAGAGTATCGACTATTTATGGCGCTGGTCAATTTTAGAAAAAAGGAGGCTATATATATATATAATCGCGGTAAGGATATTGCCGCGTACTTTTATTTCTAGCTGCACGATGATATCGATCTGCGAGATACCGAACGGTATGCGAAGAGAACTCTGAACTTCGCCTCGGATTAAGCATAATATGGTCGATCGTATCTTAGAAAAACACCAAATTTTTTTTCGGACAACACACGTTCATGTAAGCGTTTCCAATCTTATCTTCTCTTCTAACTAGGCCGCGTATACTAATGCTCATAAATATTGACAGGTACAATTATTTTCGTGCTTCATTTAAACATGAAGAAGGTTAGAAAAAGAAACCGTTGCTCGTTACAATAATCAATGGCGGATATGTAATGCTTTTAAATAAATTATTTTTTTTTGTTAATGTATCGGTACACTGTACATACGTGCACACGAATTCTAATAGTGCTACATTTAAAAAATGTCTTTATATATTCACAGCTTTGGTGTCCGCATAATAATTGAAAATACATTCACGAAAAATAAATAAAAACTCGTAAAAACTAGTGAAAAATAAATAAAACTAATAAAAACTTCGTGTTAGCTATAACATACTATAAATGTCAACCTAACAAAATTCAAATTGCACGTAACTTAAACTGGCTTAGAGTACCGTTAAACTTATAGGAATTCCTAAGCGCTTTCTACGCGTTAATGATGATCCAACTGTCCAGATAAAATTAAAATGAATATCGATGATGATGATGGGGCCATTAATGGTCACAAATTTTCAGTATGTATAGTAGATAAGTATACGAAACTCATTCATCAAAGTGGGTCGCACACATGAAACATCGTAAATGAGGTACAATAAAAACTAAGGAATAAACTAGCATTTATTTTCGATGTCGCATAAAAAATACCAACAATCAGATTGACACTTCGTCGAGATATGAATTTAATTACTCAGGGGTTTCCTGCTCCTAAAATTTTCAAACCCAATGATATTCTATCGCTATTGAATTTTGTAATCACTTATACGAGGGTGGTCCCATAAGTACCCTTGCCTGACCTAGAAAGGGGGGTAGTTGTTTAAAAAATATCAGTGTATTAGAAAGTACCACAATCTATAAAGCATACGTTTCAAGTTTGAAGCCGTTACTTATATTATATTATATTATATTATACTTATATTATATTATTTAGTTTTTGTTTGGCAGCCATCAATAGTAAATTGATTCTATTTACCTTTGTTATTAGTTAGTCTTGAACTGGAATTGAATTGATTAAAAATTGTAAATTAGAAAGAACAGAAAATGCACTTGATGAATTGTGAACAACGCTAGTTCAAGAGTAACTGATAACATAAGTAAATAAAAGCAATCGCAGAGGAAAGAATGGGAGATCTCCCAATTCGGGGTTGGCTAAGTATTAAGAATATGATCAAGCATCGAGAGTTAATTACGTTCGGTGTTGAAATAACTGTCGAGAAGCATGTTGAAGTTCAATGACGCGATCGACACGCGAAGAAGAACGGAGAAAAATGTAAATCGATCAGCGGTCTGTTTGCTTTGAACGCTAAAACAAATATGCCAGCGGGGAATTTCACAAATTTTTATAAACAATCTTCGGTTCATGAATGGCGGACAGAGAGGAAGAGAGAAAGAGGCGGATGAAGGAAGGGAGGCAGAGAGACGGAAAGTAGGCTACGCGAAAGAATGAGTATACACCCGCAAAGGTAGGCCATCTCGACACGAGCAATCGATATCTGTCACTCCTATGCCCCGCCGTATGCTATTTTAGACATAAAAACCGATCAAATATTAACCGCAGCCATTTCGCTGATAGAAACGCGAACAATGTCCTGCAACGAGGCTCCGGTGTCGTTCGATCACACGAGACGAGAAATTTGTACGCGTGATCGCGGCCAGCTCAAGTAAAAATAGCTCTGGGGGGGTGTGTATCGATACCGAGAACTTTATGAAAGTATAAACACCGGGAATTAACGATCCTGCAACTTCTTTTTCCGATCCGGTCCCGTTCTAGTTTCATTGACAACGACCTCCTGTTTGAACGGAAACGTATTTCTGATAGACATAAAATTGAGCACAGAAAACGTGCACGGTAAAGGTAATGTGGCGACCTTCCCACCCTCGCCACTAGGAGGGATTTATCGACTACCTTTCCCGCATGTACTCGAGTTCAACGCGGTTTCTATTAGGTATGCAAATTAATTCGATGCCTTTATATTTAATGCTTTGTAACTTCCATGCAAATTAAAATCCTTTTCCCGTCCTATAGAGGTTTGAAAGTATCATAGCAATATTATACTGTGAAGAACATTAAAACAACTGATGACAACTTGGAATAAATTCACTTAACCCTTTGACTGCGGAGCGCTCTCGGACGAATCCATCAATATGGACGGTGCGTTTTTCGCTTGTCGGTCGCTGCGACTAGTTGTCCACTGACAGTGACCAAAACAGTACCCGGAAATTTGATGCTATTCTTATGGTTTAAAAAATAATATTGGCAAAAAAATTAAAAATATCAATTTTTTTTATTTATATTAAGTAACTTTTTAAGCTATTTTAATTTATTTAACTTTTGTACATTCCTTCAATAATAATCGGTAAATAGATATAAATGAAAAAATCCAAAATTCCATGTTGAATCAACTGGTAAAACAGTAATAAAAGTGTTATGGCTAAAAAATATAGAGGGCGTATATATACGCCTTTCGTATATATTGATGGATTTGTGAGGGCGTATATATACGCCTTTCGTATATATTCATGGACTTGCGAGGGCGTATATATACGCCCTTAGCAGTCAAAGGGTTAATAGCAGTAAACAGTACGACGTTCGACAAGGAACATTTGAGGCACTGCATTCTCTTTGCTTTTCAATTGAAGAGAAATGCTTCCAAAGCAAAGAAACGGTTTGTATAAAACGTGTAAAAAGTGGTTTCAAAAGCATGAAAAAGGCACCGAATTAACCCTTTCGCTATCAGCATCACACATACGTGACGACCTGTTTTTCTTACCTGAGCCCGGCGTCAGAAATATGTGACACACAATGTCACTTATGTGGGTCGGTGTGTAAAATTGTTAATTTCACTTAGTTAGAACGTTATAAATACATCACACAAAAATTAATGACAATTGATACGATATTTAAATAATAAAACGTCTGGGCTGTGGTGGCGATTTGTCTCCTAAAGCCCTGGTAGCGAAAGGGTTAATTTGCACACCTAATACATATCCGAGATCCGAACCGTTCCTTTCTATCCCTGTCTCTAATGCACGAGCTAACTGGATAAGTTTTACTGATAAATCCAGTAGCAGGTTCCGAACGAAACACTTCCTTTCCTTTCCTCTTTCTTCGCTCCTTTCTTTCGCAACAGCCACAGTAGTATAAACTTCCCTCGAACTGTACGAGACTTCTCTAGGAAAGCACAGTTTGGTCGAAGACAGTGTCAAAAACTGTACAGAGTACAGTCAACGCGTGGTATCGTTTAAAAAACTGAATCGTTTCGAATGGTTATGTAAAAATGACGCGGATCACAAGCATTCAAGTTTATACTAACGTTATACCGAGTTCAGAAACAACACACAACGACGTGTGACGTCGATTTTAAAAAAGTTAAAAAAGTTTTTATAGCCATTCAGCCGCACAATTTAAAGAACCGACAACCGCGAGAAGTTCAAGGCAAGGAGAAAAAAAGGAACCGACGAAAACTGCTTCTCTCACGGTTCCAATGTCACGATGTATCCCAGAATTCGATCAAGTATTTGGGAGGAAAAAAAAAAGCAGGTAATCTGGCGGTAAATTAAATGGTTTAGTCGCGATTTCGATCGGTTCGACGAAATCTCGATGGTCACAACAGACTGGCAGCCTGTGACACCTCCCGCGATTCGATACGGAACCGTGAAACAGACCGGAAACGCTTCGAAGGTGTCCGCCTCAAGGTTTTCTAACCGCGAATGAGAATTCACTGAGATGATGCGTGGTTCGTTCTGCAGAATTTACCGTTCAACTCGTCCATATATCCTATCCGTCGGCCTGATGGACACTCTCGATAATTTCGTACCTGGATACGCGTCACGCTTCCCGTACAATACAGACTTGCCTATCTGCGGCACACAGAGTTACGTCTTTATACCTCGGGATTACGTCTGATAATGGAGCGGGAATCATAAAGATAAGGGGTGGTATTTTTGAAACTTATCGCTCTCGTTCGTCACAAATAAGTTTGACTAAATACACGTGCGCGACGACTATTAAACTCGTTCTTTCTCCCCCGTCCACGCTAAGCGGCGTCTCGCGGCCCCCTTCGTTTCCTTGCACGTGATTAGGTCGAGACGGTAGCGTGACGTGCGTCGAGCACGTGATCTGGGCTTTGATTTTGCACAAGTCGAACGAAACCGCGCCCGAAAACGGAAGTTCGACCAACGGAAAGGACGTATCCTTCCCGGATATTGAATCGGGCAAATTCTGGGGGAGGGGGGGGGCGATCATTTGTTTCATTTCACTTTTATTTCACTCGTACACGTTCAAGTGAAAATTGTTTGTCGTCGTGCCGATAACAAGACAGACGATTCATTCTTAAGAGATATTCGACAGATAAGAATTTTAATGATTCACGAATCAATATTAATGAGCGTAACAATAACGCAACTTTTCATCATTCGTGTTAATTCCAGTAATTTTGTTGTTCCGTTTGACAGACAAATGTAGGCGCGTTGAAGAGAACACTTTTTTACGCGAATCTGATGCGACGTGACTTTGCGGTTCTCAAGGGAACATGAAAACAATGTTTTCAATCGATTAAGAAAACGGGCGTTTCCGTTGCCCGGCTCTATGTGCAACGGAGTCATAACTAAAAGTGTGATACCCTCGTAACGGACAGCGACTGACATAGAAAACGGTTCGAACAAAAAAGTTTCGTCGGAACAGTTATGATTTCAATGATGATGCGTCGAGCGAACATCTAAAGATAGAATTTATCCAGTTTTCTGGTTTGTTCCGCTATTTTACAACACCGCGGCGGTTTCTCTTGCGTAATTATGAAAATCTAGAACGCGTTGATACCTCTGGGACGAATCATGCTCAAGAACTGCAATTGAGAGAACGAAAAAAGAAATGGATGGTCCCTATATCTTTCCCTTTTCTCGTCCAACCGTGAATTTATAAGGCTGCAATTGGTCATTTTGACTGTTTTGGTAGTTCTAGTGTTAAGCATAACACGATTTCATTAGATATTGCTTACTGCTACTGAATAATTAGTCAGAATTATGTAGGAATGCGATCGAGTGGATGCGAGTTTGGAACAGTCGGAAGAGTACTTGAGTTGGGCGATTGTCGTGCGAACGCAGAATGTTTGGGCTTGAATGTTTCTAAGGCGTGAAAGATGAGAATGTGAGAAAACAGTACGACTGGGAAAATGCGAGCGCGGGACAGAAAGAGCATGTTTGTGAGAGCAGCAAGAAGGTTGAAGTTGATTATACTATCAAACTATATAATATTAAAGTTGTTATTATTAAACTATTTTAAATATATATTGTAAGAACTTCACTTTGTTTCACTCATACTTGAACCCCACCATCTCTCACTCTAATAAAAGTAAGATTTCTATACATTTTACCCCAAATATAAATATAAATATAGTAAACGTAGAATATTTGGACTCGAATGTTTCTAAGGCATGAAAGATGAGCACCTGAGAAAACGTCGCAACTGAGGAATTTTGTATGAACGTGACCGAATGCATCGACTGAGAAAAGTTTAGAATTAGAAAGAAAGGAAATTAGTGTTTGGAGAAATATATTACGGGGAAAATGCATGCGTGGGATAGACAGAGCATGTTTGTGAGAGGAGCAAGAACGTTGAAGTTGATTATACTATCAAACTATATAATATTAAAGTTGTTATTATTAAACTATTTTAAATATATATTCTAAGAACTTCACTTTGTTTCACCCATACTTGAACCCCAACATTTCTCACTCTAATAAAAGTAAGATTTCTATATATTTTACCTCAAATATAAATATAAATATAGTAAACGTAGAATATTTGGACTCGAATGTTTCTAAGGCATGAAAGATGAGCACCTGAGAAAACGTCGCAACTGAGGAATTTTGTATGAACGTGACCGAATGCATCGACTGAGAAAAGTTTAGAATTAGAAAGAAAGGAAATTAGTGTTTGGAGGAATATATTACGGGGAAAATGCATGCGTGGGATAGACAGAGCATGTTTGTGAGAGCAGTAAGAACGTTGAAGTTGATTATACTATTAAACTATATAATATTAAAGTTGTTATTATTAAACTATTTTAAATATATATTGTAAAAACTTCACTTTGTTTCACTCATACTTGAACCCCACCATCTCTCACTCTAATAAAACTAAGATTCCTATACATTTTACCCCAAATATAAATATAAATATAGTAAACGTTGCGACTGAGAAATTCTGGGTGATCGTGACCGAATGCGTAGAGTGAGAAAGGTTGACAATTAGAATGAAAGGAAACTAGTGTTTGGAAGAATATGTGCCGGGGAAAATGCGAGCGCGGGGCAGAAAGTATTGAACGAAAGGTCTTGATTGTGAACGTGGGAAGAGTGTTGAAGTTGCTAAGTTGTAAAGTCGTTTAAGTTGTTTTTGTTAAATTGTTTTAAATATACTTTTATTAATACTTTAATCGCTTCACTGTTATTTTTTCACACCTGAATTCCATCTTCCGTTCTACGAAAATCATTTTATAGAATTTTCCTATAATTATGTATATGATTTTTCGCTGTAGAATCTTACTGATAATATGGTTCCATTCTCCTCCTTTCAATTACGAATCAAATTCACTTAACTTTGGGTGTCCGATGATTCAACAACTTGTCTCGTCAGTTTTCTAATCGATTTATATTTAATAACTTTAACACGTTCGTCGCCCAGCGTGATTTGGCTGAGTTTCTCGCTGGGGCCAAATTCAATTGCATAGAAAATTGGGTTAAAAAACCATAAAAACCTTAAAAATTTTAACTTTTTATTTTTATTTTATGTATTTTATATTTATATATATTATACTTCAATGCTTATTTCATTGAATTCCTTTTAAAATTCCAATTTAAAATCCTATTTAACTTTAAGGAAAAGAACTTCACCCAAATATGGGTGACGTGGCGACGAACGCGTTAATAAACCGTTAACGAACAGCTTCCTGTTTCCAATCGATATCGATTAACATTAACATAATTAGTACACGTCGTAGTTTGTAATAACACGTGTGTGATTTACGTACAGCTTGTTTATACTCGCAACAAGTTTCTAGGTCACCTGTGCGTCAATCAATCCTAATTATTCTGTCTTTTGATCAATAATGCACGAGGGAGTATCGCAGGCCGGCGCCAACCACCACTTCCGCGAAGCGAAACGAAGAATGGCCTTTTCTTTTTGGACAGAAAAATGTTATCTTAACCCTTTCCACTCCTCTGCCGAGCGTGACTCGACGTCAGGTTTTATCGCAGTAACTCCTACGTCGAGTTGCACTCGACACTGTTAAAGTGCCATTTTAAATACAGTAGCGGACAAAATTTTCAGACCAACGAGAAATTAAGGAAATTAAACAAATATAAGCTAAAAAACAAAGCTTGAGAGCTGCAGTGGCTCCAAAGAGTATTCGTCCACTGTGTTACAAATCCTCGGCAACCCTCGTTTATACTAGAAGTACACCGTTGAACAAAGATTTTTGTAATTTTCTTATCGTGTTAAAGCGAAACCGTGTTATAGCATGGCGTGTTGTAGGAGGGTTCCCGCAATTTATGGATCGTGTTATAATGAAACTGTGTTACAGGAAGCCGTGTTGTAAGAGGGTTCCCACAATTTATGAATCGTGTTATAATCAAACCGTGTTATAGGATGTCGTGTTGTAGGAGGGTTCCCGCAATTTATGAATCGTGTTATAATGAAACCGTGTTGTAAGAGGGTTCCCACAATTTATGAATCGTGTTAGAGCGAAACCGTGTTATAGGATGCCGTGTTGTAAGAGGGTTCCCACAATTTATGAATCGTGTTATAATCAAACCGTGTTATAGGATGCCGTGTTGAAAGAGGGTTCCCGCAATTTATGAATCGTGTTGTAGGATGCCGTGTTGTAGGAGGGTTCCCGCAATTTATGAATCGTATTATAATTACAAAGATTTTTGTAATTTTCTTATTGCGTTATAGCGAAACCGTGTTATAGCATGCCGTGTTGTAAGAGGCCTACCTGTACCAGGGAGTTGTTGGTAACAAAATTGAAAAATAATTCGGGGTGCAGGGGGTTAAAACAGCGCAGACACGGCGCTTCGTTTAATTTGATTGACAAGCGGCCATTCAAAGAACTCGTGTGATACCCGTGCGCGAATTTTCCTAAACAGTGGAATCAGACCGTGGTAGTCAGACACAGCCGCCCGTCACGTTTCGTACACGCTCCTCTTGCACACAGAACCGTCGAGCCGTTATTGTTGTTGTACACTGCACACCTGTCGACAATTTTCGAGGAAAATCGAAAATATTTATCGTCTAATCCCGACGATGTTTTTCGACAGAAAAAGATAGAACATCGTAAATCGTGGGCGTGCGAGTTGTTTGCAAAGAATTATCGATGGGCGCGGTACTTCGCTGTGTAAAAATCGTATTAACGTTTATTTCCCGGCGAACAGCCTCGCCGGGAACAATTAATTCGCCGAAATCAAAGAATGTTTATTAATCCACCGTTCACGTGAACGAATCGAAAGGCATCCCGTATATATGACTCAACGATATTTTTGATTCTGCAGAAGCATATGTTTAAGGCGGCTTTGCGGTTCCAGTGACGATGTCCAGAGTTATCGAGTCATAGGTGAATAACCACGCTAATGGCCGCTAAATTATGCTTATTTCCAATCACCGATCGCCCAGCTGTTTGCGGTAAAATTATATAATCCCGTTGAATAATCGCAAGTGGGAAAATAAGAAGCGGCCGGTTACCGAGCCGCTATAAATAACTAAATACACTTTAAGGGAAATAAGAGATAGTACTGACGTCACAGCGAATGAATAATTTCAGGGAAAAGTGTAACGCGATTGCACGGGGCTAAGATAAGCAGAAGCGATGTACGTTACTCGAAATTTCCTATCAACCTATAGACAAAATTTATCACACTTATCAGGCGACAGAAATATCTAGACGTTAGGATGAAAATAGGAAATGCGACTCTAATTTAATTCTCTATGGGCCCGTGTTATTCTCAGGTCACATGCTGATTTACTGATTTTTTAACAAATAATTTTAGTAATTTTAGTAATTTTTTCCATTAGATGGACTCTAATTTAACCCTCTATGGGACCGTGTTATTCTCAGGTCACATGCTGATTTACTGATTTTTTATCAAATAATTTTAGCTTTTACCATGAGATGGACTCTAATTTAACCTTCTATGGGCCTGTGTTATTCTCAGGTCATATGCTGATTTATTGATTTTTTAACAAATAATGTTGGTTTTTTTTCCACGAGATGGATTCTAATTTAACTTTCTATGGGCCTGTGTTACTTTCAGGTCACATGCTGATTTATTGATATTTTAACAAATAATTTTAGCTTTTTCCATAAGATGGACTCTAGTTTAACCCTCTATGGGCCTATGTTATTCTCAGGTCACATGCTGATTTATTGATATTTTAACAAATAATTTTAGTTTTTTCTATGAGATGGACTCTAATTTAATTCTCTATGGGACCGTGTTATTCTTAGGTCATATGCTGATATTTTAACAAATAACTTTATTTTTTTCCATGAGATGGACTCTAATTTAACTCTCTATGGGCCTGTATTATTCTCAGGTCACATGCTGATTTATTGATATTTTAACAAATAATTTTAGTTTTTTCCATGAGATGGACTCTAATTTAACTTTCTATGGGCCTGTGTTATTCTCAGGTCACATACTGATTTACTGATATTTTAACAAATAATTTTAGCTTTTGCCATGAGATGACACATACACATTAATTCTATAATATTTTATAATGTAAAATTGTTTAAACCTGAAAATTTGTTTTTGTCTACATATATAGGATTATAATCATTGATTTTCCGTTCCATCAATTTTTTTACACTTAAAACAAAAATTCGGCCCATAGAGAGTTAACGCAATGCCGGGCAAACATTTACTTATCTCGAGATACTCGTAGCGCAACGTATCGAAACCGAACTCGTATCTCCGTTTTACTCTTCAACTTTTCGTAACCCATCGATTGGTTTTGAATAATCTCTGAAAAATGGATGCACGTCATTGCAAGTGAGCATAAACTCTAAAGTAATTCGATCGATACGCATTTCGAGCTCGTCTGAATCGCGATATCTCGACTGGATAGATTTGTACCCTCGATTACTTTTAATTGCCGTTTAACCTCAAATTAAACCAAATAAGTACCATTCTTTGCGCACGAACACACCTTTGCGATGTTGCACACAGAAATATTACCGTGAAATATAAATATTGTCTTTAGAATGTGAATCGAGTGTAAAGTATCTGTAAACATCACTAAATCCATTTTGGTGTTTATACACGTGTCAGTTATATTCAGAAATATTACATTTCTTATCTAAGGTTAATAATACCTCTTTTGTAAATATTAAAATATTAAATTGTGCGAACAACACGTTGATTCTGTTTAAAAAAAGTATGTGCACTGGCAAATATAATACTTTTCGCAATCGCTATACATTCAGTATCGTTCACAGTCCGTTCACCTATCGTTCATGGAGCCAGTACACATTAATGCAAAGAATATTTTATTAAAAATGGATATAGGTTTATCATCATGCGTGCAGAAATTTTATTGCGAAGAATAACAATTTTCTGTTTTAATTCATCACACTTTTTAGCATAGCAAAATATAGATAGATTTTTATGAACGGCACTGTATGCGTTAACACTATTCCTACCACAACCGGTCAAAAGACCGTTTTTAAAATTTCGATTAGAATTTCATAGATACAACGTAATTGAATCGCCTTTAAACTTTAGACTTTTCCTCAAATATACGTGTAATACATTTTTCAATATTCACTTCTTCTTTCATTGTTTACTTTTTGAAAAAAATTTGTAATCTATCTTACGTGGGAATGCCGCGATAGGAATAGGTATACGTGAAGCGTCGGTAGGAATAGTGTTAAAGCGATCGTTAAAAAGGTTCTTGTCATATTTATAGTAGATCCAGCAATAATATTTATGTTATTTTAGGAAACCATCCAATTATCATAGGAATGTAACGAACCGTTCAGAATGTAGTGTGATATTAAAATTAATATCCCCTGTTTTTGTTAGCCGTTCGGTTAATAGCAAAACAATGGCTCGATGCTGGGGCAGTGGCGCGATGCAAGATAAAACCTTGAGTAATTGCACGATGTATAAGCAGCCGTGATGAATTGAAATAAATGAAGTGCGTCTGTAGCAACGATCGCAATGTAAAAAGGAATTGAGAAGAATTTCGAGCGTTCGAGCGGAACGTTGTATTAGAATCACGCGTGAAAACATAATTTTTACGTTAAATTAAAATTATGAATAATAAGCAAGTAAAAAGGCGGTATGAAAAAATTCGATGACATAAACGCTTGAGCCTTGATTAATTATAGACGTAGAGTGAAATTTTATTACAAAATTTAGTTACATAAAACAGTTCCTTTCGAAAAGTAACATTTCTCGACTACGCTTTCGATACATTCGAGCTGCGAAAGAAACAGAAACTCATTAACGCCTCGCAGTTGTTGCATGCAAATTCCAATTACACATACAAAAACCGGACACGTTCTTCACTCGTTTCTTACTTGCATCGTGAACTAACCTTCTCCGTTACTTTATTTTGTCGGTGTTTACACTTGTTAGAATTAATTACGTCCATCGTTACCTTAACCCTTTCGCTTCGAGCGCCGCATATATGCGTTATCCAAATGCATTTTGTATTTGTAGAAATGCGATCGAGTGGACACGATTCTGAGAAAATGTGGATAGTGCTTGAGTTGTGCGTTGAGTATTTGAACTAGAGTGATTCTAAGGCGCAAAGGATGAGCACCTGAGGAAACGTTGCAACTGAGGAATTTTGGATGAACGTGACCGAATGCATCGACTGAGAAAAGTTCAGAATTAGAAAGAAAGGAAATTAGTGTTTGGAGGAATATATTACGGGGAAAATGCATGCGTGGGATAGACAGAGCATGTTTGCGAGAGCAGCAAGAACGTTGAAGTTATTTATACTATTAAACTATATAATATTAAAGTTGTTACTATTAAACTATTTTAAATACATATATTCTAAGAACTTCACTTTGTTTCACCCATACTTGAACCCCAACATCTGTCACTCTAAGAAAAGTAAGATTCCTATATATTTTACCTCAAATATAAATATAAATATAGTAAACGTATAATGTTTGGACTCGAATGTTTCTAAGGCATGAAAGATGAGCACCTGAGCAAACGTCGCGACTGAAGAATTTTTGATGAACATGACCGAATGCATCGACTGAGAAAAGTTTAGAATTAGAAAGAAAGGAAATTAGTGTTTGGAGGAATATATTACGGGGAAAATGCATGCGCGGGATAGACAGAGCATGTTTGCGAGAGCAGCAAGAACGTTGAAGTTGTTTGTACTATTAAACTATATAACATTAAAGTTGTTACTATTAAACTATTTTAAATATATATATTCTAAGAACTTCACTTTGTTTCACCCATACTTGAACCCCAACATCTGTCACTCTAATAAAAATAAGATTCCTATATATTTCAAGTAAAATATTTTATATATTAAGTATATTTTAAGTAAAATAAGAGAATGTTTAAAAAACAGAAGCGTTTGTCTGTGTGTGTGTGTGCGTGTGTTTTGTCAATTCATGTTCTTGTTCGTTATATATATTTCAATAAAGCAATTTTTAATTTCGTTTTTTCACTCACAGAGAGGACAATGTAAAACATAGTTTTATGTTTCGCAAGTATTATCTATATATTTATTTTCATTATTATTACGGTAGAACTTTATGTTGAGGAAAACGGCGATGGTGAAATGTGTAAAAATATATTTATTTATTGATAATTTTATTCTGTGGTTCACTCGTACGATCTTCTCCATTCCATCACCAACAAAAGATGTACGCTTACGATGCTCATTCATCTTTTTCCATTCACTGCTCCATTCGCTCATACTTTCATCATTCCTTTTTCCCACACATTCCTTCTCGTTCCAATTCCCTAACCGTTCATTCTAGAAACCCCAAACACATAAACAAACATACACGCGTCAATAAACTTACAATCACTCTCACACACTATTTATTAATTACTATAGAATACGAATTTTGTCTATCGTACCATTTTTTATAAATTAATTCGTATATTTTCGTTGGCTCTTTGGTCTTAAACTTTTACCCGCTACAGTGTTTCCGAAGCAACGCCAAGAAAATCGTGCTCACCGAAACAACACGCATACGCGACGATTAATCAGGGTTAGCCAAGGAAATTTTCATATGCACGCAAATCCTGAATCACACGTGCAGGCGCACACGAACCGAGGTGATCGTAAAGGCTGATTTCCATTTTATTCCGGTCAGATCGATGAATATACCTGGCAGTATTACGCCGGCAAACATTATCCCTCCGATTAGTCCTGGCGACCTCGTCGTCTTAAAAGGCCTGCCACGAAATCCACATTTTGCCGCCCGTTTTACCCGTTCAATGGTCTCGATAAAATCAATATTCTTGAAGGCAGCCGGAGCACAGTTAACCCTTTGACTGCCACGCCGAAATCACGTGTTTCGCTCAGGACGCCACGACAGTACACCGCTAGACGCAATATTTCATTTATTTATTTATTTCACAACGAACGGACTAAAGCGCTTAAAGTACATAAAATTATAAATAATGGATTATATTATAGTACGACAGACAGTGCCACTAAAAGACTAAGAATTACAATTACAAATGTAGGAATGCGATCGAGTGGATGCAAGTTTGGGAAAGTCTGAAGCGTACTTGAGTTGCGCGATTGTCGTGCGAACGCAGAATGTTTGGGCTCGAATGTTTCTAAGGCGTGAAAGATGAGCACTTGAGAAAACGTTGCGACTGAGAAATTTTAGGTGAACGTGAGTGAATGTATCGAGTGAGAAAGGTTTAGAATTAGAAAGAAAGGAAATTAGTGTTTGGAGGAATATATTACGGGGAAAATGCGAGCGTGAGACAGAAAGAGCATGTCTGTGAGAGCAGCAAGAACGTTGAAGCTGTTAAGTTGGAAAGCTGTTTATACTATTAAACTATTTTAAATATATATTCTAAGAACTTCACTTTGTTTCACCCATCATCTCTCACTCTAATAAAAGTAAGATTCCTATATATTTTACCTCAAATATAAATATAAATATAGTAAACGCAGAATGTTTGAACTCGAATATTTCTAAGGCGTGAAAGATGAGCACTTGAGAAAACGTTGCGACTGAGAAATTCTGGGTGAACGTGACTGAATGCATCGAGTGAGAAAGGCTTAGAATTAGAAAGAAAGTAAATGTGTGTCTGGAAGAATATATGACGGGGAAAATGCGAGCGTGAGACAGAAAGAGCATGTCTGTGAGAGCAGCAAGAACGTTGAAGTTGTTTATCCTATTAAACTATATAATATTAAAGTTGTTACTATTAAACTATTTTAAATATATATTCTAAGAACTACACTTTGTTTCACCCATACTTGAACCCCAACATCTCTCACTCTAATAAAACTAAGATTCCTATATATTTTACTTCAAATATAAATATAAATATAGTAAACGCAGAATGTTTGGACTCGAATGTTTCTAAGGCGTGAAAGATGAGCGCTTGAGAAAACGTTGCGACTGAGAAATTTTAGGTGAACGTGAGTGAATGTATCGAGTGAAAAATGTTTAGAATTAGAAAGAAAGTAAACGAGTGTTTGGAAGAATATGTGTCGGGAAAAATGCGAGCGCATGACAGAAAGTGTTTGACTAACGTAGAAGAAAAATTTTAACTGCGAACGTAGAAAGAGTGTGATTCTGAACGTTGAAGTTGCTAAGTTGTAAAAAGTCGTTTAAGTTGTTACTGTTAAATTGTTTAAATATACATTTATCGATATTCTAATCACTTCACTTTTATTTATTCACACCTGAGTCCCATCATTCGCTCTACTAAAGTCATTAAAATAGAATTTTCTTATACAAATTATTGAACAGACTGAATAACGCAGTTGTATCATGAATGAACAAGTGAATCACAGTAGTGCGAAAATTTGTTACAGATAGAATTCGATTTTTTACGTTCGATGTTCTAACAAAAATTTTTAATCGTTCAACGGCCCACATTTTACTTCAAAGTATTCTCTAATTAATGGTAATGTTCAAAATGCACTGTCAATTTTTATTGCACTCTAACAATTGTAAATAGTCGAAGCACTCCGGTTACTAATGACCACCATGGACGTGACAGAAGAAACCGTAGTCGGTCACATATGACTAATGTGGCAGTCAAAGTGTTAATCTTCAGTCGACGCGAGATATTTGCTCAATCCACGAGTATGATCCTCAAACAAACATCAATTTCATTCTGTTTCTCGAGTAAATCACTCGCGATCGCGTTCGTATCCGCGGCGAAGTTCACGTGACATTGTTATTTTTCGAACGAACACCAAAACACTGAACTAAAAACGAGGAGAAAGAACGAGCTTTTTTTCGCACGATGGCGCGCGGTTTCGAGGAGCGCGAGCTTCCGGGACTGAAAATCGATCCGCGAGCACACTTTCGCATGTTTTACAAACGGCGGGTTATCGCGTGCGTCATGTTGTGGCGCGCGAGTTGCGTTTAACCCCCCCCCCCCTTCCATATTTAATAAGAGCGGCCCTCCCCCCGTCATAAATTATGCATGCAGCGTCGGGTTTCCCCTGTCAGGGAGCCACGTTTTCGACCAACGATCGCTGTAGATCGTTGTTGCGTCAACGTGGCTGCAACTGTTACATGGTTACCGACCGGTTGCATGGCTTAACCTTAACCTAATTTCACACCTCGCGCCGTGAACACCGCTTAATGGAAGAAAAGTAAACGATCGACTTCGTGCGCCCGCTTCAGCTGGACGGCTGATGGATCGTTTAACATATTTAAACGCGACTGGTTGCTCTTCGCTGCTTTCAAAGATTGGTCTCCTTGTCTCGATCCGCTGGAATGCGCGCAAGTAAAATGCTGGCTTTAACCACGGGATCACCGAAGTATATTATCTTATCCCGATTTAAGCTTGCCGGGATCGGGGTTTCGAGCGCTAATGTTAAGGCTCGGCTTGAAACGTTCTGTCGAGTTTCAACTGAACTTCAGATTCTTTCCGCTCTGTTCCCTGATTCGAAACTACATTTTAACCCTTTGCGCTCGGCTGTCCCCTCTCATAGGACATCGTAATCCTAGCATGTGATAGTTTCGCAAATTTTCAGACGTTAGTTCAGACTCGGATGGTAAATAGTCATATATGTAAACTTTAATATACGACTTAACTAAACGAAATGAATGCGACGAGATCGTTGTTCTTTGGCGACTAGCCGCCTTGAATCCTGGATTATCGCCTGCCGAACGGGAGATGCTTCACGGCCAGTTTACCGCCTGGCACATGAAGATAATCGACAAGTGTCAACGATAGTTCTTGTATTTTTGCTTATTATTAATTTTACTTAAAGATTACGTGTTAAACAGAAAACAGTATTATAAATTGGTACAATGAATAAACTGAGATAGTTCCTATAACCGTTTGAGTGGCGAGCTTCTTCTGTCCTGTCATAATCACAGCAGACTTGGTTTCTTTCGATGCGCAACTTTAAAGTTACCCTTCAGTCTTAGGCAAACAGAGATGAAATTGGAGTAATTTTATTTTCAGGAGAATGTCGGATAAAAATTAAACTGTAGGAAATGTTTATCGCATGTAAGCTAAAAACAGCGAAATCGCGCTCTTTGGCATTTTTCGGCACGGAATATGATAAGTACTATTGCGCCGCTGGATAATTTTCGATCGGGAAATAAGAAAGGTCCCAGGCCCTGAAACGGTTAACTCTAACATAAGGAAATCTATGAATGTTTTCTTCTTCTCCCGCGTTCTTCGTTTGTTTTATAAATCTTTAACACTTTACCGACCGCGCATGAATCAATTTATTCCTGACCAGTTCACTCACTTCGCAGGGGTTGTTAGGGATCTATATTTATTGCCTGTATCATAAAAAATCGGCTCTGGTTTATTACCACGAAGTCTGGGCCTGACCATCGTGTATCCCCTGGGTCAGAGCCTAACCTATCTGGGTGACCACCCCCTTCTACCAGTGATTTCCCTTTCCCGAATTTTTCCCTCCACCTTACAGTTGTTAACTTCCCTCTCTCATTTCCTATTTTCCAAAACCCTTAGAAGGGCGATCGACCTTCGCCCAAAAACCAGAAAAAGAAATAAAGAGAAGCAAGGCAAACGAAACGTATAATATTATTCCTCATTAAAATCGCGCCATCCGGGATCTGAGTCAAAGTGATAATCAAGGAAGGGGCATCATCACACGAGCCGGAACAATACGTCACCTTAAAAATTAAGAAACGTTGTTGCGGTCGATAACAACATGGTGTGTGCGCACTTTGATTACCCGAATAATTTGCTTCCTTCTTTAACCCCTTAACACTATTCCTATTACACTTGAAAGGTGACTGTTAGTCGTCTAATAATACTAGTTTCAAAAATTTTCAACCTCGAAATATTTACTATAATTCGCCTATATTATGTCACTTAATTTAATTAAGCGATATTAAAAATTACATATACGACTATTTGGTCTCTGAGTCTAACTGATAAATTAACTAACTAAAGTCTGAAAATTTGCAAAACTATCATTTGGTGAGTAACAGTCACCTATCGAGTGCAAAGGGTTAAGATCTTAAAAATACCGAATACCGGTATTGAACTTTTGGTCCGATATTGCAATCCCTAGTTGCATATAATTCTAAAAATGTGATATTCCGACTATTCTTACAAAATGTATCTAATCACATTTTGGATATTACAATGAATTAAAAAAAAAAAAAATCACTTGTCTATTTTTGCACCCCACTGAGCTTTTTAACACTATTCCTACCACAACCGGTCAAATGACCGTTTTTAAAATTTCGATTAGAATTTCATAGACACAATGTAATTGAATCGCCTTTAAACTTTAAACTTTTTCTCAAATATACGTGTAATACATTTTTCAATATTCACTTCTTTTTTCATTGTTTATTTTTTGAGAAAAATTTGTAGTCTCTCTTACGTGGGAATGTCGCGACAGGAATAGGTACACGTGAAGTGTCGGTAGGAATAGTGTTAAACTTTTGTCCGCTACTGTATTTGAAATTGCACTTTCAAAATGTCCAGTGTAACTCGATATAGGAGTTACTGTGATAAAAATTGACGTCAAGTCACACTCGACGAAGGAGTGCAAAGAGTTAAAGGATACTACAAGCATATCTTTTATTTTACATGCTCTACATAATGCACGTGTTTCGCATAGTCCATGTTTCCTGCAAATGTTAGGTATTTTTGCATATCGTATGTATATTTAATGCATAATATATGGGAAAATTTAGAATCGATTGATAAATTAAAAGAGACGTGACTGCGAAATAATAGTATCACGTCTTGTTCCTCCAAATCGTATATACCGAGGCATTTACATACATTATGTACATTAGTATGCAATCTATCATAGCCGTTAACAACGCGTGCTTTGCATAATGCACTTATTTTGCATATTTTTACACGTTATATTTGCATAAGCACTGCGAGTCCAATTATTATGTAGCAATTATTGATAGGAACCACGAAATTAACTACCATCACGTGTATTTCGAACTTCTTGTAGGAAAACATCTTTATCGAAGTAAATACATACGTTACAGTTATTTATGAAAATACGAATTCTATTTACGAAATTGAAAATAATGAAAAATTAACGAACATATATAAACGCCGTAAGTTTTATAATAGTCATGGCCACTTAAGATTAAAGTAGACAAAGAAAAAATTTATAATTCATTAAATAAGCTTTAGAAAAGATTTGGAGCAACTTATAGTTAAAATAACTTACTGACTTATGAAGCGTAACTTAAGTATGGAATAAGACGAACATGAAAATTATAATTAATTTCATCATAAACTTCGTTCTTTTTTAATATTAGTGTAAAATTACTTAGTTACTGTATATAAAGAATAACAGTAAAATTAAAATAAAAGTTACCATCGTGGAATTAACATATATATATTTCATATATCGCTTTGCTAAATCATTAAAGTGCCTCTAAGATACATCGATTTCGCGCGGAAAACGGTTCGTTTTATCTAAGAATGGTCTGAATAATAAAGTTATCGAAAGCAAGCTAATTTGATGGTGACAACCAGCCTGTATCATATAAATTGTATCATATAAATCTTATGTTTCACCGACGTCAGCAGTTTGCAAGCAGCGCTAACACTTTTGCTTTGTAAGTGAAATTTCTTAACTCTAATAACCAGAAAGCTGGTTTAACCCTTTCGCTACCAGAGCCTCAAGAGACAAATAGCCACCACAGCCCAAACGTTTTATTATTTAAATATCATATCAATTGTCATTAATTTTTGTGGGATGTATTTATAACGTTCTAACTAAGTGAAATTAACTGGTACAAACTATTGTGTATTATAAAGAAATTCATCTACCTCTGAAATTCTGATTTCAATGAAACTTTATGCGTGTACAGAGCATGGTGTGTCCTGCGTGGAGCAATTTTTTCGGCGGCAAAATATCTTTTAAGGGGGCTGATAACGAATCTCAAAGTTTCAGCGATTTTTCACGCTTTGAGTACAAGCTTTTCTGTGTTCTTTTTTTTATGACAGGGCGATAGGGTATTAAAAATTAAACATTTTCTATTTGAAAGGTTTTGCTTCATCAAATACCATTACAAAGTTATGTTTCAACCCTTTCGCTACCAGGTCCTCAGAAGACAAGTCGCCACCACAGCCCAGACGTTTTATTATTTGAATATCATATCAATTGTCATTAATTTTTGTGGGATGTATTTATAACGTTCTAAGTAAAATTAGCAATTTTACACACCGACCCACATAAGTGACACTATTTATTATTATCTACTACTATTACTATTTATTATTTATGACACCGGGCTCAGGTAAGAAAATCTGATTGTCACATAACTGTGACGCTGGTAGCGAAAGGGTTAAATGTAAACAACAAACTGGCTTTTCGAAATTTTACAATTAAAAGCATTCATAACTTCTATTCTGCCCCTTCTGCTTTCAATTGCTTCAGGCCGCAACCTTTCACTGACATTGCCCTCGCTTTAATTAAGAATTCTAGGGCACGCTGACGAGATCATTATGGTCACCAATTATTCGTAATACGATCCCGATACGAGCCATTGATTGCTAATCGCAATTTCTTTCGAACTGAAATCGACGACGAAACTAATTGCTGGGCTGGTGAAACGTTAGATTGACCTTATTAAAACATTCTTTCGTCTTCCTTGGAATTAACCAGAAACTCGGTTCCACGCTCAATGAGATCATTCCTAAAAACGGCTGCTAAGTTCACGGAACACGAAGCCGGTTAAAGTCACGACTTTCCCTTGAATACCGATACGAACTTTACAAATTGATATACAGTGGCTCCAAAAAGTATTCGTACACTGTATTATAAGGAAATTCATCTGCTTCTGAAATTCTGAAATTTTATATGTATACAGAGCATAGTCTGTCCTACGTGGAGCAATTTTTTTGGCGGCAAAATATATTTTAAGTGGGCTGATAACGAATCTGAAAGTTTCAGCGATTTTTCACGCTTTGAATACAAGCTTTTCTGTGTTCTTTTTTTATGATAGGGCGATAGAGTATTAAAAATTAAACATATTATATTTGGAAGGTTTAGCTTCATCAAGTATCATTACAAAGTTATCTTTAAAGAATGAGAGAAAATTCAGAAACTTCAACGTTGGTTTCACCCCTTTAAAATGGCATTTAGATGAAAAGAGGAGATTAATTCATACCTATACTATTACGATCTACATATCCACAAAATCTTATTAAATATTGGAGGGAAAGCTCTGTCGTATTTTCCGTTTCCGTTAATTCATGTGGAACTCAAACACTTTGCTTTAACACAAACCCAACAGATTTAATGTGATCTCCAACAGTTGTATGATGAATGCCAAACTCTTCTGCAATTTCTCGACTTGTTAAATGTAGATTGTTTTCCAACATGGATCGCAAAACATCATTATCGATCTTGGATGGTCGTCCAGATCGATCACTTTCTTGGAGGCTCAGATCCCCGGAACGAAATTTGCTAAACCATCTTTGACAAGTACGAACATTTACAATATCTTTTCCAAATACCGCGCATAAATTTTTACATGCAACCGATGCGTTGCTTCCTTTTTGGAATTCATACAAAATGCAGTGTCGTAAATGCACTTTATCTACTGACACGTTTCTCACTTTAAATATCACAAGTAAATGATGAACGGTAAAAAAGGACTCCTTTTATATTATACAGCAGGTAAAAAAACAAAAAAAATCCCAATGACTCACTAGCCAGATGTTTTTTTTTTTATTTACAAGAAAAATTAGCTGCCTATTTAAAATACGACAGAACTTTCCCTCCAATCCATTACTTCTATCAGACTCAGAATTTCAGGATTAAACGAATTTATTTGTGACACAGTGTACGAATACTTTTTGGAGTCACTGTAGTTACGGAATGTTATGGATCATCTGATATTTCGTGCATTCTCAGCCAAGGTGGACGTGTTTTATCGCAGCGAAATCGTAGCCAGCAGTTAGTTGACTCGAAAAATACCGTAAAAACGGATTCGACCGTACACGAAATAACACTTAAAAATTCAACGGTAATAACACGATAATGTAAGAGATAATAATATAAAAGCTCGATTATAGTAACCGCTTGACGGCGCCATAAAAAGCTCTTCCGCAGATAATCGTGCAAACAAACACTCCCTCTTGACTTTCTTTACTCGAGTGTATCACAAATAAGCGCAAGAAAATTTCCTGAGTTCTGCAAGTGACGCTACGCAGTTTATGACACACAGATAGTCGCACAACATCGAGTATATCGATACTCGTGACCTCTGTCACGTGACACGTTCGCTGTAACTATCACGGTACCTTGAAAGTATTGGAAATTTGAAAGAAAACGTAAAACGATCGAACACGCTCTGGAAAAAATTGGAATTCTCATGCGAAGGGTTAAGCGAAAGAACAGGGAACGTATGTAAGTTACTTTTAAAGCAGTACAAAATATTTGTGTTAATCATTTTTATATTTGTCTAATTGTAGTAAAAGTTTTTTAGTAACAACTTAATGATATGATTAAATTCCGAATGGTGAACTGGAGTATTAAAATTAATTATAAATTATTATAATTATATAATAATTTATTATTTTATATAATATATATTATTTTATTATATAAATTATAAATTAATTATAAATATATATATATATATATATATGTATACAAAAAATTGATCTTTTCGATAAAACTGTTCTGCGAAATTCCTCGTTTCTGCCCATCCCACCTTTCAAAGTTTACCCTAAAGGTAACAACAGATTACAGAAGAAAATTGCACACCTTGCAAAATAAAAAATTTATGCTACGACTACGGAAAATATAAGTTCTCCATTTCTCTTTTAAAAATTGGATTATCTAACACGTTCAGGTTGATCAGATACTTAACATCAGATTACCGGATGTAGGGTATATACCTATAATATTTTGTCTGAACTAAGTCAATTTGATCTCAAACATGAAAATTGAAGTTTAAACAAAAAATATAACTTTATTTTAAAGAACGTTTATTCAAAACAATTTTTATATATTCTGTTTTTAAAATATATTTTCCTCAAATTTTTTATTAAATTACATTTAGCACAGACACCTTTACTTCTGTTCTTTTTACGTGATACTTGAACTTGACAAAATCACAAGCGAGTCAAATTGACTCACTTCGGCAATCTAGAGTTAGTGATAGAGCCTGGCCATGAGTGTACTTTCGAATCTAGCATTCTATTGGCTGAAATAGCTACAGGTACTAATTTTAACACTTTACCGACCGGAAGCCTATTAATCGGCTTTTTACATGCTTCAGTTTGTAACTTTTGTAATGTTCCCTTAGACGAAGGTGACTGTTTCGTGCAAAATCGTATATATATACTGTAAAGAGATATTAAACTATTAATTACTCGAAGGAAATCATTGTGCTCAATTCATTAAAGTGTTAAGGCAATCTAGTGTTAAACATTGGATTATCTAACACGTTCAGGTTGATCAGATACTCAACCAAAAGAAGGAAAAAGAAACGAGAGCTAACCAACAAAAACATTCAGGCATAATTCAGCATGACATGATGTAATATTGAATTCAATCATTATCTGTCCGTACGACGTGCAAAAAAGTTATTTAAATCGCATAGCGATGTGATACCCTTCACGGTATCGCGGTGACGTGTGTACGTATGTTCCAGTAAAGCCGCGTCCACATAGAAGAGAACAGTTCGCGAGCTGTTCGTCAACGGAAAACGCAGCATATCCAGACTGGAGCTCGCGAACAGTTACAAGCTTGTTCGCTCTGAATTCATGGGCAGTTCGCTATTAGCTTTTGCCACATACTGTGTTACAAACGCGTCCAGATACGCTTCGAGCTCGCGAACAGTTTCTTTGATGTACCGCTTTCCGAGCGAACACTGTTCGCTGTTCGCTGAGGAGTTCGCTGCTCGCTGCTCGCTGTTCGCGAAAGTGTCCACACTGATGGCGAGCACAGCTCGCGAACTGTTCGCGAGCTGTTCGCGAACAGCAGTGTGGACGCGGCATAACGTGAACCGGACAAAGTGAATCTCCGAGTATCGACCGATCGTCACTTTCGATAAATGATTTACGACGAATGATATTACGCGAAAGTGGAGGAAGAGGAGAATAAAAAGAGGGAGCATTTATGCGTACAAGCCGTGCGATTCGACAGGCAGCGGGTTTGCGTCACTGATACCGCGAGAATTATCGCTGGCTTATAGACTCAACATAAACAGCCACGCTAAAGATCGTTCGGGCTCCCGAGTTTCGCGATCCCATGCCAATCTGCATACGTTATCGGCTCGACCGAAAGGCGAACACGAGTCGCGAGGACGAAAGACGAAACGAAAGGTAAACCTGGTTTGCTGGTGTTCTTAAACGGAGCCCGTGCAAATAACGATGCTTTGCATACCACGCAGTGCTTTCGTGTTTTTCTCAGAAACGATACAATTTCTTATTGAATCAACTTCCGTCATTTTTTTTGCGCGTTCAGATGCGCGGTAGATCTCTCTTTCTTAACACGTTCGTCGCCACGTCACCCAAATATGGGTGACGCTCCTTTTCTTCAAGTTAAATAGGATTTTGAATTGCAATTTTAACCCGTTGCACTCGAGAGGTGACTGTTAGGTCACCAAATGATGGTTTCGCAAATTTTCAGACTATACTTAGTTATTTATTAGTCAGATTCAGAGGTTAAATAATCACATATGTGAATTTTAGTACAATACTTAACTAAATTAAATAACGTTTAATATAAGCGAGTCTTGGTAAATATTTCGGATTTGAAAAGATTTAATCTTGAAACGTCACCTGGACGGAATTTGCGATGGTGCGTGGAATGCAGCAATAAACATGGTAGGGGAGCTACACGTTCGAACTTAACCCTTTCAGTACCGAGCAAATTTAACGAATTTGCTAAGATTTGGGGAAAAGCTCATAAAAACGGAAGTAAGGATGATATTTACAAAATTCAACAAGAAGCATATTACGGAATAAAAGATAGATCTCTCTCACGATGAAAATAGTTAGGCGCCATGACATACGCAACGATATATCGTCGTTCGGTACTAAAAGGGTTAACCGTTTGAGTGCCACGGCCCTTTCTTATTTCCCGATCGAAAATTGCCAAGCGGCGCGATAGAAAAAATGCGATTCCACTGTTTTTAACTCACATGCAATAAATATTTCTTACAGTTTAGTTTTGTTCCGACATTCTCCTGAGAATAAAATTACTCCAATTTTATCTTTTTTTTTTTACCTAAGGCTGAAGGGTAATCGTAAAGTCGCGCATCCGAAGAAACCGAGCCTGCTGTGATTATAGGCTTCGCAAGCCTAGAGCGCTGGCACTTTAACCCTTTGACTGCTGAACACTCCTGGCCTATGCAGTCCGTACGGACGGCGAGCACTAACGATCACTGTGGATCACTGAATACTTTTTCGCTAGACTGAACTCTGTTGATGAACTATTCAAAGCATAAATCGTACTTTCGTACGAGATTAAATAATTGAAGTGCGTTATTTTTTGGAATTAATTATTTATTAGTATTATTTTTTAGTATTCCTTATTATTGACGTTGAAGCTTAAAATAAACTAAAATTTGTGTAATAAAAATAGAAAACAATAAACTGGAAAACTAAATTTAACCCTCTATGGGCCCGTGTAACTTTCAGGTCACATTCTAATTTATTGACATCTTAACAAATAATTTGTTTTCTTCATGAGATGGCCTATACATATTAATTATATAATGTTCTATAATGTAAAATTGTTTAAGCTGGACAATTTCTTTTCATTTGCATATATTGGATTATAATTTTTGATTTTCCGTTCTATCAAATTTTTTATATTTAAAACAAAAATTCGGCCCATAGAGGGTTAATAAATACATTGTTTACTGCCGTTGCTAAGGAATGCATTTATACGTATCTCACACACGCATAATGGTATTAATTCTGTGTAGGTGCTTGAAAAAATTGACAAACGCATATATGCGTCCTTAGTCCATACCGATAGCTTTCGCTAGACGCATATATGCGTCTGTAGCAGTCAAAGGGTTAAGGACAAAACAGAAGAAGCACGATCGCGTCGCTTGGCATTCAAACGGTTAATTGGTTCTATTTGTAAAAAGAGAACTCACGCGTTTTGAATAGCAAATCGCTCGTGTAAAGGATCGTAAAAAATTATTTGTGTTAATTTGAATGAATTATAAGTGTTTTTTTTTTACTACTTTTAACTAGAAAATAAATTTACAGATTTAACGAAATAAATGGTAATTTTGTTTAATTTTTGTTATTTCAAATGTAGTACAAGCGAGTTTATCGTATGAAGAATGTTTTCCATTTTTTCCTGTACACGCGCAATTAGTGCCGCAATTTTGGCATAGGTCTGAAAAAATTTCGTCCGCAGCCAAACGGTTAAATAAAGTTTTATAGAACGGAACAGAATAGAATAGGACAGATTTATTTTTCAGCCTCTACGGTCTAGAAAAAGGAACTTCGTTTACGATTTATCGCTCGTTCTTCAGCTCCCGCGCTCATGTTCTCAATCAAAACCTATTCTAAACTAAACTGAACTAGACTAGACTAAACTTTTTATCTCCGCGTAATTCTAACTACATATGTATTTTAAATTCTGAGCTCATTTCCTGTTTTTAGCGGAGACTCATTTCCATATTTAATTCATGCAATTTTATCAATCGAAACGTGTCTCATTCGAATTCAGCTCGTTCATCAATGAATTATTTCTTATTTTCTTAAAACATTGACAACTTTTGATAATTTTTTTACGAATCCTGGAAATATTTCACGTTTCAACACATTCGTCGCCAAGCGTGATTCGGCTGAGTTTCTCGTTTGGCCCAAATCCGATTGCACAGAAAACTGGGGTAAAAAGATATAAAAACAGCAAAAATTTTTACTTTTTATTTTTATTTTATGTATTTTATATTTATCGATATTATACTTCAATACTTATTCCATTGAATTCCTTTCAAAATTCTAATTTAAAATCCTATTTAACCTTAAGAAAAAGAGCGTCATCAAAATATGGGTGACGTGGCAATGAACGTGTTAACACATTGCGGACGGATGACGAGATATTTCGTCTTTTCTGTTTCAGCGTTAGGGACCGCTGACGAGATATCTCGTCTTTCATATTGCGTCGTAGTAGGCCGTTGACGAGGCATCGTACAATTGCTACGTGATAGCCAAGGGCAGTTTTCGGTAATTTGTATCGTGAATTAATTATTCGAAACCCTGAAAAACAAGAAAGAAAAAATTTTCGAAAAACAAGAAATTTCACGACAAGATGTTGCAAAGTGTGCAAAATCAACGGAAAAAGAAGTGAAACTAGCTATGTTTGCAACCTTTGTCGTGTTTCACTTTACTTAGTCACATGTTTTATTGAATATCATACTTTGAAAAATTTTTATTTTGTACACATTTTTACTTATTGAAAAATATTAAAGAATCATTCACTTTTAAAGATGCTGTTGAAAATAAATATTTCACGTGACTATGATTTTTAACTACTAACAAATCATCACTGATTTAATAACATTTGACGCAAAAGAATACCCGGCCACTGGGTACGGTTAGCAATAAAATGTCTGGTCCGCAATGTTTTAATAAGTGATTTCAAGAAGTGACAATCGATAGAAAATGAATGACCGAAATGTATCATAATTCGTGTAAACTTCTTTTTAATCTAACATTTAAAACATATTTAATACATATCGCACTCTTACTTTGAAAGTGATACAACTCGAAAAACAGGTTTTTCAAATTATCGTTGTAAAAAGTTTGCAGAAATAGAATGTCTTCCACCAATCGCCAAAATTATAAATTGACAAACAGATAATTCTGGGATTCCTCGTATTGCTAATTACGTGTTATTATATTCTATAGACAAATTTTTTTCATTTTCTAAAATTTAATGCTTTCGAGTTAAATTGATTAATTCTTTAGTATTAAGTTTAATTAATTCTTTATTATTTTAAAATAAAGATAATAATATATACTCGTCTATTGAAAAGTATTGAGAAACTCTCGATACAGTTTCAAACCAAAGGGACGAATCTGTAACAAATTTTTCGTAAGTATTTGAAAAATGAACAACTTTACAAATAGTGTTTCACACTGAATGACCTGATGGAGTAACGTATTATGATAGTAAGTCAGAAAAATGTTATCCGGTGTTATTGAGAAGAATAAACGAAATGTTGAAAGATGACAGATTTATTATCTGCCTGGTTTACTGCACAATAAAACTGTCGTATTGGCAGACACCTTATTGAACGATGAAGTCACTTGAGAGGATGATTCTTTAATTATTTTAAGCAGCGTACGTGCAGGTTAATTCTTTGGTGAATAGCTCATGCTTTGATTGAATGAAAATTGCATCATTTCTGTTTCAACTAAAATGACATCATTTCTTCCTCCTATCGCATTGTATTATATACATAAATTAAAATATTTTCACGGTCAGTGGGTATGTATTTGAAGAACGAAAGAGAAAAAAAAACAGACGAGGAATGTCACGAAACAAGTTTGTCGTGAAATAAAAGGAAGATCGATTCTCGACATTTTAGTCCACCGATAAAGAAACAAGCAAGATTTTTAATTTATTCGTTCGTTATTGAACACTAGAAAAACGATGAACAACAAATTATTACTTTAAGTTATTTTAAACAAATGAATCATATACTATAAAATTACTGAAAACGTATATTCCATGGTTCTTTTTCTTTATTTTTCGCTTCAAAATTCTGTATTGTGAGGTTATGGAGAACTTGATTAAATTCAGTGTGATCAGCCATGAATACTAATACGAAATGCAGAGGCGTTTTCCTCGTTTTCATATCAAATCATTTCATTTCTATCATTAAACAACGTTCTTGGCAAGAAGCCAAGAATTCTACATAGATAAATCAAAACTGATGACTTCGATACGAAGTGTTTCATACTTATTCTGTGCCGTTGTAACAAAACAAGGTAAATTATCTCTAAACGGAAAATTTCGCGTTTGAAACGACGTATCCTCGGCTGAGTTCGGTATATGCATAAAAATACGTCCTCTCGTTTTTCGTTAGCGTGACGCAAATATGTGCTCAAGAAAGGTTTCTTCGCGAGGAAACGGAAACAGAATCGAGGGGAAAAGAACGAAAGAAAGAGAGGCCTGAAAGCAAAAGCAAACTTTCTGGCTCGTTAGGTAAATTAAGTATTAAGATTCGGATTACGAAAACGTAATCTTTCCGTGAATTTTCGTTGAATTCTCACAAAACGAAGGAAACAAGTCTGAGCGTTAATCAATAGCAAACGAGTTGATATTGAACATTTCAACATTTCATGGACATCCCTAATCTTAGTGTTAACTTATTAAAAACAGCTGTTAATTGACGGTGCATTCGGGATTAATCAACCTATGAATTAACACGTTCGAGGGGCGTGAATGCTATAGCATTCGAATTTTAAAATCAATTATTATTCATTTAATTTTGTATAACCTCGATTCAAATATCGTTGTGGATGCTATAACATTCGTTGCATATAACTGTTGAAATGTGATATTCTGACTGCTCTTACAAAATGTGTCTAATCACACTTTGGATATCACAATTAGGGATTGCAATACCGGTATTCGATATCCCGGTACTTTGAACCATTTGTACAATTTTGTAATACCGGTATTCACAAGTTTAACACTAGAACTACCAACGATTAAAGTGTACTTATTTGCATGGAAGAAATCAAATTGAAAGTTACATTGAGAAAATGTCGAATGCATAGGAAACAAATCTTTATTTATACCTTCTGCAGAAAATTATAGTAAATTTTGGAAGCTTTACCATAATAAACTTATGACATTACTATGAATAATCACCAATTGTTCATTTTGACTACTATAATAGTTCTAGTATTAATGCAGCTGTAACACTAGAACTAACGACAATTATAGTGTACTTATTTGCATGGAAGAAATTCAATAAAATATCTATTCACTATAAGAAAATCGTCTTTCATTTTCATAAAAAAAAAAACGAAATTACTTTCCGAACAACCTAATAGAATTAATGGCACAGGAGATATCCGCAAGTGTTAACCCTTTACACTCGAAAGGTGACTGTTAGTCGTCTAATAATACTAGTTTCAAAATTTTCAACCTCGAAATATTTACTATAATTCGCCTATATTATGTCACTTAACTTAATTAAGCGATATTAAAAATTACACATACGACTATTTGGCCTCTGAGTCTAACTGATAAATAAACTAACTGAAGTCTGAAAATTTGCAAAACTATCATTTGGTGAGTAACAGTCACCTATCGAGTGCAAAGGGTTAAGATCTTAAAAATACCGAATACCGGTATTGAACTTTTGGTCCGATATTGCAATCCCTAGTTGCATATAATTCTAAAAATGTGATATTCCGACTATTCTTACAAAATGTGTCTAATCACATTTTGAATATTACAATTAATAAAAAAAAAAAAATCTCTTGTCTATTTTTGCACCTCACCGAGCTTTTTAACACTATTCCTACCACAACCGGTCAAATGACCGTTTTTAAAATTTCGATTAGAATTTCATAGATACAATGTAATTGAATCGCCTTTAAACTTTATACTTTTCCTCAAACATACGTATAATACATTTTTCAATATTCATTTCTTTCTTTATTGTTTATTTTCTGAGAAAAATTTGTAGTCTGTCTTACATGGGAATGTCGAGGTAGGGATAGGTATACGTGAAGTGTCGGTAGGAATAGTGTTAATGTCCGCGAACGCGTTAATAAGATGTAACGAAAACACGAAAGCGTAGAAAATCATTCTCTTCGTTCCGATCTCGTCGGCTGATAAGATTAATTTAATTTGTCCTTTATTCACGGCCTGTCTAATCGTTCACTCGATTGTTGTTTGCGAATATCGTTAATAAGTCTGAAATGACGCAGAGCACGCCGCTAACATTGTACACAACGCGAAAAAATCAACAGGTACTCGCGACCTTGGGCCTGCAGACATCAAGGCTGAGCGTCAAACGTTCGTTAACGAAAATCACCTGTTCAAACGAACGCGTTGGTTGGAAATCTCAGCCGTCGAGGTCAATAAATTCGAGATTACTTTACCATCGATCCATCATCGTTCTGCTACCTGTTTTGTTCGTCAAGGTTTCGCACCGATAACGAACTTTTATAAAATTGTACGCTCAGGTGTAACGTAAATTGATGATTTACGATTTTTCAGAAAACGAAGGCAATCTCCGAAAATTGAATATTTAATTATTTTCAATTTTTTTCTTTCATTCTTTAATAAATGGCAAACACATTTTCACCAAGGTTCACAATTGCAAATTTTCTATTTCCTTACTGCAATTTCAAACAATGTGTATAATTGCAATATGCAAAGGTGTTCTCGAATATAAAAATTATGTATTTAAGACCAGATTTATGGACATTTCCTGTATACTTATTTCTAATATACATATATTAACCCTTTGCACTCGAGAGGTGACTGTTAATCGTCTAATGATACCAGCTTCAAATTCGAAATATTTACTAATATTCACCTATATTATACGTCATTTAGTTTAGTTAAGTGATATACTAAAATTTACATATATGACTATTTAATCTCTGAGTCTAACTAATAAACTAACTAAACTTTGGAAATTTGCGAAACTATCATTTGATGACTAACAGTCACCTCTCTAGTGCAAAGGGTTAAGGAATAGGTAAATATATTAAATAGAATTAAAAATTGTATAACTAAGAAAGAAATAGATTTAGGTATATTTGTATCGTTTCATCAATAAAAGTCAGCGAAAGTTGTTGGTCATAATAGTAATTTTTCTGATAAAATCCAAAACCCGTTAAATTGATGGGTCCCGTGAACCTAGTGTTAAACGAAATATTGCTATCGAATTGAAAAGGCACAGAACTGGGACAAGCAGCTTCAGTGAACGTTTACACGAAAAGACCAGTGTTCGCGAAGAAGTTTCAGCACTGAACACTGAAAAAGACCCGCTCGTGTAACTACAGCACGGACACCGACGGAAATTAGAGCACGAACGAGGATAGAGTTCGGTGAAAGTGAAAGATGACCAGATTTTGCAGCCAAATACGCGGATCTTGCGTTGAAGCAACGCGTTTAGCTAAAGGCGTGTGCTGATCATGCTGGTAACACGTTATTCGCCTGGTGATCTCGTGCAACGGCACTGAAATTGTGAAATAGTGAATGGACTCTTGAAATTCCGCGTCAACCGTGAGTAATTCTTGCGTCTACGCGTTAGTTTTCAACAACAATTTCCTCGGTTCTCCGTTTCTTAAAAGATTATTGTTCAGACCGTGTATGGCGCATACAACCCACACTTTAACAATTAAATAATGTTTTTGACCTACTTTTTGTGGCTCCAAAAAGTATTCGTACACTATGCCACAAATAAATTCGTTTAACCCTGAAATTCTGAGTCTGATAGAAGTATTTGAGAAAACTTTGTGGGTATGTAGATCGTAATATTGTACGTATGAATTAATCTCTTCTTTTCATCTAAATGCCATTTTAATGGAATGAAACCAGCATTGAAGTTTCTGAGTTTTCTCTCATTTTTCAAAGATTACTTTGTAATGGTACTTAATGAAGCAAAACTTTTCAAATAGAAAATGTTTAATTTTTAATAATCTATCGCCCTATCATAAAAAAGATCACAGAAAAGCTTGTATTCAAAGCGTGAAAAATCGCTGAAACTTTGAGATTCGTTATCAGCCCCCTTAAAAGATATTTTGCCACCAAAAAAATTGCTGTATTGCTTTGTGCACACATAAAGTTTCATTGAAATCAGACTTTCAGGATTAGGTGAACTTCCTTGTAATACAGTGTACGAATACTTTTTAGGGTCACTGTAGATACACCTTACAATTTTTCAATAGTACAAAACCATAATCAAAATCTTCTTTAAATTCTTAATTTTACAATGAGAACACCCATCCAATGGTTTGAACGGTAAAGTCAACGTGGGGCGTTTTAATACAGATCGAACGTCATCAAAAATCATTCTCTGTCTGAAAGCAATGAGTTCAAACTTTTTACAGTGACTATCACTTAACCCTTTGCATTCGAGAACTTTTAGTCGTTTAATAATATTGACTTTAAAGATTTTCAAGTGCAAAATATTGACTAAGATTCTGTTGTATTAAACTTCATTTAGTTTAATTAAGTGGTGTACTAAAATTTACATGTACGACTGTTTAACCTCTGGGTTTGACTAACAAATAAACTAACTGAAGTCTGAAAATTTACAAAACTATCATTTAGCGACTAATAGCCGCCTCTCGTGCGCAAAGGGTTAAAATGGTACACCAAGCGATTCGATGGTTTTGTTTATATAAAACACGAAAATTGTATAAGATGATTGAAACTCATGCGAATAGTATACAAATTTTTATATTTTGATAATATTTAATAAAAATTTAATCGTGTTGGAATGTCAAATCTGTCGAATCGATGGGTGTACGAATTTAAATGTCGGTTACTGTTATTCGTTTACGTTTTAACTCTCAAGACCGATCGAAATGACCCAATTTGTAATTTTTCATGGAAACATGGTAAATTTATCGCGATACCTACACTTTTGGAAATTTACTATAACTGTTACTATAATCATTACAGTTTGTTTCACTCGTATTAGGAATTTTTTAAATATAATTTTCAATTTCATGTTTTCATCGCAATTAAGTATACCCTAATCTGTCGGTAGGTTTAGTGATAAGGATACGAAATATAAAAACCTGTAGGTATACAAATTAACACTAGAACTACCAAGGGGGTCAAAATGACCCAATTTGTAATTTTTCATGGAAACATGGTAAATTTATCGCGATACCTACACTTTTGGAAATTTACTATAACTGTTACTATAATCATTACAGTTTGTTTCACTCGTATTAGGAATTTTTTAAATATAATTTTCAATTTCATGTTTTCATCGCAATTAAGTATACCCTAATCTGTCGGTAGGTTTAGTGATAAGGATACGAAATATAAAAACCTGTAGGTATACAAATTAACACTAGAACTACCAAGGGGGTCAAAATGACCCAATTTGTAATTTTTCATAGAAACTTGGTAAATCTATCGTGATACCTACACCTTTGAAAATTTACTATGATTTTTACTATAATTGCTAAAATTTATCTCCCTCACATCGGGTATTTTTTTCGTACATTTTTCAGTTTTTTCTGTCGGTAGTTATATTGTTAAACAATTCACAGAAGATCTTTGTTATACAGTGTGGTTTCTTTGTGGAATCCTGGGCAAATAATAATAATATTAATTGGCTGTGGCTACACTGTTATTAAAAGGCGTTGTTGCGTTCTAGTCAACCGTAAAAAAAAAAGATGTAATTTACAGTTCGCCATCACGCACTTAACGACCAAGCTATTTGACGACTTAATTAAATTATCATACCGGGTCTAATTTTCTCTCGCAATTTCGTGCCTCGGAGCGTGCTGCGTGATTACTTGCTAACAACAAAATCAAATTTACCGTGCTTATCGCGTCTGTTGCGATAGGTCTGCAACGACACCAAGTTATTTATATTAAACAAACAGCTGTTACAGTTTTTTAATGCTCCATAATGCGACCGTGAAATTTTTCGTACTAATTATCATTGAATGATCTCTATTCGTTCTTTCAGAGCGGAATTTTCGTTAAAAATAATTGCGAACTATTGGATTGTTGACTAAAGCATCAATTAATATATTTGAGTTTTGTAATTCACGTTTATGAAGGATTTCAAAGTGATGCCAGCACTGTCATGTACGAAATTTTATCTGTGCTGTTTCAAAAATGAAATATGGTTTACGTAGGAATATCTTGAAAATTAATAACAGCGATTAATCGAAACGTTAAATTTAACTACGACTTTTCTTTGGACCAAAAAAAGAAAGTTGCAGGCCAATTGGCTTAAATTTGAAATTTAAATTCTCCTGATACTTAGAAAAAATTATTGCTGTAATTGATCGTGGTATATAGCACCACGTGTCCAAAGTGTAATTATATTAATGCGAATACATAAACGTTTTATGAGAAACAAACTGTTCCAGGGGTTCTCTAGAACGCTATTAAATACTTAGCACTAGAACTACCAGTGCAGTCAAAATGACGGATTGATGATTATTTATAGTAACCTTATAAATTCACTTTACCAAGCTTCCAAAATTTACGATGATTTTCTGCAGAAATTATAAATAAATATTTGTTTTCTGTGTATTCGATATTTTTTCATGTAATTTTCAATTTGATCTGTTCCATGCAAATCAGTACACTACAATTGTCGTTAGTTCTAGTGTTAAAAAGGTGCATTAATACTAGAACTATTACAGTAGTCAAAATGAATAATTGGTGATTATTCATAGTAATGTCATAAGTTTATTATGGTAAAGCTTCCAAAATTTACGATGATTTTCTGCAGAAGGTATAAATAAAGATTTGTTTTCTATGTATTCGATATTTTTTTATGTAATTTTCAATTTGATCTGTTCCATGCAAATTAGTACACTATAATTGTCGTTAGTTCTAGTGTTAAAGGTGCATTAATATTGAACTATTACAGTAGTCAAAATGGCGGATTGATGATTATTCGGAGCAACCTTATAAATTCACTTTACCAAGCTTCCAAAATTTACGATGATTTTCTGCAGAAGGTATAAATAAATATTTGTTTTCTGTGTATTCGATATTTTTTCATGTAATTTTCAATTTGATCTGTTCCATGCAAATAAGTACACTGTAATCGTCGGTAGTTCTAGTGTTAAGCGTTAACAACAAAAAAGAAGGTGCAAATGTAGCAATATAAGAGCGAATAATTAACAACAATTTTTGCAGCACTTAAATACTCTGACTACGGACGAGTAACGCGTTCAGAAATGTCAGAATGCACACAAATTCCATCAGTTTAATTAAACTGCCTTGAATAGGACAATATTTTAATTAAATACGTTACAAAAAATTAAAACCCCAAAAATTTCAATTTCAATTTCAAATTTGCACAATGTCATAAAACAGTATAAAATCTCTTTTCTCGTTAGTGGAGAAAGATACAAGAAAGTAATCAGAACAATGAAACACACAATCGCTGTTGCGATTGCAGAGTAGTTGGAAATTTATAATCATTTCCAATTCTAAGAGGAGAAGTTGAATAATTGCTCATTTCATCACTGATAACGCCGGAGAACCTCGAATCCGGCGTAATTCTCGAAATTACCAGCGGAATCGACCGGACACTTCGTTTCTTCCTCTTTCCTTTCTTTTTTCTTCAGCACTAGATTTACGAACGTCGAGGTCAATAAATTCGAGATCCATCACCGTTCTGCTACCCGTTTCTTTCGCCAAGGTTTCGTATCGATATCGAACTTTTTAGAGCCGTACACGCTCAAGTGTAACGTAAATTGATGACTTCGGAACAAAGACCACGGTACCTAATTACGATTTTTCAGAAAATAAAGGCAATTTCCGAGAATTGAATATTTAATTATTTTCAATTTCTTTCTTTTGCTTTTTTAATAAATGACAAACACATTTTCACCAAGGTTGACAATTGCAAATTTTCTATATTCTTATTGCAAATTCAAACAATGTGTATAATTGTAATATGCAAAGGTGATCTCGAATATAAAAATTATGTATTTAAGACTAGATTTATGGACATTTCCTGTATACTTATTTCTAATATACATATCTTAACCCTTTGCACTCGAGAGGTGACTGTTAGTCTTCTAATGATACCAGCTTCAAATTCGAAATACATACTAAAATTCGCCTATATCATACGTCATTTAGTTTAGTTAAGTGATATACTAAAATTTACATATATAACTATTTAACCTCTGAGTCCAACTAATAAAGTAACTAAAGTTTGGAAATTTGAGAAACTATCATTTGATGACTAACAGTCACCTCTCTAGTGCAAAGGGTTAAGGAATAGGTAAATACATTAAACAGAATTAAAAATTGCAGAATTGAGAGGGAAATAGATTTAGGTATATTTGTATCGTTCCATCAATAAAAGTCAGCGAAAGTTGTTGGTCATAATAGTAATTTTTCTGATAAAATCCAAAACCCGTTAAATTGACGGGTCCCGTGAACCTAGTGTTAAACGAAATATTGCTATCGAATTGAAAAGGCACAGAACTGGGACAAGCAGTTCCAGTGAACGTTTACACGAAAAGACCAGTGTTCGCGAAGAAGTTTCAGCACTGAACACTGAAAAAGACTCGCTCGTGTAACTCCAGCACGAACACCGACGGAAATTAGAGCACGAACGAGTAAAGAGTTCGGAGAAAGTGAAAGATGGCCGGATTTTCCAGCCAAATACGTGGATCTTGCGTTGAAGCAACGCGTTTAGCTAAAGGGTGTACAGATCATGCTGGCAACACGTTATTCGCTAGCAATAATAGTAATTATCTATGCAAATTTTATTCGTAAAGTCGAAAAGCCGTCAGATTAACGGCGTTTCGTAAACCTAGTGTTAAACGCATCAAATCGAATCTTCGAGGATGCATCGTACTCGCATAATATTCCTCATCACGTGGTTCGCGATCGAGAAACGCGCCGATAAACCACGTGAGATCGATCGAACGGGTTCGCGATTACGTTGCTAATTTTTGCGTCCCTCTGCGAAGGCGGCGAGATATTATTTATGCAGACTCGTTGCTTCAACTGGATGAAAAAAGAAACCACGGCATACGAGATCGTTCATTAGCGGTTCGCAATTAGAATATTGCCGCGGCCGCGACCAATCACGTGCGTCCGTTCGACTAGTATCGATCCACGCCCTCAAGCGTTTTTCCGTGTCTTATAAATCGCTCGCTGATGTATTCCTCGAAGGTTTTCCATTTTTTTGCCGTCAAGTGTTGCTTAATTGCCGCACAGATAATTGTGCGTTTAATGTTCGACTCTGTATATTGCGATTAATGTGAAACAGCCTCGAATCATGATACAACCATTGATATCGTCGCTAAGCATTCATGAAGATCACAACTGAGGCGTGTTCATCGAATTTTTCGCTTTTTCTCGTCAAACGTTACTTAACTGCGGTATAGAAGTAATATGATTGACGATTACGTATATCCTAAGGATTACCGTAACAACAACAACATCACTAATACGGGTATATTAGGTTATTCCAAAAATTCTGTTTGCAATACATATTCATTTCAATGTTGGACTTATTAATTTCTAAATGAATATGAGATTAGGGGTCTTCGGAAGGGATAAAAGGAGGTTGTGAAATACCACGACTATAATACCCTCCGTAAATCATTGAACGCTTATAAATTTTAAAGAAAACACCAGGCAGGCTAGGCTTTCGGTAAGGTAATAAAAAACGCTTTAATGTTCCACCTAACAATGATAATTAACAAGTAATAACTTCATTTTGTGACTGTAACATAAACTTTTCTTTACCCTGAATATATCGAGTGCTCGATGATTTATGGTCGTGAATGTATGTGAGTGAGTGAGTGAGTGAGTGAGTGAGAGAGAGAGAGAGAGAGAGAGCGTGTGTGTGTGTGTGTGTGTGTGTGTGTGTGTGTGTGTGTGTGTGTGAATTGAAGCGTCGCGCGTATAACGGTGAATGAGAAAACAAAAAGAACTATTGGGACAAGCTGACGCATCGAATATGTGCCGTCACGATAACTGTTAATATTGCTGAAAAATCATTACGCGGCGAAACCTTGTCTAACTACTTTTATGTCCCTGTTTCCTGCTACGATTTATGTCGACGATGTCCTTAATCTCTGTTTAGAACGATCGACTGTTCGTATCCGGATCAGCGGATTGTCAGTCGCCGATATTTCCTGCTCCGATTCGTCGTATCTCGATGACGAGCTCAGTTTTATCCCGTTCCGAAGAATCTTCCCCGTTGTCTAGGAAACGATTACTAGAGCGTATAAATACGTTTACCATTTTAGAAAGTGTTTTTAATAGACACCAGGGTACAGTACTTTGGATGGCTTTGTGCAACGAGTCACAGTTCTTCGTCGTTTGATTTATTTCAAATCATCTTCGTTTGATTTACTTTCTTTCCCTACAACGTTCTTTGAACACCGTGAATTGACGAACTCGAATGATTAATTTATGGAAGTCTAGAGATTGTAAACAAAATGTTCGCCGAAAGTCAAACTTCCTCGCAGGCAATTTTACTAACAACAAGTAGGTATTAATGAGAAACTGTAACGATCTATTTCTCTGTCGATATAAATGAAAGAATTACTTGAAATTGTGAAATTGTCCGAACTGAGTATACCGATCGATAAATTGAAGCTTGTTTAAATATTTATCTATTGAAGTTAAATGTATCGGGTACCGTTTATATTATGCAGTTTATCATCGACAGATTAAGTTAAAAAAGAAAAACACTCTTTGATTTAAAATTACCATATCGTCATATTTATACATTGCGATTTTATACGAATTTAATGGTTTGTGAATTATGTGTATTTACAAACATCATAAATCGTCAACAGTCCTTCAAGATTTTATACGTTATAATGGATCAATAGCGATCATCAGATAGTTACGAACTTAAAGGATAAATGTATATTGATACGGACAGAAATTGTTATCGATGGTTGTTATTCATTGCGGATAAAAGTATTAAATAATTCGAACTTCGAATTCTAATTTATATCGTTCGTAAAACAAAAACAAAGAAAAGGGCGGTGATCGGTCATTTTTAAAGAAGGGATACAAAGGTAGGTGAACGATTTGTTAATTTTGATCCTAAATCAACCTTCCAGGAAAGCGTAGGAGAGGGAAAGTATAGTAGCGTGCAAGCAGGCAGATGCTGATCGTCTAGATTCGATTTCAAGGTTGGCAAACCGTATGGATTTTCAAGCTATAAAGGGTTTAAATATTCAAATCGGAACAACGAGTTAAATATAAAAATTTCAACGCACGAGCTGATTCAAACTGTTTCAAATATTATAAAATCCAAATTTCCTCTGGAAAAAGAATAATTTTTCCCGGAACCGGAAAATTCCAAATCATCAGAAGGGTGCAAATATTCTGTCGCTTACAGACAGTGCGAATACTACGACTATTTTCAAGTTATTACACGTTTCTCGTGTATTTAACACGAACATAAAGTAACCGTAATTTATTTCGTAACATTATCACAAATTTCCATCTATCGTGATTAATTTACGAAACGAAGGTTATTTATACGTAGCACAAAAAGCCGACAAAACTTTTGCTCCGCCCTAACATCCAAACAGGGCATTGTACACGACCGAAGTTCTGCCTCGATAAGCGTAGCTCGTTCGAAAAAAAAAAAAAAGAAAACGACGAAAGAAACAGAAACAAACCAAGCTGAGTACAAAAACCCGACGTTTTGCCGTGGAATGTTCAATATTATGGTCGCAGAACGAAGGAAAACAAGCCGGGCACGCTTACCTCTGGACTGAAAGTGATGATCTAGTCGCTGCGTGTTGGCGGCTCTTGCTTCTCACTCTTTCTCTCACAAAAACTGAACTCACAACAGAACCTCTTGACGCTTCAGCTGGCGAGCTCTCGCTCCTCTTCTGCACATCTGGAGATCAGGTTCGAACGGTATGCGTGGCCGAGCTTACGAACAACCCCCATGTGACTATACCGAGAGAGCGCAGCTCCCGCACCGAGAACTCGTCGCAGACTGGCGCGATTCCCGTTTCTGCATGCTGTCTAAACCCACGCCTGCCGGTTTTACCGCTCCGGCACCGGGGGCTACGTGTACAGCGCGTGTCATTGATGTGAACGCGGACGAAGCGCTCCGATTGCCCTCCCCGTTGCGTGGGGAACCCGGTTCTTTGAATGTCGCCGTACCCTTTGGTAAAACGAGTCGAGACAGCCTCTTTCGATACCTCCTCTCGCAACTGGTTGGATTGCCCACGGTGAAGAGAGCTCTCATCAGGCCCCGTTTCGCTTCGACTCTGTTCCATCGTGTTGCTAGATTAGGAAGCGTTCACGAGGTTTTTGTTGGAAATTCGTATCCTAACGAATAAACAACAATCAATCGCCTCGAAGAAATATTTATGTAAGGTCGAGCTGTCGGCTGTGGAGGTTCCAGGAACGGGTCAAGTGGTTTTTCTTTACCACGCTGTGCGTAAGAATTAGAGGACCCTAACGAACTGTGTCCTTTAGCCTTTTTCGAGTCTTGCCTCTCGCTGTGTAGAGATCAGGTTCAGAAAGCGATATACCTTCCCTTAGAAATAAAGTTTAGTAAATTCTTAAGTGAACAGTTATCGTTATTTTATTCCTTTCAATCCATAATCTCCAATAGTTTTCATCGTGCACAGAATGTATCCTGGTGGAAGTGAATTGCTATCTTTATGTCGAATCTTGGAAAATCATGAATTCTTAATGCTACACCTCTAGAACACGAAGATTCGTCAATTTTTCAGGGAGAAAATTTTATAGGTCGTTTGCGATCAATATGTATTCGATAAAAATTGATTCTCTTATTTATAGTAGCATTATGAATTCCTAAATGTTCTCAATTTATGCTGATAACGTGAAACATAATAAAATTTCATTATGTAATTCATCAAAAATATAATTATTTGGAAGGATGTGTTACATTTATTAATAGATCATAAATAGAGGAATATGTGAATTAATTAGGTGTAAAATTATAAGTTGGAGTTAAGGATAATTTAAAGAGAGTTGTACGTTTTGTAGTTATTTGTACACAAAGAATATTAGAGAAGGGAATATTAATTCTATTCATTTTAGCTTTGCTGTTTTATAATTGAACTGTACACCAGTCTGGTTTTTGAATATTTTATTTATTTATAGTAGCATTATAAATTCCTAAATGTTCCTAATTTATGCCGATAACATGTAACATAATAAAATTCCATTATGTAACTCATCAGAAATATAATTATTTGGAAGGATGTGTTACATTTATTAATAGATCATAAATAGAGGAATATGTGAATTAATTAGGTGTAAAATTATAAGTTGGAGTTAAGGAAAATTTAGGGAGAGTTGTACATTTTGTGGCTATTTGTACATAAAGAATATTGAAGCAGGGAATATTAATTTTATTAATTTTAACTTTACGTTTTTATAAATGAACTGTACACCAGTCTGGTTTTTGAATATTTTATGAAGATATTTGAAAACATGCTTCTCCCAACTGATTTTTGTATCAAAGGTCTGTGTTATATTAACTGTACAATTATTGTATTTCACGTGAGACACACAGCAAGGTCTGTTGATATAATTATGCAACTGTGTTGTTATGATAATGGCGAAACGAGGAGCACGGTTTATGGGGCGTTAAGTGGTGGGTTATGGAGCGTTGTAGGAGTCGGGCGATGGGTGTGTTTCATACAGGGTGTCTTAAAATCGAGAGAACCATTTTGAGAAGCCTTATGAAAGAAACAGACAATGTCTCCTGACGTTGAAGCACTGCATTCATAATTAATTTGCGAAACAATTTGTAAGATGTTGTTTGGTGAACCTACAGGGAATAGAAGCTAAAAGATTTTATCACTGCTCAATTGTAAATGGATTTGAAATTTATTTGAGTGAGATAAATGCTTCGTTGCATGATATCTATTGCCAACAATTGCCTTGAATAGATATGTAAAATTTATCGCAGACAATTTTCACAAATTTAACGTGCATACAGGTAGACATTTCATCGTTGTCATTACATAATGTGTTATCAGAATATAATTATTTATATTCATACAAAAAATAATGTACTCTTTGACATATCGAAGTTCAATTTTCCGATTCCCAGCTTCTGTTAAATTTTCACCAAAATTTATATTAAAATAAACGCGAGTCTAAGAAACTTCAAGAACCTTTGTACAATAGAAAACTCGCACAACCTATGAGACGAATACGTTTAAATCATAAAAACGATCGTGAAAAATGTACAAAAATAAAATGCAGCCACCTGTTATGCAGTAAAACAGAATTTTTTATCCAACAAATTGGATATGATAATATTCTCCGGTACTCGCGTCCTTCGCTGCTTAAAACATCACCCTTAATTCCTATAATTTCCAATTTTTTCCCTAACGCTCCTCATGCATCGCATTTAGGTACACGCACATACACACACACACACACACACACGAGTATGATTCATCGAGGTTTTTATTGGCAATAACTTTTAATCTGCCATTATCTCCCGAACGGCACTAGCGCTCGGGACATTATCTAGAACTGCAAACAGAGCCGTGGAGATAAAGAAACGGAACGACTTCGCGTTAATCCGACGCGTTTTTCTGCGCTCGTGTGCAAGACCGGGACACGTCCCGCGGACGCGACCAAGAACACGGACATTAATTCCAATTTATCGTCTATTACCGCTTCTCAGTTGACCTGCGCGCCATTCTAATTGAAGCGAAAGACGCCGAGCGTTTTCTCGTCGCGATCGTGATCGACGAGGGAAGAAAAATGGAAACCAGCTCGAGCCACGTGCAATTGTAATCTGTAACGACGAGAAAACGCGGAGCGATTCAAGACGAGCAAAGCTGTTCGCCTCGAGGCTCGATCCGCTTCGTGGGCACGTCTCAGCCTCGTTTGGAGCAACGGTACACACACACTCGATGGAAACGAAATACACGGCTGTAAATGCAGTCCTCGAGCAACGGCACAGCGTAAAGTTACTGCAACCAGTACTGAGAACAGTTTCTGACTCGTTTCGATTAAAAATTCGTCCACCATTCGCTTGGAATTGATTAGAAATAATTGACAACTGTATAGTTTCAGGTGACGATATTTTAACCCTTTGCGCTCGAGAGGTGACTGTTAGTCACCAAATGATAGTTTAGCAAATTTACAGATCTTAGTTAGTTTGTTTATTAGTCAGACTGAGAGGTTAAATAGTCATATATGTAAATTTTAGTATACCACTTAACTGAACTAAATAACGTTTAATATAGGCAAATCTTAGTAAATGTATCGAATTTGAAATTTTTTGATGTTAGTATCACTAAACATGTACCAAAAAAATATAAAGATTTAACCCAAACTCGTCGCTAATGATCCAGAAGTCGATGCGACGTTAAACAGGGAGAAAAAAGAAAACAATTCTGGTAAATATGGGATTGGTAAATTTTGTATCTAAAAATAATTATTTTTCTATTTAAAAAAAAAAAAAAGTGAAGATGGAAGATGATTGGATTCGATTATATAGCTACAAGTGATCCACGAAATTGCTTTTCCTATATAGTAGAAAGTCGATCATTCGAACTAATGCTGTGACAAATCCATTTCGATAAGCGAATTTTCAGGTAATCGATTTAACGAGAAAAGACCGCAAATTAATAGTCATCGATTTTTATGAAATTTTTAACCCTTTCGAGGCGAACAGCGCCTTCTGGCGCCCCGTTCACTTGTTATCAGCAACTGCCCAATAATGGCCATTAAGTCGTTTGTTTTCGATGCGCTAGCAGCACACGCTTCTCGCGCAGAGATTTTTTTACATAATCAAATATAATTGTGGGAATGCGATCGAGTGGATGCAAGTTTGGGAAAGTCTGAAAAGTGCTTAAGTTGGGCGATCTTCCACCGGCGCACCGGCTGCTTAGAGCGCAATTCATTTCTGAGCGCTCCGCCGCGAAAGGGTTAAGGCACGATTTCGTAGCGGCTTATCACTTCTCATATGGTCTTCAAGTGGAAAGGCTATTTCCTATCCCATGCTATTCGTAAAATCTCGTTCGTGTGTCAGCGTGCCAACTCCTAGCTCCGCGATGAATCAGCTAGCTTCGCGAGTTAATGCGTTTTGTAAGACGCTAATGTTGCAGAAAATTGCTGAACATTACGTGAAACGCGAACGTAATTAGTGTTTCGCGCACACGGTTCCCAAGATCGCGTTCGAGTAACGAACGAAGATGGCCGTTATCGGGCCCCTTTTTATCGCGTCGCGGCGGAACAATAACGTCTGAAGTTTGTTTAAATTCGTGGCACAGGTTGAGAAAGTTCAACGCACTAAATGGCAACGTCACCGTCCGGAGCTTGCAAAATTATAATTTAAACCGGCTTCGTGTGCCGATGTGCCGGGAACGATATGCATCAGCCTGTTGCCACGATCTGTGAAAATATTGTTTCCGGTGTTTTAAGCGAGATACGATGTTCCTCAACGATCCGAACTCAGCGTACAAATACGCAGTGTAAAAATTAACTATCTCATTGTTCATTTATTTATTTATTTATTTATTTATTTATTTAAACCGGGTAATCTCTATTAACGTACATAAGAAATACGGAAATATAATGTAAGATATATAGAAACGTAAGTAATATAATTTATAAACCTAAATTTTTAATATGCCGAGGAAAAAGACAAGATAATAATAAGAATATTCTTTAAAAACAATAGTTGGTGAAACGTATATATGTTTATCAGAGTTTGAATACGGAAGTTCTATACGAAATATATATATATTATTATTAAATGGTAAAAACCAACTAGATACAAAGCAAATAAACATATGCGAGGATTAAATTTATTTATTTATTAGTGTATACCTTACGAGTGAAAATTCATTAGCGTTCAAAGTATGATATAATAATATAATATGACAAAATAATACTTAATAATGTTTATCGAATACGAGAGAGAAAGTGATACTAAGGATTACAAACGAAAGAAGAAAATAAAAGTTTAATGCAAGATACAGGGACAATTTCAATCACAATTTAATCGATGACATTTTATACGTTAAATTGAATAATTTCTATTAGTTAAAATTCTTATTTAAAAGCAACCACATAACCTTGTCTAGAAAAGAGCTAAAAAGATTTAAAAGTGCATAATGTTGTGATAATAAATTATGTCATCTCTATGCTAAAAAGGGTTCGTAAAGTTGCATATACCTTATCGGGACTGGTGTCTCACCTTGTATATAAGTGTGACTCATTTCGACCTGCCTTTACAACGACGTGACGCCTTCTCCGCCATTGTTCTTCTGCCCAATTAAAGCGTTTTCCCCTTGGCTGAAACGCTTTATCTGTTTTTACAGAATTTAATAACAGCTCTCTTTGGCCACTCCCTTAAACAGGACTACAAAACGAAGATTTCTCTTTACCACAGTTATTTCCATCTAATTATTTACACTGTATTAGCTTTCTCTGCGCCATTGGGTATCCCCTTTAGGTATCGGCTTTACTTTGATCGGATAGAACAATCGTTGTCTTGAATCCTGAATTGAAATTCGGTTTTCAAACATAATTAGAAAGTATTTACTTGTGAATACGTTTACTTTTAACAAATATATCCCCATTTAATAGTCTAAATATTTCCAGGTATCGTTAGCTACAACCAGCCTGCAGAACAATGCTGCCATAAATTGTTATCCCTTGGGGGACACGCCTAAAAATTTGGCATCATCGTATTACTGCAGGTCGTTACATTTCACACAGGTAATTACTTAAACGGTTTGTTTTGAAAGAAAGGTGTTTACCTCTACCAAGATAATGCAAGAAAAGACATTTTATAGTATAAACAATGGACAACATAAAATTCAATATCAATTTTACCTGGTTTAACTTAGGAGTGCAAATTTTGTTTTTATACAAAAACGTGACATTAATCAATTTTTATAACAAAACATTTTCATTGAAATTGAAACTTATTGAAAGTTACTGTTGTATACCAGATTATTATACTAAATTTTTTGCACATTTTCATGCACTCTGGACAGGTCAGTTGAATAATAGTTTTTATAAACGTATTTTTCCGGATATTTCGTAACGATGTTACAGACATTCGAGGATGAAAACGTATATTAAGAAATAAAAGAGCAAGGGACCATAAAATATGGCACACAAATTTGGCTACCAGATTTCGAAACTAGGCCTAGGATCCAATTTATAAAATAATGCGGGTAGTATAACCTTAATTGTTTGCGTACTTTCGCGCTCTTCAGATTTCGTGTCGAGAAAACCCAGCTCACATAACATATAATAATATATAGAGTACACAATAATATATAAATAATATATAACAATATATAAATAATTTGATAAAGCTTTGTGGGTATGTAGATCGTAATAGTATACGTATGAATTAATCTCTTCTTTTCATTTAAATGCTATTTTAAAGGGATGAAACCAGCGTTGAAGTTTCTGAGTTTTCTCTCATTTTTTAAAGATAACTTTGTAATGATACTTGATAAAGCAAAACCTTTCAAATATAAAATGTTTAATTTTTAATAATTTATAGCCCTACCATAAAAAATCACAGAAAAGCTTGTATTCAAAGCGTGAAAAATCGCTGAAACTTTGAGGTTCGTTATCAGCCCCCTTAAAAGATAATTCGTTGCCAAAAAAAATCCTCTATGCAGGATACACCATGCTATGTATACACATAAAGTTTCATTGAAATCAGAATTTCAGAGGTAGATGAATTTCCTTATAATACGGTGTACGAATACTTTTTGGAGCCACTGTAAGTTCATTTTGTTGTTCACGATACGTGCTCTTAAATCACGGAAACTACGCACATCGATAGCGTTCCAAAACAACATCAACAATTTCCCCAAAGGATGTACCTCAGCATATTTTGCTTTCGTTATCATCGTACCGAGTAATCTTGGGCATGAAAACAAAAAGATTGTTTGTAAGTGCTTGACGCAAACAGCAACTCGTACCGCATCTCTCAACAGTAGAAACGATGTTAAGAATCCTAAAACAAATGCACGTTGACGAAGACTATCACATCTTTTCCGTTTTACGCGTTGTTCTACGTAAAATAAATAATTTTCATACGATGACTCATCGAAACAGTGCTCAGATGCTTTCCCTCGTTTAACTACAAATTGCATTAATTAATCCTTAAATTACACAAACTACGAATAGGATGAATCATTGGAAAAGTGGTAAAAAATTAAGTTTGCAATTAAATCCGATCAAAAATGTAAAACAGTTTCACAGGAGACACTGTGAAATGTGAGAATCATATTTTTACGTCGAAAACATCAAAGCAATCTACAGTGGCTCCAAAAAGTATTCGTACACCGTATTATAAGGAAATTCATCTACTTCTGAAATTCTGATTTCAATAAAATTTTATTTGTGTACAGGGCATGGTCTGTCCTGCATGGAGCAATTTTTTGACGGGAAAATATCTTTTAAGGGGGCTGATAACGAATCTCAAAGTTTCAGCGACTTTTCACGTTTTGAATACAAGTTTTTCTGCGTTCTTTTTTTATGGCAGGGCGATAGAGTATTAAAAGTTAAACATTTTCTATGTGAAAGGTTTTGCTTCATCAAGTACCATCACAAAGTTATCTTTAAAAAATTAGAGAAAACTTTGAAACTTCAACGCTGGTTTCACCCCTTTAAAATGGCATTTAGGTGAAAAGAAGAGATTAATTCATACGTATACTATTACGATCTACATACCCACAAAGTTTTATCAAATACCTCTATCAGACTCAAAATTTCAGGGTTAATCGAATTTGTGACATAGTGTACGAATACTTTTTGGTGCCACTGTACATGATCCGTGCACTAAATAATTGTTTTCCAATGTTATGTACCCTATTACTGTCACACGAAAGAGCAATTCGTTGCTTTCCAGAAGTTTTACCTCTCGATAACGGTACGCGCGGCTGTTCTGATAAGTGGGACTTAAGCAGGTCAAACTCCGACGAAAATAATAAGTCGAAGACCCGCTGTACAATCTGTAATCCCTACCTGCGTGGCATCACGTAGTGCGTCGCAGATAAAGCGTTTTAATGCGTTATCTGTGATATTCCTAATAAGATAACGTATATTCTTTTCTGTGCGAAACATTCTGAACACCAGTTTCGTGCAAGATCCTCTACAGCCGGAGGAAATCGTTTATCGTGAGATGAAATCGTTCGTTAAACTTAAAGAGAGAGTAAAATCCCACACACGGTATCTATGGTGCGCTCGAGGCTCTTCACTCGTTGCCAGATTAATTTAACGAACGAACGATTGTAAATATCTTCCTTTCCTCGCGTTGAAATCTTGGAAAATGCAACATTTATTGGCTGCTTGAAAAAACGAAGGGAACTTACGTGCATACAATAGCGGACATACAGTGGCTCCAAAAAGTATTCGTACATTATGTTACAAATAAATTCGTTTAACCCTGAAATTCTGAGTCTGCTAGAAGTATTTGATAAAACTTTTTGGGTATGTAGATTGTCGTTGGTAGAGATTGTAAATGCCATTTTAATTGTGTGAAACCGGCTTTAAAGTTTCTGAGTTTTCTCTCATTCTTTAAAGATAACTTTAGAATGGTACTTGATGAAGCAAAACCTTTCAAATAGAAAATGTTTAATTTTTAATACTCCATCGTCCAGTCATAAAAAAGGAACACAGAAAAGCTTCTACTCAAAGCGTGAAAAATCGCTGAAACTTTAAGGTTCGTTATCAGCCCCGTTAAAAGATATTTTGCCGCCAAAATTGATTGCTGCATGCAGGACACACTATGCTCTGTACACGCATAAAGTTTCATTGAAATCAGAATTTCAGAAGTAAATGAATTTCCTTATAATACAGTGTACGAATACTTTTTGGAGCCACTGTAATTTTAAGAAGAGAATACAATATAAAGTAATAGTGCCATGGTTCATAAATATTGTTTGAACAGTCATTTTTATTGTTAATAAGGTAAGGTGAGGTTGCTCAAATCGTACAACTTGAATTTTGAACGAACCACAACGACAACAACGCATACAATCACAAGCAAATACACATTTCAGTCAATCAGATGTTTTACCAATTTCGTTATAATAAATGTAGGAATATGATCGAGTGGATGCAAGTTTGGGAAAATGTGAAGAATGGTTGAGTTGAACGATAGTTGTATGAACGTAGAATGTTTGGACTCAAGTGTTTCTAACGCGTGAAAAATGAGCACTTGAGAAAACGTTGCGACTAAGAAATTCTGGGTGAACGTGACCGAATGCATCGGCTGAGAAAAGTTTAGAATTAGAAAAAAAGGAAATTAGTGTCTGGAAGAATATATGGCGGGAAAAATGCGAGCACGGGACAGAAAGAGCATGTTTTTGAGAGCAACAAGAACATTGAAGTTGTTAGGTTGAAAAGTTGTTTATATTATTAAAGTTGTTACTATTAAACTATTTTAAATATACATATTCTAAGAACTTCACTTTATTTCACCCATACCTGAACCCCAACATCCCTCACTCTAATAAAAGTAAGATTCCTATATATTTTACCTCAAATATAAATATAGTAAACGTAGAATGTTTGGACTCGAGTGTTTCTAAGACATGAAAGATGAGCACTTGAAAAAACGTTGCGATTGAGGAATTCTGGGTGGTCGTGACCGAATGTATCGAGTGAGAAAGGTTTAGAATTAGAATGAAAGGAAAGAGCATGTTTGTGAGAGCAGCAAGAACGTTGAAGTTTTTAAGTTGAAAAGTTGTTTATACTATTAAATTATATACTATTAAAGTTGTTACTATTAGACTATTTTAATCCTTTTCATTCGAAGAATTTTACAGAGTAATTTATAACCAATTCCAGACAAATTTTGTTCATTTCGAAGTGGTTAACACGGTTAACACTAGATTTACGGACATTTATTGTACATCTGTTTCTAATATTCCTATATTAAGGAATAGGTGTAGATCAAAAAGAATTTTGAATTACAGAACTGAGAGAGGAATAGATTTGGGTATATTTGCATCGCTCCATCAATAAAACTGCATCACACCTGAGTCCCATCTTTCGCTCTACTAAAATCGTTAAAATAGAATTTTCCTATATAAATAATAACCACAATAACACAAGTTTTAAATAACACATTTAATTTCTATTTATTTGATAAATCCTAAGTTTTACATGGATTTTTCCTTAAAGGTTACCACTTGAACAACTTTACCCTAATGTAGTACTTATTGATTAATACAGAACACAAAATTTGTTTATTGTATTATTTCTTATATACTAATTACTTCACTTTTGTTGATTCTCTGGTCTTAAACTTTTGTCCGCCACTGTACATGCAGTGCAATACGCACGATTTTTAACGAAACGTTTAACGTAGAGCAAACGAGGATTGATTCTGAATTTCTACCTGAAACGACGAGGCATCGTCGCTTACCACTCAACAAATAAAACAGCAACTGCTATATTTAAAGTCGTAAATCATCCCGTAACACTTCTGGTTATCTACGCGAAACGCCCGTCGGAATTGCGTCTGACTTATTTTCTTCAAGAACATCATTCGCGTCATTCGTGCACGGTTAACATGCACTGCTAACAGACGGAGAATCGACGTTAAGTAGCGAAGATTGACGCTTCCGAGGGTTTCCGCTAGTTTCTGCTCACGGAATCATTTTCGGGCGATAAAGTCATTCCGAGACGTTCTAGAAATCACGCCGCGATAAAATGAGATAACCAACTGCAGGAAACACTATATACGTGAACCTACTTTTCTCACCGAACTGATGGAGAACTTAAGCGAACAAATTTTATTCAAAGAAACGAACAATTATCGTATAGTGCAAGGATGGCGAACCTTTTTGAACGTTATTAAAATTCAGATGCATCTTTTGAAATATTTTGTTACATAAAGAGACGTGTTAATAGATTTAGATGAGAAAATTTCACTTGAAACGAAACACGCATGACTTAGGTTACTTTCATGCTCAACGGCACCGATGTTGGGATGAAATGTAAAAAACGAATGGTTGGTACAAAACTATACCAACCAGCTTCGTCTCTTCATAACCAAGTTTTTTGCTTAATTTGTACAGTGCTACATGGTAAATGTTTTAATGAGAAAGAACAAGGTACAATTTTAGCGTATAGAGAGGAACAATTGAAATCCGTGAAACTGCACGTAGGCTCAGGCAACTTTATTAAGTTATTTCGAATATCTTAAGTCAGGAATGGCGAACCTTTTTTAGACGTGGGTCGAATTTTGTTCATATTTTTTTTTTAGTACTAGCTCTTGGGTCACTAATGCACATTTTCGTAAGAGTTAAGTTTGCAAATTTTTAACTGAGTATTTTTAAAACTAAACGTCTTTACAATTCAGTTGGCTTAAGGAGTAAAAATGGGCGTGATCTAACGATTTAAAAATTTTTAATGGGGTTACAAATTCTCAAGTTTTTGGTGCAAATCGTCATTTGCATAACTTTAGAACTGTAATGATCAAACTAAAGGTTATAGACAGCATTTAAATTGCTTTTGTGTCAGTGTGGTGCTTGACAAAAATACAGATAGAATATAAATTATCCACACAAATTAGAAAATCGAAATCAACCCGCGTAAATAAACAAATGGTTGCTTAGCAATTGTGGGTCAGTGAAAAAGCTAGGTTCACCATCACTGGTATAGTGAATGTGCAAATTGCTTGCACAGCGGCGTATTTATTTTTGTACTGCTGCTCGCAAATTCGGAGCATGCTATGACATCTTAAAAAATTAGGTTTTTCTTAAACAGCGAAAATATTTTGCTGTGACAATGGAAGCGTATTTCATAATGAATAGAAACAAAAATTATGGATACAACGTATCTTTTTTTTTGAAGCAATACAAATTTGTACAAGTACTTTCTCACAAATTTCGACTTAACACTAGATTGCCGAAGTGAGTCAATTTGATTCACATATGATTTTATCAAATTCAAGTATTATGTGAAAGGAATAAAAATAAGAGCGTTTGGACTAAATGTAATAAAAAAATCTGCGGAAAATGTATTTTAAAAACAGAATATATATATGTAAAAATTGTTTTGAATAAACTTTCTTTAAGATAAAGTTTTATTCTTTTTTTAAACTTCAATTTTCATGTTTAAGTCAAATTGACTTGTTTCAGGCAAAATAGGTACATACCCAACATCCGGCAATATACTGTTAATATTGCCTCAAGCTTGTTGTAGATACGTGTAAAAAACAAAATGCACGAAATAATTATAATATTAACGTTAAACCATACTCGTATAATATTGTTCCAAGATACGAGTGCGATATTTCTAATAAAATAATTATACCATAATATTACGTATTTGATAAGTGTTGCAAATTTTTGAGCAGCAACGTACAGTACAGAAATACGATTGTTTCACAAGATATTTCTATTCAACCGAAAAGATTCGATATGCGTTCTACGATCATTGGAATTGTTTCTGTTAACTATCAATTAATTTACTTTATAAATTACAATTCATTCATTGGTGACTTTGAAATTGAACTTTGTTGTAATCGTTACAGGACCTATTCGACATCTAATAAAATAATTATACTATAATAATCGTGCCAGAAATTGTATTCGACAACGTATTCGATAAGTGTTGCAAACTTTTGAGCAGCAACGTATGGTACATAGATACGATTGTTTCACGAGATATTTCTATTCAATCGAAAAGATTCGATATATCAAGGAAATGCAATTTGCAGATTGCGAATTGTATCGCAGCCACTGTACGCATCTCTGTCCACATCTGACTAATTAAAGTAAACCAAAAAATTGGAATCGATTAAAAATCCTTGCGAACGCATCTGCGGATAAAAGCCAGCAGTGTCACGATAAGAGTGCGAGCATGATTCACGACGAAAAAGAGAAGAGACACGCGTTCCGAAGAAGAACAACAACGTCTTTCGCATTGCACCATTATGCAACGGTTGACGTCACGGTTCGTCTATTGGTCGATGGCAAATCAATGAACCTGCTGAAATATCCGGAACTGTGACACGCACGCGGACAAAGCGAGCGATATCCACGGCGCGGAAGAGGGAAGAGGAGGAAAAGAAACGAAGGCTCCCGTCGTAATGGCCGGAGGTTGGTCTCCACGGATCCCGTTCCTCGCCCGTTCTTCCTTTCTCTTCGTCTCTCTTGTTCCGCGAAGGTCATCCGGTTTTAAATACAGAATCGCTGATCCGTACAGGCGTAATTTTAAATATCGCAGGAGGCCGCGATACTTCCTGCGATTTACTGCTAGGATCGAGCCAGCCTGTGTCCGAGTCGCCGACAGCCTGGCTGATAGTGATGAGATCAAGTATATTCCAAGTAGATTCGAATCCAGACTAGATAGATTTGAATCCTGCGTAAGTGTTTTAATAAAAAGGAACAGTACTTTGAAGTATACTCGGACCTAGATGAGATATGTTCGAATCACTAGTAAATACTATGACAAAAAAGAACAGTACTTTGAATTGTACTCGAACTTAGGCGATATAAACAGAAACAAAACTGTCAAGTACAACTCGAACCTAGATGAAATGGATTTTCGAACCACTAGTATACTATGACGAAAAAGGACACTACTTTGAAGTGTACTCGGACCTAGATGAGATATGTTCAAGTCACTAGTAAATACTATGACAAAAAAGGACAGTACTTTGAATTGTACTCGAACTTAGGCGATATAAACAGAAACAAAACTGTAAAGTACACTCGAACCTAGATGAAATGGATTTTCGAACACTAGTATACTATGACGAAAAAGGACAGTACTTTGAAGTGTACTCGAACTTAGGCGAGACAGGTTCGAACCCTTATAAATACTATGACAAAACTAAGTATATTCAGATGACATATTCGAATCACTAGCAAATACTATGATAAAAAAGAATAGTACTTTAAAGTATACTCGAAATTAGGCGAGACAGGTTCGAACCTCTTATAAATACTATGATAAACAGAAACAAAACTGTCAAATATACTCAAAACTAGATGAGACATATTCGAATCACTAGTAAATACTATGATAAATAGAAACAAAACTGTCAAGTATATTCAAAACTAGATGAGACATATTCGAATCACTAGCAAATACTATGATAAAAAAGAATAGTACTTTAAAGTATACTCGAAATTAGGCGAGACAGGTTCGAACCTCTTATAAATACTATGATAAACAGAAACAAAACTGTCAAATATACTCAAAACTAGATGAGACATATTCGAATCACTAGTAAATACTATGATAAAAAATAATAGTACTTTAAAGTTTACTCGAACTTAGGCGAGACAGGTTTGAACCTCTTATAAATACTATGACAAAATAGAAACAAAACTGTCAAGTATACTTGAACTTAGATGAGATAGATTCGAATCCCCTGTAAGTACTTTAATAAAAAATGTTTTATGAAACCCATCTTCTACAATAGATAATGGCTGCAGGTCGGTTGTTATCAGATTCATGATTACAAACTCGATGGTACTTTTTCTCTTATCGTCTTCCGAAAGAATCGGTGATTTTAAATCTTATTTAACAGAACATAATTATATAAAGCATGTAATTGTTATGTTATGTAATCAACAAACCAGATTATTATCATGATCGGTACGATAGGAATATCTCAGCAACGATAGTCTTTTGATAATTCGAATATATTCAAAATACATATTCGAATCCTACAAATATTCGTTTCAAGGTTCGAAATCACCTTGCTTGATTCAAACATACTTTTTTTTTTATTTTCCCTTATTATTTGTACCTATTTAAAAAAAATATTTACAAATATTTATATAAAAGTTAGTAGAGTTTGACTTCCGTTGCTTTCAACTGTTAATACCTAATTAACGAAGCGTTTAACGAAATTTCGTCACTCTTGATTTTCGTCTTATTTCAACGTCTAAAACCCTTCATTTCATTTCGGCTCAGAAGTAGATTAACACCCTGTATATGATATATTATGGTTCTAATAAGTCTTTTGGATGTCTGCGTTTTAGTCTTCTAATTGTGTCCGCATAGCAGTTTGCTGTTAGTGGGTTTGGGTGGTTGTTGATTCTAACGTTGTGTTTGTTTGTTAGTCGAATAATTTCTTCCTGCACAGAGGGAACATTTAACGTTTTGCGAATGTCGTACCAAAGAGCATCTATTATTGTGTGAAGTATTTTTGCTTGTAAACTTTCTATTTTTTGGATGTGTAACTTTGCTGCCATTCCCCGGAACTGGATTCCATAGGTACAAATTGGTTTGATTGCAGATTAATATATGAGTAATTTGTTATTTGTATTTAGCTTACTTTTCCGGGACATTTCATAGATTTGGCCAGTTCATAGATTTGGTTCGCATTTTAATAGTTTTAATTTTTTGTTTTATGTGATGGTTCCATGTAAATTTCTTATCTAGATGAAGTCCCAGATATTTCACCCAGATTGTTAGTGGTACGATGCTATTGTATAGTTTAAGCTTATTTGTTTGCTCTGTTTTTCGTAGGATGAAGATGATGTGTGCACGTTTTGCGGTGTTACCTTTAATTCTGTTAGTATCTAACCAGTTTTTCAATTTCATAATGTGGTTTTGAAGATTTAATTTAGAAGTTTGTAGGTTATTGTGAATTCGAACGTATTAAAAGTACACGTTTGAATTCTACAAATACTCTTTCCGAGGTTCGAAACCAACTTATATAATTTGTATACTTTATAATTACATACAATCGAACATTATATTCCACGAGTCACAATCGAATCGTACGAAATGAACCTTTGCATGGAATTTCATTTGAATTCCGGAGTATTTATTGAACTTGATTCCATCACTACTGGCTGACTTTCCAGAAACGCGGTAATTCCCCGTTTTACTCGCTCCGTTTCTCGTGTTTTCCGGCCTCCGTCGAAACGCGTTGATTTCCCCGTGATTTCAGTGTTCGGCGTAAACTTTATCGTCCTGCAACCACGAATTCGCTCGAAGCCGAGTGTAACGTGTAGTCGATATACAGTGGCTCTAAAAAGTATTCGTACACTATGTCACAAATAAATTCGTTTAACCCTGAAATTCTGAGTCTGATAGAAGTATTTGATAAAACTTTGTGGGTATGTAGATCGTAATAGTATAAGTATCAATTAATCTCCTCTTTTCATCTAAATGCCATTTTAAACAAGCGAAACCAGCATTGAAGTTTCTGAGTTTTCTCTAATTTTTTAAAGATAACTTTGTAATAATACTCGATGAAGCAAAACCTTTCAAATAGAAAATGTTTAATTTTTAATACTCTATTGCCTTATCATAACAAAAAAAACACATAAAAGCTTGTATTCAAAGTGTGAAAAATCGTTGAAACTTTCAGATTCGTTATCAGCCCCCTTAAAAGATATTTTGCCGCCAAAAAGGTTGCTCCATGCAGGACACACTATGCTTTTTACACACAAAAAGTTTCATTGAAATCAGAATTTCAGAAGTAGATGAATTTCCTTATAGTACAGTGTACGAATATTTTTTGGAGCCACTGTACATACGTAGAACGTATCTTTACACGAACTCGATTCTAAATTTGTGTAACAATCGGATGGAATGGCTCGACTCGTTATTTTAGAGAGATACGCTTTCGTATAGCTATCGTTCTTCGATTTCCTTGTGGCTGACAGATAAGGAAATTATATAAAAACATGTATGGAACTTTTATTTTTGTGGAATGATCGTGATATGAGGTGTACTGCAGTCGAATAATCGTACAATGATATTATTTATTTTTGATTTATATAATTTATTTATTATTTATTTACTTACTAGACGGGCATAGCCCTTTAACCCTTTGCGTTCGAGAGGTGACTGTTAGTCACTAAATGATAGTTTCGTAAATTTGCAGACTTTAGTTGATTTGTTTATTAATCAGACTCAAAGGATAAACAGTTATGTATGTAAATTTTAGAATATCAGTTAACTAAACTAAATGACGTTTGATATAGGTGAATCTTAGTAAATATTTCGAATTTGAAAATTGCAGGTATCTAGATATTTAACTATTAATACCATGCATAACAAAGTGTGGAAAACGATGAATAATTTGATTTGAGGATTTTTAGTAAATTAGATTTGAATTTGATTATACTTCCTGAGAAAAAGTCAACACTCTTGAAAAATTTATTTGCAAGATTACTAATCCTACTAATTGGATCGATTGAGTCGCTATTATTTGATGGTCATCTAAAAAGTAAGGAATTTCTAGTAAGTCTAGATGGAGTATCAAAATTGATTTCTGCCGTTAGTTTAGTGGAAGAAATTTGACCATTAATGATTTTGAATAGGAAACATGGGATAAGTATATGATGATACTTCTTTATAATTCTTGTACAATTTCTTAACACGTTCGTCGCCCAGCATGATTCGGCTGAGTTTCTCGCTGGGCCGAAATCCGATTGCATAGAAAACTGGGGTAAAAAGAATATAAAAACAGCAAAAATTTGTACTTCCTATTTTTATTTTATGTATTTTATATTTATATATATTCTACTTCAATGCTTATTCCATTGAATTCCTTTAAAAATTCCAATTTTAAATCCTATTTAACTTCAAGTAACCAACCTGAACCTAACCCAAATATGGGTGCAATGGCGACGAACGTGTTAAAGTGTTGAAACGAATCGTTTCATGGAATTCAGCAAAAATGGTACAAAAATATCAATGCTGTTATATTGTTCGAGGAATTAAATAATTAAGAGATCTTCGAGGAAAAAGCTGTGGCTATTGCGATAAGCTGATTAACGAACATCCGAAGCTACTGTGATAAAAGTGTCATACGTATCAAGTTATCGGTGTTACTGAAAAACCAAGTCCCAAGGACAATTGACGTCGTAACATGGCCCAGAAATTGTTACGCGTGAACGTAAATGTCTTCATTTGAGCGTGGCCAACGCGATTAAACGGCGATAATTGATTATCAACGATTATTATTACTTAACCGGTGCAATTGTGCTGTCAGCTCTCGGATCGTCGTCCCTGACCATTGAAATCGTGTTAATCGTGTAACAGCAGCATCGAAATGATCCGTAGGCGCCGTACGATTTGTTGAAACAATTTGTACGTTGTTATTATCGCCGTAAACTGGTCTCATCTGAATTCGACAAGCCAAGTTAAATACATCGCGCGTCGCCTATTCTAGCGACGTTTTCCAACGTGCATCGTAAACAAGCGTCGCCTAGACCAGGGCTTCTTAAACTATGGGTCGCGACCCCAAATGGTTAAGTGTCAAGTTGACTATGAAAAAATACAATTAAGCCCTGTGTTAGGAAAAAACGAAATTACTTTCCGAACAACCCAATTGTTGGAAATTGAATATAGAAATACTACGAAGTAAAAATTAACCATAAACCAACTTTCTCTTAACGTACTTTCTCAAGGGCTTCTTCCAAGAAGCTAAGCTACATCTGGCATTTTAGAAAGTTCGAAAATATCGAGAAACAGAACAAAAGGGGCTGAAGCACCCGGACGGGGTTGTAAGAATTTCGATCACTGTGTTCTGCTAGTCTTGTAACAAAACTGGCTAGGTGTGGTCAAAATTGCCCTTTGCACTCGAGAGGTGACCGTTAGTCGTTTAATGATATTAACTTCAAAAATTTTCAAATTCAAAATATTTACTATGATTCACGTATATTAAACTTCATTTAATTTAGTTAAGTCGTATATTAAAATTTACATATATGACTATTTAACGTCCGGGTCTGAACTAAAGTCTGAAAACTTGCGAAACTATCATATGCTAGGATTACGATGTCCCATGAGAGGGGACAGCCGAGTGCAAAGGGTTAATAAATTATCAAAGTATTATTTCACAAATAAGAGTTCATTTCATTTAACAATATAAAACCCTATTCCCAATACCAATACAATAAACTAATATATAATAATTATAATAAATAAATTTAAAATAAATTAAATTGATAATATTATAAAAAATAAACGAGAGACTCGTGAGTGGGAGTTTTAAACCGAAACCTGAAGATTACGCCTCTGTAAACACGGAAAAAGAGAGAGATCGTTCGCGGCCGAATTTGTTCTCTCTGAATCAGAAACGAACCTGTTGTTCACCGGGTAATTTATATTTCGACAACCACCCGTGGTGTTCCAAGTGCGATTGGATTTTAGAAGAATCCGTGCTGCGTAACGAGTCGCGATACGGATCGCACACGCTGCGCTGGCGAGAGATATTCATGCGAGCTCGCGTGAAAACTCGGGAGGCAAACTGTGCGACAAAGTTGCATAAATAAATCCGGGAATCGTACGTACAATTCTTACATTTGGTTCCGTTGAATAATTCAGCCTTCCGTGCTTGCGTCAAGTATACGTAGTGTGAGAGGTAAGAAAGGAAACGTTAAATTGGGGGACAATGGTGGTGAGGTCATCATAGATTGAGGAATTTGCGAAGAACTTTTGAAACGTCGATATTGGATGGTATAGAAAACAGCTTTATTTCACCGTTCGTACAACGAAAATAAAAACACGGATACTTTAAAATTAGAAACCGAAATTCGACAGTCGGCTAAGGTTGACTCACATTGCGAGACACACACACTGTAAATTGTGTTAGTCATACATCGATACAAGACTGGCTTTTACATAACGATGTATGTGGTAAATCTTCGGATAAATTAAACGGATAGGAAAACTCATGGATCTGTGTGATATCGGTAAAACCGAGAGGAAAACTTGGTTGTGAAGGAAGGGACTGCACAAGTCTTCAATCCTTTGTTAATCACTGTACAGAATCTTTTTATTTTTATTGATATCATTAATGTGACAGCATTATTATATAAGGTGAAGAAAATAAAAATCATGAAATAGATCTGTATGATTGGTAACGTTTATGATATTTTGGGTCGAATTAATTAATTTTTTAACTCCATGTGTACATTTCTTCTATGAATACTATTTGAATTGATGTCAAAATAATTAACAGCCTTGATGTCTTAGATTTAAGAAGTATTGACCTCAAAAAAGCAACATTAATAAAACAAGAAATTTTTACGTGAGTCATACAAATGACCTGCACACGATACTTAATATACACAGTTAAGAACTGTTTGTCTAATTATGTAGATTACTGTGAAGCACGGGTCAAATTGTAATAAATTATGTCTTATAGCACAGTTGCATGGCCCTTCTTATAATGTCGTTTTTACAATCCCAGTGTAGTTAAGCTGTTAAATAAATTTAATAAATTTTTCGATCGAAATTCGACTACCCTCAGAATGCACTTTTAATACGTTTGACGAATTACCTTTTTATTTGTCTCGTAGCTAAAAGTACATAGAATAAATGCAAAATGTTTCGAAGACAATAAAACGTATTTAAGAATGCCTCGAAGTGGTGGCTTATCTTATCAGTTTTTGAATAATTTACGCTGACTTGTCACAGGTGACCTTCTGTTTACATTGTATACTTTATCGTTCACCGTGGATGAAACAAGGGCCATGCAAATCTTTTATTACCGAATGAAAATCGGGATACGCATTTCTTAACTTCTCGTTACGAAAAAGAAAATTTAGGTATCAATGCACATAAGCATTGAAGTTGTAGAATTAAGGAAGAGAAGTACGAGTTCGTGATTTCATCTTTTTTTCTTTTTTAGTTGCTTTTTATTAAAAAAAAATTAAAAGTCGAAATATATCATTTTGTTTTTATCTAAAATAATCTTGATTTTCGAAAAAAGTGTTACGATATCCATGAATTTTTTTCTTATCAACATTTCGAGGGATTTCCTTTGAAAGAAATTTATTGCGGAATGAAAAGTGTAATAATTCGTGTAGTACGCTGTAAGCAAAATTATGTTTATTAAAAAGTTCCGATCTTTCGCAGCTTTTTGTATAACTATACATAATAAGAGGCCAACAAAAAGGTAAAATATAATAGTACTCGTTCATACGAGGCAGTATAAATGTAATTAACATTGTTAAACATACATGATTTGTGTAACATATAAAAGAGCAATGTACATTTGTTTGGATTACATATACACTGTGTCGAAATTTTTGTTCACCGTATCGAAATCACGTACACGCACTGTATATGTAATAGAGAACAGTCTTTGATACTTAAGAAAATACCTTGTTAATAAAACATAACTTCCATTCTTTTAATTACACCCTATCGACTTCCAAATTGGAACTATTCACGTTGAGCCTTACATACAATATACTGTACATATATACACAGACCCCCGTGCAAAGTGGCAATAGAATAAAAATCATACTAATGATACTTATCTCGCTTTTTTATGCTTCCAAGGCAACAGCCTCTTGAGCTTTTTCTCTTGTACGTCCTGCAATGTTAAGAAAGACAAAACACTAACCAGTTAAGTATATTTCCTTGATATAATTTAATTTAATTTAAACATGTTTTACCTTTTTCCTTTTCAGGTAATTCTTCTGATACCTCAGGTAATGTTACGTCTGGTACTTCTGGAGCCTTTTCTTCCACTTCTGCTGCTAATAAAGCATCAAGCTCTGCTTCAACCTCGCTCTCATCCTTTTCTGTAAGTTCTCCTGACAATATGTCATCAATTTCTTTTTGTTTTTCAATGCCTTCTCTAGTCTCATCCATGACCTTCTCAATTTCATCGATGGATAGCAAATCATGTAATTTCTTTAGAGCAGTATTGCCCACTTTTAGGCCATCTATAACCTTCAATTCTACTTGTGCGAATTCTAAATCATGTACCATACGCTCAAGATTTTCCAACTGCCCATCAGTCTTTGATAATATTTGTTCTTGAAACTTCTTTTTCCGTAAAAGAAGTAAAGCTCGCCTGTAGAAAATTAATGTAATATTTAATAAAAGAAATAAAAACATTTATGCGGAAATATAAACGTAGAAGTTTGATGCTCACTCTTTTTGTTTATTTTGTATAAGTTTCTTTGCAAGCAGCCTTTCTTTTTCAAGATTTTGCTCGATTCTTCGTTGGTATTGCTTGATTTTATCCCGAGTTTGTTTTAATTGCTATAAACAGATAAAAATATTAGATAATACCTTTATTGATGATTTAAATACAAGTGATTGAGGTTAGGAAGTTTCTAAAGCAACCTACCAAGACAGCCTTATCCTGTTCGGTGACACGACTCGGTGGTTTTTTCTTCGCAAAGAAAATACCCATTTCGTTCTAAATAACGGATAATGTTATTAATGAAATTGTCATACACCGTTCGAAAGAAAATGCATGTCACATTTGACAACTACACTTATGATGACGGTAATCAAATACACCACGGCCACTGGCATGTTTCCAAATCGACCTATCGACGATTTCCTTCTCGATTAAAGCGCAAAATATAAATTATAAAGCGCAATCTCTTACCTTTATTGCTTGTCGAATTTTGTTAAAAGACATGTTTGTTTCTTTTAGAACAAAGAATACAGGATTAAAAACAAAAAAACTACTGCTGTAAATAGCGGAAAACTTCATTGCCTGTTATTCTATCTGAACTTATCTAAATATACGGATAAGAAAATAAGAAACGTCTATAACTTTTTAATAATATCTACCTTGATAGTAATGTGATTAAGTAACGTAATGCTACTATGACATTGAAGGATAACTTAAGGATGCCCAAAGGTGTTTTTAAGATGTGGATATCACTATTAACATGGAAAATCTCCTAGTGAGAGTAGAAATAAGGAAAGAGAGAAAAAACGAAAACGCCGAATTGAATTGAACAATGTCCATTATATTATATATTTTATTCCCACATACACACGGCACGTTGTGAACCTTTTCTTAAATATTAATAATATTATCATAATAATAATAATAATAATAATCATAATAATAATCATAATAATAATAATAATATTAATAATAATAATAATCATAATCATAATCATAATCATAATCATAATCATCATCATCATCATCCTCGTTATCATCGCAATGATAATAATTTTAATAATAATAAGTAAACAATAATAAACATAATGTGAATTCATGAGATATATTTATATTTATGTATATATATATATATTTATAATAAATCATATAGTAATAATCATCGTATTATAATATATATTTATATGTACAGAGGGGTACAATGTTGTTATTCTTTATTAGTTTAATATTTATAATCGCAATATTATATTTATTTTTGTCTGTATACATACACAATGAATTAGATTATCGGCCCTCTCTTACGCCACACGCATGCGGCGGATAAATTCTCTCACTTTCTATCTTTTGTCTCTATTTTGTTTCGCTTCTGCTTTTTTTTTTCTTTTTAACCCTTTTCGCTTGTTTTCGTTTAACCTCCCTCCTTCGTTTAAATTTCAAGGACCGCAAGTTTCGTCCTACGACGGCACGTCTTGTCGCTACGCTCAAATATATTCGCGGAAGAAAAGCGCCGCGGCTTTCGTCACTTCCTCTCCTTTCAATTTTTTTTTTTTTTTTTTTTTTTTTTTTTTTTATCCCTTTTCTAATATTTTCTTTCTCCGCTCCCCTCCCCTCCCCCCCGGTCGAGAAAAGCGTCGTCGAGTTTGATTCGAGCGATCTCGAACACGCAATCGACTGTACATTTCTCTGAACGCGATCTCAATATAATTCATGATCGTTTTGCTTTATCTTACAAAACATCCATTATAGTCTGGCCGCTTTTGGATAGAGAGTCGCGCGTTGTTCGTTCGTACGTACAGTGGGGCATTTGAAAATTTATCGTCGATTTCAAATTCCAGTCCAATTCGAACAACTTATCGTTTACGCGAGAGGTAAACGTTTTTTTCATTTGTCTACTCGTTTTCCTCCCTCCCCCAGTCCGCCCCCCCCGTTCCGCTTTTCGTTTGTGTCTACTCTTTCCTCGATTTTTTGCTTCTTTTTTCGTTTAATTTTACCGGTTCGCGACTGACTGTTCGAACACAAAGAAACGCGCGGCTCTTTCGCCAGCAGCGCGCCTTTCATAAATATTCTGTACAACGTTATAATTATTATAAATCATCATTATATCTTATATAGAGCCTTACCGTTATGTCATTATTATCGGTAGTGTAAAATTGAAACTTTTACGTACTTATGTAGATTAGACATTACCGTCTGCGCGGCGTAGCCCGCCCGCAGCCGCTTCTGCTTTTTTTTGCTTTTTAGTTTAATAATTATTTATTTACCATTTTTTTTCTTTAATCTGCTCTTTTAAATCGATACATAATCGTATAATTTAGTATGTCGCTATACGTATTGTAATCGTTTACGATTAGTAAGAATATGTAAAATCGGTATTTCGTCTTAGTTGTTGGCTTTTTTTTTTTTTGCTCGTTTAATTCAATAAATCTCATTAAGCATCCACATAATTGTTTAATATACATGGAATTAAAAGTGGCTTATTTATTGCTTGTTATATTGCAAGTTTCCTCATTGCAAGCTGTACCATACCGCCGAGCTTCCGTTCGTTCTTTCACCCTATAATATCATCGATCCGCCTTTGCTTGCGTTTCTCGCGAGGCGTCGTAAAAAATATTTTTAAAAACCCTTGCTCCGTTCCTTTTCACCTCTCTCTCTCTTTCTCTCTTTTTTTTTGTTGTTGTTGCGTTGTCTATGCGCTCGAAACAGAATTGCAACTATTTCAATGGTTCCCTAATTCGACGATGCGTGAACGACGAGACTCTCAGACTCACTGTAATTCATAACATGCCGTGTACACTCGGAACACTCGGTGTTCCCCGGTTGTGATTCACGCGACAATGGAAAGACATATCACAAAAGTAAGGACAACGACGAACGGGATAAAAGCGGGTGTCTTTGAAACTCGTGAAGAACTCTTTTGACAATTTCTCACACATGCACACAGCGATCACGATGCGGTTCCCATTGAAAATGTTCCGGATCGGCAAGTTCGATCAAAATTTCAGGCTTCTTTGTTTTCGTTCGTTCGAACGTTTTGTCGTTGGGAAGAGACGAATGAAACAATTGTGTTCGTGTGTTCGGTGTGTGTTCCGGTATGTTCGCGTGATCGTTCGCGAAACAAAGAAACGACTCGACGTACGACATCGTAGAACGATCGACGAGCTTTTGTTTTTCAACCAATAAACAGGTTTGATGGAAGGTTGAAGATTTGCGAGTCCGCGAAAAATCGACGGTCGGTGAACGGCGCTAAAACAGGGAACAATTTTTAGATCCCGTAGATCGACACGATATGTAAATTGTAAAACAAGCAATAAAAACGCGTGTGCTTCGAAGCTACATTGAACGAAACGCTTAATTATCCGCTTAACAACCACGACTGTTACGGAGATCTCGAATATTCACAATTTCGATGATAAACTGTCACGCGTTATCTATCGATTCGTATCACCGTTCTAGGAACGAGCATCTAAAACGTAACAACTTCTGCCTTTACCGATTCGAATACACTCGTGCCATACGAAAGAAAATCGAACCGAAGAACAAATTTCACTATAATTTCACAACTTAACACGTTGAATGCCACATCAGTTTTACAGGATTCGCCCGTGGCGCCACGATGAATTTTCTATTATACGATACATATAATATTGAAGTATTACCTACAACAAATAAGCTACAGTATATAACTATTTTTAGACGTTTTTACTGGATTAATTTCTTCACACCGTTGCATTAACGATGGTAATAATGAAAAATTGCTAAGTATTGACATTTGTCCAAATTATGTATTTCTACCAATCTGAGCGTGCCGGTCACCGGTGACCCCCATGGCGCCACTGTCAACTTGAGTGCCGGTCACCGGTGACCCCCGTGGCATTCAACGTGTTAACTATCGTCACTTTTCGTTTCTTTAATGAATTGCACAGAACTGACGCAGATCGTTTGCAGTGAAAACTGAAACGATGGTATAACGGTCCAAACGAAGAACGTCGTGCGACAGTGCAGAGAACAATCGTTTTGTGAACATAACACCAAACAACGTTTAAGCAATATTACAAATTCAACGAAACCATTGAGATATCTTCATTTGAAAATACTTGCTCGGGGTGATCGATCCAGATTGGCCCACGGAAAAGTGTATTCGTTGGAACGAAACGTTTGGGTCGCTTCTTAACGCTAGATTTACGGTCATTTTCTGTGCATCTATTTCTAACACACATATCCTAAGAAATAGGTATACATCATACAGAATTTAAAACTCTAGAGCTGTGAGGGAAATAGATTAAGGTATGCTTGTATCAATCTATCAATAAAAGTCAACAAAAATCATCAGGAATAATAGTAACTTTCTTTTTGCAAATTTTGCTCATGAAGCCTGAAACCCGTCAAATTGACGGGTCCCGTAAACCTAGCGTTAATATTCAACGTTCTTAACGTTAGCGTTCCCTTTCTTTTTTCTTTCATCAAAAAAAACAACGCAAACGCGATCGTAAAAATTTTAACACCCTGGATTTTAGCACTTAAAATACACTTTAAACATAGACACTAATCGGACGTTTTATATTCGATCATTCGTTCCTGTGTCAACGATCGAAGCATAAAGCCAACGACTCCAATGAACGATTAGGTATGTATATGAAAACGGAAAATAATGCATACGTGTGTATGTGTGTGTTTGTGTGTGTGTGTGTGTGTTTTGATAACAATGAGCATCGAATAGAAAATGTTATTTCTTAAATGGTGTTATTGTACGATGGTTAGCAAAACTTCATCGAAGCTCGTGGCTGTTATATATCATTTTTCTTTTTTTCTGCACGCAGGAAGAATATTAACAAATTACTTGTAACTGCGCATCCGAACGTGTGCACGTGTAATTACATGATTATATATATTCTTATCCGTAATATTTTATGCTTTTGCGTGCGCGTATGTATATATATAATATGCGTGTACACACGTATATACGTGCACACGCGTACCAAAGAGCCGCGCACGTACACGTATATACATGTGCATCTCTCGTATGGGGTTATGATCATATTTCAGTTAAGCGGCGACTCGAAAAAATCGCATGGACGTCTGTTTAAAATTGGCTAAAAAAGTGGCTCGCAAACGCGAACCGGACACGGGTTTCTTCTTGTTCGGGATCTCATAAGAAAGCTCATCTCGAACGTCTAGCTGTCGTTCGTGCTGAACGTTGCCCGACAATCGAAACACGAAACAGAGTTACACCATCGTTGGCGTCCACGACGCGTCGGAACGATTTTTCCGAGCCCCACTTCCGCTCGATAGAAATTCGAAGTAAACGAAACGATCGGTTCAAATACAATGGCGGTTGTATTCGTAACATAGCGTGGGTTATTGCATCGTGACAAATAGAAATATGTGATAATAGGACGCGTTACGATAATACTATCGGGCAATAATGTCGCTCAATAGTAATCGAACGTTAATAATAATAATAATAATAATTGTTATTAGAATACAATATAATAAATCAACAAAAAGGAAAACAAGAAAATAATTATAATATCAATAATAATAATAATAATGGTGATGATAATAATAATATTAATATTAATAATGATAATAATAATAATGATAATAATAATAATAATAATAATAATAAATGAGCGAGCTCTGGTTGGCCCACGTGTTCCCGTGACGTGCGAATAAAAATAACTCCTAAATAAGATCCTTTAGCCTACGTCTTTGGCTGCGACGTTTCATTTAACCCTTTGACGCCTCAGAAGATTGCAACACAATACTAAGCTTCGTTGTTAACAAGAAAAAAAAAAAAGGAAATAATTCTTTGTTCGTCTAAAGATACGTTCAGAAATACGTAAAGTGTTTTGATGTTTTAAGTTTAAATCGGTGAATCGGATGAACAGCTCGCGTCACTTTGTGCAAACTTACGGTGTACGGAGCCCGTCGTCAAAGGGTTAACGAAGCACCGAACCGAAGCACCACGATTCAGATCGATCGATCGTCCTACAGCTGACTTGAAACTCGACTCGATCGAACCGTGTACCGGTCAAAGCGTCTCCCTCTATCCGCTAAGTAGCAAACGTGACTCGATCAGGGTTAAAAATTGTGGTAGAAGCTGAAGGTATCGGAGCAAGGCAGCCATTTAGAGGGAAACGCTGAGAGATTTTTCGCGTTAGGTCGCAGCAACGATCTTTTCGTACGCACGGAAACGTTGTTTCGAAAATTGCCTATCTATCTACGGACTTCTGCGAACTCGTTACATTCCTTCTTTCTCTCCCTCTCTCTCTCTCTCTCTCTCTGTCTCACATACACACACACTAACAGACACGCATTCTCTCTCTTTCTCTCTTTCTGTTTCTCTCGATAATACCGTGGCATCATGTCCGCATTTCGTGCGCGTTTCGCGCGAGATAAAAACGCTTCGTGTGTCGACTGTCGCGTCAGCTTTCAGTTGAGGAAACCAAAAACGAAATACACAGATTCGCGTCGCACGGCGGAAGTACGCTAAACTAGCCGTCCTAGGAAACATATTATCAGCAGTCAAGAAATAGAGGGTGCGCAGAAAGTGATCGAAGGATCGATATCGACGAATCCGTGAGACGAAGCGAAACTTACAATTGTCTCTCACTTTAACCGTCTCTCCCTTGCTTCTTGTTTCGGTTCGTGTTAAGTATACCGGTGTGGTTTATCAGCGTGAATCTTAATATCGGACGAGATTATTTATTCATCGTGTATAATAAGGTGTTCACCCCGTAATAATGCTGATGTGTTCTCGTTGTATCGTAGGAAAATCTGTGATCGAAATTATTCTACGTTCGTGTCACTTATGTGTGTGTGTGTGTGTGTGTGTTTGTGTGTATATAGAATAATAATTGTACAGTTTAGAAGGTGACACAATTGAAAATGGTGTTCGTAAGATCTACTCGGTTTGAAACGTTTGGGCCACTCTATTTCGTTCGAATACAGAACCGTGTTTGTTCGATATCGTTAATACTAGTAGACATCGAACGCGAAACATTATCTCAGAATGATGAACGATGATCGTTTATGTGTACGCGCGCGAGCAACTATTGCTGTTGAGTCAAGCGCAAAAACAGATTTGACTGGCCGATGGTTGTATAATATTCTTCGTAACAGTACTGTTGATTATAATAACTGCGAACGGTTTAAATGCGCTTGATTATGTCGTGTTTACTCGCCGGTGGCTTCTCCTCGTTAAATTATTACTCGGTATTGCTTTATTCTCTACTCGGTATCGCGCGGCTTCGCGATACTCGAACTCCGTTTAAACGCGAGGTGGTCGAAGTTTGGAAACGGTTCACCAACGAACGAACGCAAAAGAACAACGAAATCCTTTCGCTATTCGAGGAAAGAGATTGAAACGAATATTCATGTTTGTCTCCTTTCCTTACGCTATCCCGTAAAACGCAATATCTTCTCAATAATAACAGGTGTACACGATAACAAGAACAACGAAAACGTTACTTATGACCGCTACTTGCACTCGAGTACCGATAAGTATCCATAAAATGACTGTCACCTCACTCCAGCCATCCCTTCGTTCTATCATTCCACGCGTTCATCTGCCGTGTGAAGATCCTTTCGTCAGACGTATGCTTTCAATTTCAATTTCACCATTCAATCACGGAATGACAATAATCGATTACTCGCTTGATTAACATCTTCCTCGCACTCTCTTTACAATTGCGACCTCCATTTCCTTTCCCCTATCGTCTTCTCACTGTTTATATTATTTATACATATATAATATATATATATATTTTTTCGATTATCGTAATTATTACTTATTATTTATACGCGTGTATATTTATATTTATATTGTGTTTATATATATATATATATATGTGTGTGTGTGTGTGTATGCGTGTGTTAGTGTCTGTATGCGTGTGTTCATTATATACGTGTATAATGTCAAAGTGTACGCGTGAGCGTGTTAATTGCGCGACGAGTGATCGAGCTCGGTCGATGAGCGAGCGGTGTCTTCTTGAACGAACCTTTGCGCCCAATATTTTTACTTCTTCCTCGACTCTTGAAAAACGAGTTCCCTCGCGTGTGAAAAAAGAACGGAAGAGCATCGAAAAGTAAGAGAAGACCGAACTGCATCGCACAACGAGCTCGCCTCCCTCGCATTTCTTCCCCTTTTGTTATCGTTCCTCCTTTATCGCCCTCGTCATTCTTCGCTCTTTCATACCCTCGTGTTACCCCCCCACTCGCCCCGGGTTCGCACCCCAGCTCGGCTCCCGTGTTACAATCGTGGGTGGTGATCATCGAAAAATCGTTCGGTACAATAGTATATTAGCTTTTAAAACATCAATAACTATATATATATACAAATGCGTAAAACAATGTCTCAATATATCTGTTTATTTTTCCATAATCCTCATATTTTTTCATTTTGTCTGTTTGTCGCCTTATAATCAGTTATCATATATATATAGTCATAATATATTTCTTGCTTTTCTTAATCGTTCAATATGTATATATATATATTTATATTTATATATATATATATACTAGATGTAGATATAGACGTAATATTTCAATATTAATTGTATTTCATATTTATAAATATAAACGCGCGTGGACTGTACTCACATACTATATTATTTTGTTCGCTCTTGTTTCATTTTACCCCCGTTACACGCTTCTCCATCCCTACTATATACTCTCGCGCCAACCCCCATATCTTTTTTTTTCTTTTGTTCATTTTCTCCCATCGTTCTCTTTCGCATTAACTCCCTTGTATATTGATCGCATTTGTTGTTTTTTGTCTTGCTCTAATTAATAATTGATCGTAGATCTCTTTCGAATATGTATATATTTATATATTTGTTTATATATAATTCTTTTCTAGAGGATCCTCGTTGAAAGTCGCCCGGGTTCCTGCTACGCTAACTTCGGACTGCTCGTAGAAGAATCGCGAAACGATTTGAAGGCAAGTTAAATAAATAAATTTAAAAGTAACCTTACAATACTTACACCGATGAAAGATAATAATAATAAGTATCACAATGCTTCACCGTTCGTCCTGCGACAAAATTAGTTCCGTTCGAAATCAATCATGAGCTCCTCGACGATCAATTAACGAAATACAGTTTAAAAGGTGAACGTGGAGAACCCAAGAGCCTTTCGGCACGTTTTCCACCCTAACTGCGAAAAGTTACAACTTGCGCATGTGTACTTAATCGTGACGTAACTTCCCGTTTTTTTATATTTCCCGTGAATGTACGCCTGTTCACGTCCTTATTTCGCCCTTCTCCTACGGTCTCGCGCGTCAGCGTCCCCTTAAACCTACGTACGACGAATCTCATTATATTTTACGTTCTTTGAGCTGGTGTTTAATGTTCTCGTGTACAATGTTTTTCCCCCTACGCCATTTCTCTCCACTCCGCGCATCTTTTTTTTCCACGGTTTCAAGTCCGACAGTCCGTTTATGTGAACGATTAGCGGGAGCTTCGTGACACGTGAAGCGCACATTTAACTCGTTTGTCTCTCGCCGGATCTAACGAACGTAATGGAAGAACAAAGGCAACAGAAGGTGTTTACGAAGTTATCATCGAGCGTGCGCTCCTCTGCTTGTTTTATGCCCGGTAATATCGCGTCTATGTCGTAAAACCCGCGCGATTTCGCGCCGCCTTCGGAAACGAACATCGCCAAGAAGAAAGCGTAACATTTTTGGATTTAAACATCAACTTCGCCGACGAAACGCTCGTTTCTCGCACTTGTTTGAAAGCGGTATCTCCCTGTAGGCAGCGTACACGGTTTAAAATCCCGATTCTATTTTAGAACAAGTGCGCAAGTACGTGTTTTTGGGTGTGTACGCACGTGTACGCATTTGTTTTGTTTTTCTTCATATTTGACAGTTTTACCTTAATTCCCTTTGTTGCTCGAATTATCTCACTGGATGATACCCACCGGTTCTAGTCCGATGCATATACATTTATCGTACTCTTCTCTTTTTACACGCGTTTATTGTTAATACTGGGGCGTAACGAAGCAGCTACCATTTTGTTTCGCATGCAAAAAATCGGCATTTGTAGCGTTGAAAACCGCAGTTCGTTCTACCTTATACATTCCCTTGCTCGGAGATGGTGATTCATTTACGTTCCTTCGTTTTTTTTTTTCAACATTTTTCACCCTTTTTCTTCCCATTTTTTTTGCGGAGAACGAGCAAGATCACCCGTCACACGCGTATACGCGTCACCAACTTAAGAATACATTGTAGTTTACCCGCGATATAGTTTACTCGTGTACATCATTATTATTACTTTATTACTATTAATATTATTATTATAATTATTATTATTATTATTATTATTATTATTATTAGTTTCTCTTTTTTTTTTTCGTTCATTATTTGCCATTTTTATCCTTTGTGGTCATGACGAAGTATTGCTAACGTTCGTAAGAATTGACTCGTTTGTTTATTCGTTTTACCATCCGTTTTCTTTCTCTCTTTTCAATGCGCGCACGCATGCCCGCGCACAGGAAAACAAAATGGCCGCCGTTCGACGTGACACGCGTCCCAATTAAAAGTCGTCATCCTTATTCCTCATTTTTCTTCCTTTCTTTCTTCTCTTTTTTTTTTTTGTTCTTTGTTTTACCCTGTTGTTGAATACAATAATAACCGTACCTAAAAATGTCGCACGTATATCCGTATCGTTTTGTTAATAATTATAATTAATAATTGCTCGTTGACTCACGCTTGGCGAATTCAACGATAGTAATAATAGTACAGTACGAAAAAACAGCTTTGACCAGCGGTATCAACAAAATGCGAATTATCCAGTCCGCAGAATGAGTTTATGCACGTCGACGGTTTCTGTTGTCCTTTCGTTTCCCTCTCCTTTCATTCTCTTCGTCCCCGTCAGAAGCGGGAAGGCTCGAGTTTGCGAACCTAACCTTCCTCGACTGGCAGGGGTAACGTTTACACAAAATATCACGTGCGTCTAAGAATGAACCGAAGAAAATCATACCTCCCTGTTTTCCGAATCGTAATTTATGCTTCACGGCACATTTAAACTGGACCAAATTACAAATAATCGAATACGGAGCATATAATATTCGCTTTAATAACTGCGAATACTTTGAAAGCGCGAAAGAATGCAAGAATTTTTGGTGTCCAATCGTTCCACAATTAAGGCTACAATACGCAATAATTTATACAACGTGCTCCCACGTTTACGTTTTTCCGCTGCAAGCCCCGTTCAAACGTTTTCTTTACATCTCGCCCGATATAATTCGCAAAAATGGCATTTCGAGATAACCGTGTTCGTAAATCCTAAAAGGTTTAATGTCTCTCTTTCTCGCACACACGTATCACATATTCGCGTTCTCTCCCTCTCTTTCTCACACGCATCCAGTGTATATAGTGACGCACAATCTCGATTCACCGCGAAATATCATCGTTATCGCTCTTGTTTCCGCTCTTGCTCACGCACTTGCGCATCAAATTGGCGATTCGTAATCTCGCCGTTAACTAACGCTCTGTACATATACGGACGCGCGGTATAATAACTGCATACATGCGTTTCTGTGTGTGTGTGTCTGTGTGTGCGCGTATATGTATCTGTATGTGTTTGCCTGTGTGTGATAAACTTCGTTTCACTTTTAAAGCATTCTGTTTAGAATAACTATGATTTGCGTGTGGTTGTTTCTGGTGTTGCATAGATGTACGTCTGTGTATGCGCGCGTGCATACTTGCTCGTGTACACGCGCGTGTATTTGGGTAATTCATTTAAAAAGCCGCCGGCGCGTGTGAAAGCGTATATTATATCACGTTCAGAACGTATGTTTGTGTCTGTGCACAGGTAGCACGTGTACGTTACGATGTGTGGTTACTTTACGAGTGTTTACAGTGGGCCTGTGTGAAATGCGTGTCGGTGAACGTTGCTTGTGTTTCCCTTGCTGGCTCCTCTATAGGGTCTCATGCATATACGCCATTATGGTAAATCAATGATACAATAATTCGCGTACGGGTAATATGTATGTATGTAAGTATGTATGTATGTATCAAGGTTAATGCAAGTAATCGATTGGACAGCTATACAATAGCCGATTAAATTTAACGGTCATCGTTTCGGCATTGGATGAGGCCAGGCTTTCGACGATACAACGCTCGGGGCTCGGCGTTCCTCTTACACTCGATCGTCACATCTCGCGACCGACCCTGTATGCTATCTAACGCTTTCTATACCTCTGCTTCCCTAACAGTGTCCTTCACGCTCGACTATCTCCTCTTCCTCCCTTTTCATCGATACGCATCATTTTAAAAGCGGGTCGCAGTTCCCCCCTCTTATCCTTTCTTCGTCCCCCATTGTTTCCCTTCGTCCCCTCCTCGCTCGTCTACCTTACATAGAGATACCTCGCGAGTTCGAGTCTGTCTATCTAAGCACGCAGCCCCCGCGTTTTCCTTTCCATTCTTCTCCTCTTCATCACCCCCACCCCCCACTCACTCACCCCCGTTCATCCCTCGCGCACGATAAGCAATGCAAACAGCGTCACGTCATCCGTGTAACACGCGTGTCTACGCCCGTGTACGCAACTCTTCTCCCCCCCACCCCCCACCCTTGCTTTCACCGTGCTCTATTCGTCCTCCTTCTCTTTTTTTTCTCCCTCGTTGCACACCCGGGAAAAGGGAAAAAGTGCTTCGATGACGCCGGGGCGACAGAGAAGTGCCGTTCCGGCATTCAGTCGGCGAAGAGTGCACTGAGAAGTGGCGGACAGGCGCGCGGGCGCGCGCGCGTGCACGCACGAAACAAAGGAAAAAAGGGCGAAGCCCACTCTTGCCACTCTGCCCAGCGTCCTCGTCGTCTCCTCTCCTAAAATCTCTCACCTGGCTACACGGCCCTACGCAACGCGATCGCGTGTTGGGGGTTCCCCGTCTGTGTCGTCGGCTGGCGCTACTCGAAAATTGCTTCCACCGCCATTTTTATCCCTTTCCCCGTTTTCCGGTTCCCCCTTCGCCTTTACAGGCTACTAAGAAAACCGGTGAAGCCCAACAGGGGAGAGGCTCCCTTCCCGGGTGCGAACCGTGTTATACGCGTATAATATTGTTTATATTTTTTATCATTTATATTTATATTTGTATTTATATTTATATTTATATTTATATTTATATCTGTATTTGTATTTATATTTATATTTATATATTTATGTATATATTTATATATGTATATTGCGCGCACGTGTGCTCGCGCGAGCTCGTAGTCGCGCTGCGCACGGCATCCATTTTTCTTTTTTTCTTTTTGTTAATCAATTAGAATCGCCGTAATGTTATACAGTAATAACCAGTAATCATAATAATAATAATAATAATAGTAATAATAATAATAATAATAATAATATTCGTATGTATGTTGGTATTCTCTCCGCCACATTTCCCGTCTCTCTTAAATACTAAGGATCCATACGTTATCGTCTAATATTTATCAATTATTTATATATATATTTATATATATATATATATTTATATATTTATATATATAATATTTATATATTCTAGACTTAGTCGCTTAATTATTTAGCAATTAATAATATTAATTTAATTCATTATTATTATTATATTATTCTTTATTAATGTCGGAGAACGGGCATTAATACGCAGTCTCGGCCGCATCTAGCTTTTACGCAATTTAATAATTCTGCCCTTCGCGTTTTCCTTACTTTCAGCTTTATCTCTTTCTCGCTACCATCTCGCTTACTCGCATACTACTGGACGTGTGTGCCGCGATTTACAATTTCTACATTATCTTCCTGTTATTCCGTTTCCTGTCTTCCTTCATCGCGTGCACCCCCTTCGTGTTTTATTTTATTTTATTTTTTTTAAATTTTTGTGAATTTTTTGTTTTTTTACTTTAGTTTGCTTCTGTGTTTCTTCCTAATGCTTTCAACGTTGGTTTTCCTCTTCCTTTCGTTATTTCCGCTCGAAAATCGCGGTTAATTCGTTTCGGTCGATCGCGTTCGAAAGCTCGAGGTCTTCTGCCGCTGTTGGAAACCGTTGGAAACCTTCTACCTAAATCGCGATTCTTCCGTTTATTGCTGGTGATGGTACTGCGTGTCCTCTTCCGTCCAGAGATCGTTCATCGCGGTAAGTTTTCCCAAGGCATATGTATCGCTCATTGTACCGTCAGTCGACCGTGCTGCGCTCTGCCCTCTCGTCCATCCTGTTGGGAAAAGAAAAATCGTGGTCTGTTAGCGACACATTGTGGAAGACCGATTTAAACTTAGAAGCCATGGTCTTTGTGAAATCAGCGCAAGCGGATTCGTGTCACTGTTGGAGTATTCGAAGGTAAATGAAATCCAAAAGGTAAGATTCTTTCGTGAAGCCTGCGTTACGTTTTGATAAATTTGTTTTTTGAAATTTTCGGTCACGGTAGGGTTATCGGAGAGGAATTTAATCACGAAAGCATCTTAAATTTTCAATACCTTGTCAAATTGTATTAACTAGTGCTTAAGTTCCATGTGACACTCTAAGCTGAAATTTATAATGGCTTATGAAACGTAGTGTTTCTGTTTTATTTATATTGGGTGAACGTGTTTGCGTTTGCTACAGAAGGATGATAATTAATTAATTACCGTACTCGTAAGATAATGCGCTAGATTCGAACAAACAACAGGAAACATTATAATCTTTCTGTTAACTGAAGTAATGCTTGATGAAATTACTGAATTAATAATTTATGCAATAATTATATACACATTGGTAGGGTTAAAGTTTTATATGATAAGGGTTTCAGCATCGGCTGATCGTTCTCGTGCAATTCAAAGATCCGTTCGACATGAAACATTTACGAGGCATAAGATGCATAAAAGTATGATTCGAAATGTAATGACTCAGAGTATGATTACGTACCTGTTATTAGGTCTTAACAAGGCTCAATGGTAGCCATTAGTGAACGCCGCTGGTATTAGAGGACCCTAAAATGTACGAAGATAAAAATTTCATTCAATCGCATTAAAAATGATTTGAAGGATAAAATTACGAGAAACGTTTCACACTCATTAACGATGTTGCAGAAAGAAAACGCTTTTCAACTACGTGCAGCTGCGATACTTAATCCTGGAAATTTGCGTTGTTCGATACGAATATATCTATTTGTTCTAAGTATTTAAAGAAGAGACAAAAAATTGATAAGATGAAAGAGTAAATTGAAAATCTGTAATTACTGGCGAAATTAGAAGCTCAGCGTTCAGAGCCCGTTTTGCGATCGAAGCTGCAGCAACATAAGTTACAAATTCTAATTAAACAAAACAAATTTGCACCGTACTCCCGAGTCACCCGATTTTCCTCGTTTCTTTATTTCGTTCGTTTTTCTTTTTTTTATCCAACACGAATATCTTCTCCGAAACGGTATATCAAACGAATAGACGAAGTATCGCAGACAAGTTTAATAATTCGATGCTGTTAGTACGGTTAGCTGTTGGAAAAGTAGTTCACTCAATCCGGCTGTTTCGACGAAAAGTTTAATTAAAATCTATTCGTTCTCTTCTAACGTGAAAATAAAAGAAACTGTTGAACGAACATCAACTCAATTAGGTCGGTAATGGCCAATAAACGACAGGTAACTTTTAATTCGAATCGAGAATTTGAAATTTCTTCTTTTATTATCAACAGTTCGGAATATAATAACAGGAGTGTTCCGTCTGGGAAGCAAGTGAGCGATTTTAAACGTAGAATAAAGAAATGTCCCATTTAATGTAATCAAAGAATATTAAGAACTGATAATTTTTAATGGGTAACATTGAAGTGAAACGTAATTAAATATACAAATGGAGTATTGTTAATAATTTAATCTTCTCAGAATATCCTGAAAATATCATCTCATGATGCTATCTAAAAAAAAATCGATGGTTCCCAATGTAAATGAAAATCGTGGGAACGTTAATTATAGAGAGGTCTAGGTGCCAAGTAGTACAAGAATTTTATAGATTTCTACCAACACATCTTCCTTCTTCGATAATGATAAAACACAGAGATTTTTGTGTTTTTATCGAGACTAATCCCAAAACTTGCAAGCCCCAATCTTATAACCAAAGCTGGGTAAAATGTTATTCAGAATAGTAAAGTATTCTATTTTATCTCAAGCTCTAGAATACATACATGAGGATAAAGTAGTTCAATGGTTATGCTAAATTTTGAAAACATTTTACTTTATAACCATCAGACATTGTTTTACGACCAAAATTTCTGAGCAATGCTTGCGAACGCAAATAAATTTTCATTGTCGAAACACATTTGAAACGAAAAGTTTCAAGCATTTAATTTTACGCTTCGCGTTACCAAAATAAAGAGAACCCTGTATCCGTTGCACGAAACATCGTTTCAGACACAAATAACAGTTAAATATTAAATAAAGTATTTGAATCAGTTTATACATCACGTACATCGCTCAACGTAATTGACGCTGTTCCTTCTCCAAACTTTACCCAATTCTGCTCGTCCTAATTCACATAAACAATATTTATCCTTATCCCGTGTAAGCTTCAACGTTCTCAATTTATACGAACAACGAAGACAAATTTTTGTCCATTCGAAACATATTATTGCAATACCTATTTCATTTTTATCGTCCAGGCACGAATGTCTAACAGTTCCCGCTTAACACTTTGAAATCAGGCCACTTTCCCGCCGAATCGCGCCGTAAGCAGGCATTTTTCAGACTTTCTCGCGTCAAACTAGTGTTTGCGTAAAACAGTTATATCTTTTGAACTAATTGATATTTCCCAGAGAAACTTTGAGTATATTCCTTGAAAAAGAGTGCTCTATTTATTTTTACGTATACAATATGTTATTCCGTTTTTTTTTTTTAATAACAAAATTACTTTACCGAAGGTAAAATTGAAAAAAAAAACACTCTTTCACAGTCAAGAAAAAACGAGTTTTGTCGTTTCCTTCAGTACTAAGAGGTGACAAACGAATTCACACGTTTCCCGCCTACGATGTGTTAACACTACTTGGCACCAAGAACCCTTGCAAACTTTTTCTCCCGCATTTCGCTACACCCGATCGCAGACAACTCCACGGGGCCTTAGAGGGGCCTGACAAGGGGGATCCTAGTAGAATGGACTTACGGGACTGTAGTTGAGCGGGGCACGGGACACGGCGATCGCAGGGAACGCGGTCGTAGGGGGCTGCGGGCTAGCTGCGGCCTGGACGTAGCTGGCGACTGCGGAGTCCGCGGCTGCGGCTGCTGCTGCGGCTGCGGCGCTTGAACTATACATGTCGATGGGGCCCGGCGAGTTGGCCGCAGGAAAAGACCGGCCCTGTGGCCCGCCATGGCCGCCGGCCGCGTGCGGCGACGCCGGCGGAAATCCGGCCTGCGCTGCGGCCGCCTGGTAGTGGTTGTTCATCACTGCAACGAACGCCCCGTCATTTTTTTTTTTTAACATTCACCATCCGCTGAACCGGCCAACCGGATTGGCTGTGCCGCCAGTTGTGTGCCCTTGTCTTTCGCCGCGGTTCGATGATCACTGTGTCGCGGACGCGAACCGGAAGTTCGCCCTAGAACTACTGAGCCTCGAATCGTCGAAGCATATTGTTGCGAGAGGATTTCGCGAACTCCCGCGTATTTTCTTACGGGTTTATCCATGTTGGACGGTGGATTAACACGTTTGTTACGGGATGTATCAACGGTGGTACATTCTTGTCTGTCTCATGGGACGGGATGAGCCACCAATGGTATTGTCACGTCATAGAATTTATACAACTGATTAGTCTGACTGACAAATTTATTTACATTTTTATTTACGAAAGAGAGTTATTTCTTGTTGTGAATTTCGTTAAAACATTTCAAGCATAAAGTCAGCTGATATATGCTATGAACATATGATTAATTTCGAATCAGCGCCGCCAGATGGGAAAAAGTACCAAAAAAGACCCCGGCCCATGGCGAGAACACTAAATTCAGGTTCCGTCGCGAACGTGTTAAAGAAAACGCAATTGTGTTGCTCAAATTAGGTTTAACCCTTTACGGTCGATGTCCCAGCAGTGGGGACATTCGCAAGTTTTGCAAAATATCATACTTTAGAAAATTACAGGGATTAAAAATTTTGTATTTTTACGTATTATATGTAATATTAAACACAACAAATTAGCTTCAACAAATTCTGTGTGTTTTAATATCAATATATTGATTTTAAATCCTATGCAGAAAAGTAACTGGGAAATAGTAAATATACTTTGACTTGCTGGCACTCAACAAGAGCGGAATCTGCCGACCGCAAGGGATTAATATGCAAAAAATATACACAATGGATACTGTTCGATATACACAGGGAGGGTGTGCGAGAGAACTGGGGCAATATGTAAAATAAATGACGAGTACCGAGTGACGTCATGTCGTTGAAGTAATTAGTTACAAGTAAAGATGTCGCGACTGGTACAGTGTGTCTAACAATCCGGAACCAATCAAATGTAACCGATTGGTGTGTAGTAATTGCCGAGAAAAAAGAAAGGTGCGTTCGTAGCGTAAGAGTTTCTATCTTCGTTCGTAGTTGATGGATCGCTGTTCTTTCAATTCTGTTGAATTTATCGATCGAATATGATCGTCACTGTTGTCTTTACTGCTGTAGGAGGTTGGAATTATCTTTCATTTATAATGGAAAGGATTTTCGGTGTGGGCTGTTTCGACGTAATACCGATTTCTGAATATCAAGCTTAACCCTATGACTGCTATGAACGCGTATATGCGTTTGACGAAAACTACTTGCGTGGATTATAGGCCCATACAGTAGTGGACAAAAGTTTAGGAAATTTACAGTGCAATGTAAAATATAATTTTGTGGTTTGCAAATATTGTTTATCTTTTCATTTTTATCATCATTATGGTAGAACGCTATTTATTGATTAGCATAGACCACAAATTTTATTTACACTGTTATTTCTTATTAATTAATTAATTTATTGTCTTCACTCCTTTGGCCTTAAACTTTTGTCTGTTACTCTATATGCGTCTCTGACGAAAGCTACTCACGTGGATTATAGGCCCATACAGTAGTGGACAAAAGTTTAGGAAATTTACAGAACAATGTAAAATATAATTTTATGGTTCATAAATATTGTTTATCTTTTCATTTTTATCGTCATTATAACAGAACACTATTTATTGATTAGCATAGACCATAAATTTTATTTACACTGCTATTTCTTATTAATTAATTAATTTATTGTTTTCGCCCCTTTATTCTTAAACTTTTGTTCGCTACTATATATGCGTCTCTGACGAAAGTTATTTAACACTTTATCGACCGCGTAATTTATTGCACATGGACTCCCGATCGGCTCATTTTGGCGTGGATGCATAAGAATGCTAATGAATTGATTGCAATGATTTTTTTCAAGTAATTGATAGTTTAATAGGTCTTTACAGTATACATACGATATCGCTCGAAACAGTTACCTTTGTGTAAGGAAACATTACAAAATTTACAAACTAATTGCAAGCATGTAAAAGCCGATTAACCCTTTGGCTACATTTGACGTATCAGAACGTCATGCATTTATTGTATCCAGAGTTTATTTGTTTTAAAAGTATTTTGTAACACTAACTGCCTAAAGTTATTTCAATATTATATAGGAGTACATTTAATGAATAATTCGAAATAAATTAATTCTGGCATAAAATCTACTGCTTTTACTTGCCCACAAAATTAAATGTGCTCCAAGTGCAAACAGATTTTCACATAAATGTGTACCCAAAGGGTTAATAGGCTTCCGGTCGATAAAGAGTTAATATAGATTATGGACGAGTATATGCGTTTGTTAACTTTTTCTTGCTCCCATTTACAGCAACACAATTGCAAATAGAGCACCGTCCACGTGGAACACTTCGATCGGAAGTATTTAGCAGTCAAAAGCGTGTATACGATGAATAATTTGAAAAATTGAAGATCTTTTGAACCGTGGTCCTCTCTCGATATCCTCTCTCTCAGAAGTTCTAGGGTATTTGCGGAAGTGTCGAGCGTTCCCGTGTGTTATCCAGGTTTTTTCGGGATATCCGGTTCATTTCCGGTGAACACAGCAAGGAGAATGAACGTGCACGGATTTTCCGACCCTTTTCGAGGGGAATCGAAGCGATCGAACGTGGCAGTGTGTAAATTAATCGTGAAACGAGCCTGGATTGCAATCGGCCAGGCGGCTCGTTCCCGCGATCCTGATTTCGGTGGAGGGAAAACAATCGGATTCGCGTGGTTCGATGGCTGGTTGGAGGAGCCTCGTGGTACAGTGTTGTGAAGGCTTTTATTTTTCGTCGATCGTGACTCTGTTTTGTTGAGATTTCTGTACGACATGTTCACACAAATGCCAGTTTAACCGTTTGAGCGGCAAGCGGCGCGATCGCGCTTCTTCGGTCCTGTCATAATCGCAGCAGACTTGGTCAAACAAAAAAACAAGAACTTCTTGTGGAAAGTAAATATAATACATTACGATTACCATTTTTTTTTTTTACTACCCATTATTTTTTTTATTTACTAATGATTGCAAGTTTGGAACATGTTCCGTTAAGTAACGTTAAAACAAGCTTTATTCTACAAATATTTTTTTATATTAACACGTTCCCTGCCGGACATTTTCTTAAAGACTTTCCGTTCAGGCCAGCGTGGGGCGTATATGTCCCACATTTTTTTATGGTTGACAAAAGCATGTTTTTTGTTATATAATACACAATATTTCAGTAATTTAAAACTATAAATTTAAAAGAAAGGCATATCTCTTCATAAATTTAAACCAGAAAAGCGATCATTTTTATTTTATTTGACAAAATATTGTTAAACATATGCCTTTTTTTAAAGGCTTCTTTCCGGCGTGGGAGGAAATTTTAGCATGGGGCGTATACGCCCCACGCGGCAGGGAACGTGTTAATAAAACCATAACTGATCACAATTAGAAACAAAGATCACGATTGCAGTGAACAATACATATTTTTTAGGAAAACAATATAAATTTTGTGAAAACGTTTCGTTTGCAAAATGATCCTCTGTTTCTGTTTACGATCATTTTACACAACCAGTTTTCAAATTGCTACAACCCTCTTATAAATGAGTTTGAACATGAAAACTTAAAATTTTAGGGTGAACACGTTACAATTAAAGTTCACGTTTTGTAATTCAACCATTCTCCTTAAAGAATTTTCATAATATAATTCAACTTTAAATTACACCAATTTATTTAACGTTAATTTTAACGCACAGTGCAATAATTTGGGGTATTAATGGATGCTCCAAGCTTTTGGGCGACAGTGTACGCGTACAGAGAAAGAGTAGTACAGCAACGTTTTCTTTATTGGCGACAAATAATCGCGGCGCACGTAAAACACGTGGAAGAGGCAAATAAAAGGAGACACACGTTCTGTAAGCGGATTACAAGGCAGCTTTGCGCGTAATGGAACAACAGAAAACCGCCGGAACACGGATACGATGCATTGCACATGTCGCTAGGACAAGCAACGCAATCGTACGAGACAGTAACGGCGAAACAGCAACCTAAGAAGGATCGTCGAGCACGTGCTTTTTAGCTGCAAAGTGACTCGACTGCTCATAACGCCGCGCATTTTCCTCTCGAGAGGAACGATTACAGCTTTTGAAATCGCGTTTCGTTGCGCTGCATTCAGAGTTGGAGAAAACGGATGTTTGACGCATGTGGATGGGCGTAAAAATATTTACGTAGCTTGATCGTGAATCAATATTAAAATTATTACGAACTGAAGTTGTGTCTCTTAACACTTAGCCAACCGAATGGAGAGAACCATTTTTTCTTCGACAAAACGCTGCCATTGAACCCATTTACCTTCGTTATTAGTTAGTCTTGAAGTAGTGTTGTTCATAGTACATCAAATCAATTTTCTGCTTTTTCAAGGTAGAATTTTTAATCAATTTTTAATCAACACTAGTTCAAGACTAACTAATAACGAAAGTAAATAGGCATAAATCAATGGCAGCTCTTTGTTGAGGAAAAAATAGGAGATCTCCCCATTCGGTTGGTTAAGTGTTAAATATGGAATTTTCAGAAATAAAGGAATTGAAGTTTGTTGAAATTAGAATTGCATTAAAATTGTGTATCCTTAATCTGGGGATTTTTCGTGATTATACATTTGAAGATAAATTAATACTAACGATGTAATTCAAAATTCTGTTTTGTAAGCGCAATTTTTGCACTGTTCCGGTATTCTCGTGATCCATTTGTTTCAAACATCTATTCTCTACGGCTCTGACAGCATCTCTCACGGTTGACGTTAGTACGGTTACGACAAAAGAGAACATGCCACGAAATGGAACACAGTAACAAAAGAGAAAAATAACGAGAAAGAGTAAAATACAGACAGCACAATCTTGATGCAATTAAGGGAAATTTAAGAAAGTACAGAGCGCTCGCAATACGGAGAAATACGCCACATTCTGGGTAAAAGTATGACTTTTTACAACAGTTATAAAACTGTCGGTCTAAACGATTGGTTCTCGATTATTGCCGCCCAGGAATGTCGAGTTGACAATTTCCACGAGGCCATTAGAAGAGGAAAACGAGCATGGAAGCACGAATCGAATACTGCGAGATCCCGCGACATAGCAATCGCGGGGAAGAGAAAGACGAAGGTGAGAGAAAGGTTTCGTGTAAGAGGAACTCGAGGAATTCGGAAGCCGCCGCGGAAGAAAATGGCGGCGGGCGAAGGGTATGACAAACCGAAGGCGCTCGATGTACAATCTAAAACCCCATTCAGCTTTTAAACTCTTGACAATGGCGGCCGGTTACAAAGTTTTCTGCCGGTGGCCAGGTTCGTCGATGTGGAGAGCGTGCGGGGGTGGGTGAGGTGGATCGGGCGCGATTCAAAAGTTTGATTTATTTGAGAGTAGATTGCGGACGGCACAGGGGAGGAGCTGAGGCGGATCAGGCCAAGTTCTGCGACCAGTTTGAGAAAGAGGAAGAGAGTCAGAAAGTGAGTGTGTGTGAGAAAGAGATAGAGAGATAGAGAGTGAGTGAGAGAGTGAGTGATAGAGAGAAAGGGAGTGAGAGAGAGAGAAAGATAATGAGAGTGAGTGAGAGAGAGAATAAGAAAGATAAAGAGAGTGAGTGAGAGAAAAAGAAAGATAAAGAGAGTGAGTGAGAGAGAGAAAAAGAAAGATAAAGGGAGTGAGTGAGAGAGTGTGTGTGATAGAGAGAAAGGGAGTGAGAGTGAGTGAGAGAGAAAGGGAGAGAGATAAAGAGAGTGAATAAGAGAGAGGGAGATAAAGAGAGTGAGTGATAGAATGTAAGAGAGAGAGTGAGAGTTGGTGAGAGAGTGTGATAGTGTGTGTGATAGAGAGAAAGGGAGTGAGAGTGAGTGACAGAGAGAGGGAGAAAGATAAAGAGAGTGAATGAGAGAGAGAGATAATGAGTGAGAGAATGTGAGAGAGAGTGAGAGTGAGTGAGAGAGCCAGAGGGAGAGAGAGAGGGAGGGAGGGAGAGAGAGAGGGAGGGAGGGAGGGAGATGAAACGAATAAAAAAAAATAATAAAAGGTTTGGAGTTGGAGTATTTCGCTGCTGGCATCCAGCCGTCCTACATGTGTGACAGTTTTCAGAATTTCTTTTCTTCCATGTTGCCTGAATTGCTTCGCCACCCCCTTCGCCAGCTAAGAAGAGGCTGTTTTCACGGCTTACGCCGCTAGAAACGCTCTAAACCGTGGCCATTTCCCGGAAATTAGCGCGAATATCTGGGGAACATACTGTAGACGATATTGCGACCAGATTTTTCATTGCTCGTTTGGAACGAGAACTGTTTCGGTAAACGTGCGTGATTTACGCTAATTGCGAAGACACTGTCGACAGCATGCGTTGGTTTCGAGACTTGTTTTCGATCATGATATAAATCCAATAAGACACTTTGATTATTTACAATGATCCGTAAATTTGTTCACATATTCTGTGTAAGTATGTACCTTTGTTTTTGAAAATTATGTGTAGATTTTTAGGCGAAGTCTAAATATAATAGATTTATAAATCAAATAATTTTAGAAGCAGATTATATATTTCTATTTAAAATAAGGATTTTAGAGTTTACAGATAGACATAAATAGTTACACCAGCTAAATTACTCGTTAATTAATTATTGTTTTAATCGTTCACTGTAATCACTTTTTTGAATATATTCCATATGTGTTCAGTAGAAAGAAAGGGGTTGATGTGGTAGAGTACAGTGAATGTTTTTGTTAAGTATTTTAAGTTACAAAATAAACAGAACAATACGATAATTTATACAATATCCACATAAACAAACGTGCGAGTCATTGTAATTATAATCATTCAAGTCTTTCTCGGCAATAATACAAGTGCAATGAAGATAGAAACAAACTATGAAATATAAATTTAGTGTATTAAATTATTTTTCGTATTCATCATTGCAAATTGGGAAAGAATGTTGACGATATCCCATAATAATTGATCCTAAAAATTGCGGATGAGCTTCAAACTTTCTTTTCGCGCGTTTACAGATCATCCAGCACAGGCTACAACTCTTTTTCGCTATAAAACGCTGAAAACCTTCATTTTTCAAAGCTTCGTCTACAAACAACGAACAGAAACTGGCGGCAAATTAGAAAAATCATGCGTAAAACTGGCCCATAGAACGAACAAGAATAAGAAGAAAAAGTGGTAGAATAGGAATATGATTGGAAAGCCGAACTTTCCTCCTGTACGTTTACAGATCATCCAGTACAGGCTACAACTCTTTTTCGCTACAAAACGCTGAAAACCGTCCTGTTTCAAAGCTTCGTTTACAAACAACGAACAGAAACTGGCGGCAAATTAGAAAAATCATGCGTAAAACTGGCCCGTAGAACGAATAAGAAGAATAACAAGAATAAGAAGAAAAAGTGGTAGAATAGGAATATGATTGGAAAGCCGAATTTTTCAAAAAATTCTCAACGACACATGCATTTACGACACTGTGACAAGACAGCAATAAATATAGAAAGATTAAAGCACAGAACGTTTCCTGGAACCGGAAGTCGTTCGACCACGCTAATCATATCCATCGGGTTAACCCCCGGGAAGTTTCGCGAGCATGGATGAGCCAGCCCACCCGGCTCGGGCTTAGGTTCGCTGCTCAAAGTGTACGAAGGAGCAGCCCTGCAATCTGCCATTACGGCGTAATGCAAAGCTCGTTTCTGTTAAAGCTCGAGAATCGAATCACGAAAGAGGATTGAATTACACGAGTTCCTCCAAGTCGCAGGCGGCGTCGTAATACCGGATCCCGTCTGGCTATACGTCGTCGATCCAACAATCACGAAGGCCTCATGCTAAGAAGCGGAGCACAGCTATCCGTTCGTTATTCCCCTATCCCTCCTAACCGTCTCTCCCCCTCCTGCGTCGTTATTGCTTTTCGCTCTATCGCGTGACTCGATAAACGAAAGGCCATCAAGAATCGCGGAAACCATCGTGCGTCGTTCCCAGCGAACCTATTGGCCGTGCATCCAGACGTGTGTACACATTAGTATACATACTGATATACAGGGTGTTCGGACAGCCTTGGGCTTAAATTGAAAGAGTAACACCCTGAGACATTCTAAGACGAAAATCAAAGGTAACGATTTTGCGTTTGAGGCTTTGTTTACGAGTTGTAACTAGTTAAAGATATCGTTTAATCCGGACCGTTCGACGCTTGAGAGCGGGTAACCGAGGCAACTCGGTCGGTAACGTCGCTGAGTCCACAGTGATGTTCAAGCGTCGAACGGTCCGGATTAAACGATATCTTTAACTAGTTATAACTCGTAAACAAAGCCTCAACGCAAAATCGTTACTCTTGATTTTCGTCTTAGAATGTCTCAGGGAGTTACTCTTTCAATTTAAGCCCAGGGCTGTCCGAACACCCTGTATACATAAATATCGTATGTATACGACACGCGTGTATAAAATATGCACGGTCGATCATAAGAGTCTTTACACGCAGGTCAAAGTTAGAAAAAGAAAGCGAAAATATTGGATATTTATCGGACCAATTCGTTTGTTAGACAAGGATATACCTACTTTGCATACCGGCAGGAAATCGAAGCAAACGCAATGTTCAAGGGTTGACGTTTAACCCTTTGACTATGGCAAACTTTGAGACGTATCAGTTGCACGTAGGGTAGAAATTCGGTCACGACCAACGCCGAGAACAACGAAATTTTTCGATAGGTGTGCATTTCTGAGAAAGTACATCGAGATAATCCAAACACTGAATTCCACTATATTAAACCAATATTATTCGTGCCTTTCGTGTCGGTAAATCAAAGTAAATTAAACGCCTACAGTATCTCATAAGAGCAAGCTTTTTAAGCGCCTTTAGGCGCCTATAGTATCACAAACGCAAATTTGCTAAGCGCCTTTAGGCGCCAACAGTAGTCAAAGGGTTAAGGGTGACCATGTCCTAGCAACGTACGGACGGCGTGCGATTGTTCAAATTTCCTGCCAGTTCTCGCAGGAACGAGGTACAGACAGATTCTGTAGAGCTGACGATGTTTCTTACGTTTGCTTCTAAGAAAGTATGAACAATAAACTAAAAATGCAAACTTATGTAAACTTGAACTGATAATCAGCACGAGTGTATTAACACACTCGCGACCGCTGACATGAATGCACGTGTTTCTAATTCAGCACAATAATAATAAGTGTTCTATTGTCTATCTATAAAGCAAGTATACCAATTATAAAAATCTTTTTATTTTAACCCTAGATTCATAAACATTCGTCTCACAGACGGCACAAAATACATAAGCAGTTGTAACTTTTAAAGTGAAAGAAGTGGAAAGATAAACTTCGATCGCTCAGAATAACTATTGTGTTCATTTTCATTTCAGAATATTAATGATTAATAAACAACTTTTCAGATTTAAAGTGTGTTTTCTTGCTGCTTGTATTCCATCAAATAAAAGTCATCAATTTTTATATGTTCGTCTGAGAGACGAATGTTCATGAGTAGTGTGTCTCCCACGCGTTTATGAATCTAGTGTTAAAGAACACATTATTGCAGCATCGATATTTCAAAACAATTTCTATCATTTTTATCCTTGCTTTAACGATGCAAGTTTGCGGCAACCAGTTTCAGAATTTCATTATTTTCGCCGGTACTCAGTATTAGAAACGGAAAAAATTTTCCGGTCTCGAATGCGTTGAAATGAATAGAATTCGCGTTTATAATATAATTCTGCTAATGCTTTAAAGTACACGTGACAATTGTATATTTAAAGAATTTCGTGATTTCCATTTACTTACGTTTTCTGATAAACAAACGTAAGAAAACGTCGCCATTTCCTTTAGTATCTGTATAATATTAACCGAATTACCTAAGGCTCGATTCAGACGAGCGACATTTCGTCGCTTGTGCACGATCGTATGTATGTCTTCGTTGTTTTCAAGCGGAGAAACAAGAAAATCCAATACGACCGAGCGGCAAAATGTAGCTCGTCTGCATCGAGCTTGAGGGACACAAAAATATCCAAGTCATTTCGTAATTCAAGCTTGGCCAGCTCACGAAGATTTCTGCAGCTGAGCGTACACAGCCCTGAGACCTATTCTTCTTACAACAATGCGAGACAAATTAATTGAAAGCGGTAGATAGGATCGAAGCCGAATAGAATGGAAAACTTTGAGACGTACCAGAAAGAGCTTGCGTGAGCAAGGGCGTGTTGTTGTTGGGGGTGAGCTGTCCGTTGGTAAGATCCACTGAAACATAAAACTCTGATCACAACTGCTCCGCACTTTTCGACGCGTAACAACGCGAAATATGTGAGCTTCCGCTACTCCCGTTCGTTCTCGTTTACTGCCGCTCGGCAGAGACAGAGAGACAGAAATAGAGAGGCATAGTAGTAGGCAGACAGAAGAGGAAGTATACAGTGCTGTCTGTGGCTGATTAAAGGAGAGAGCAAGTTCCAAGAGAGAAACAAAAACGGGGGAAAAAAAGAAAGAGAAAAATAGAAAAACTGTAATCAAAAAGAAAAAAAGGAAAAAAAGACACAACAAAAGGGAAGAAAAAAGAAGTCAGAGAGACATCGTGTGACGTCAAAGTGACGTGGCCGAAAGGAAGGCACGGAGACGTGATTTTTCCGTGTGTGTGTGTTGCTTCGCCGCTCTGATCCTCCCTGCACGCTCTGCGACGATCGAGCGAGCACGTTTTTCTCTCCTCCATCGTGACTCGTCCACGATCCACGGATTAAACGTTCCCTCCTTTCTTTTATTCTCCAACCCTGCTGGACCCCTTTGCGCCCGACCGGATGGATCGAGCTAACGTTACTCTCTCCCTGCTCGTCGTCGCTCTCTTTCTCTCTCTCCTCGTTTTTCTCTGGACGCACCAAACGGAACGTGTTTCGAGACACAAAGCGGCGGCGAGAACTCTCTTTCGTCGACTGCTGTCCATTTAGCGGCAGCCTCCACCGATTCTCGTCGTACGTGGCCAAGGTGTCGCGCGACTATTTACCTGGAACCGTACTCGAGGAGGCTGTTCACCGTGTCGAAGACTCGTGAAATATTCGCCGTGCGATGATAGAGAACCTACGGGCTATCGATCAGCGGCGCAGGCAGGCACGGGTTACGATACCGCTCCTCGCTATTATTTCTCGCTCGCGGCACGCAGAAGTGTATACGCGAATCAATGACGCGGAAGCGCTGTCGAACGGAAGAACGGCGGGACCGTCGACGAAAACGTTTCGCGTTCTCGCGACGCCGATAAACCGGAACCGACGGTGATCGATGGATCGCGGGAAAGTGAAAGGTGAACGTTAACCGTTTGCGTATCAGAGGGTTTTCAATAAACACGGTCGGAAAACGCCAAGGAGCGTGATCGCGCTCTTTCGATTACTTGTCGAAAAAAGCCGAGGAGCGCGACAGCGTTTTTTCAATTATGTATCGAAATATTATGTGTTCTTCATATTTTTATATTAAATTTCTTTATATTAAATTTTTCATATTTTTAATTTGTAACTTATTGTTTTATGTAATACTATTATATATATATATTTATTATATTAATATTTATTATACGTATAATTATTATATTAATATTTGTTATACGTATAATTATTATATTAATATTTGTTATACGTATAATTATTATATTAATATTTGTTATACGTATAATTATTATATTAATATTTGTTATACGTATAATTATTATATTAATATTTGTTATACGTATAATTATTATATTAATATTTGTTATACGTATAATTATTATATTAATATTTGTTATACGTATAATTATTATATTAATATTTGTTATACGTATAATTATTATATTAATATTTGTTATACGTATAATTATTATATTAATATTTGTTATACGTATAATTATTATATTAATATTTATTATACGTATAATTATTATATTTAAATAATATATAATAATATTCTATTCTATTAATTATTATATTTATATAATATATAATAATAATCTGTTCTATTAATTATTATATTTATATAATATATATATTATTGTATATTATGTGAGCGCGCCGTAAGTTGTCTGGATTAGTCAAATGCGCTGTTTTTTGGTACGCAAACGGTTAAACGGAGACGTTATCGCGGAGGCAAGCTTAGAGAGAATTGAGCGGTGATACATAGGCCGCGGGAAAAATCGTGGAGGCAGACAAGGGGGGCGAACAGAAAGGAGAATTAACGAAGAAGGCGTGATGCGTGATTCTTTCGAACGATCCAAAAGCGAATTGTGCGTCGACTATCATACGTTTCATCCGTAGCACAGCCCGTTGGACGTGTTGCATCGGCGTCTCCGTATACGCGCTCTCGCTTCCGGTTCCGTGGTAGTACACCGCCGGCACTCCTGACATTGATAAAGAACAAGAAGAGAGCTGAGAATGGATGGGGAAAAATAATAAGATTGATGCGAATGAACGAAAGTAATCCCTGGAATGCGTTTCGCTGGTGAGATCGCGCGAGATCGGAATACCGTTGACACGCTGTTAGTTAACATTAGATTGCCGGAATGAGTCGATTTCATTCATTTATGATTTTGTCAGGTTCCAGTATCATGTGAAAGGAATAGAAGTAAGGATGTTAGTGATAAATGTGATAAAAGAATCTGCGGAAAATGTATTTTAAAAACGGAATATATACGTAAAACTTGTTTTCAATAAACTTTCTTTAACAAGTTGAATGCCACGCCAGTTTTATAGGGTTTGCCCGTGGCGCCACGATGAATTTTTTATTATACGATACACATACTGTTGAAATATTATCTACAATAAATAAGTTATAATGCATAACTATTTTTAGACGTTTTTACTGCATTAATTTTCTCATATCATTGCATTAACGATGGTAATAATGAAAATTCGATAAGTATTGACATTTGTTCAAATTATGATTTTCTACCAATTTGAGCGCGCCGGTCACTTGTGACCCCCATGGCGCCACGGTCAAGTTCAGTGCCGGTCACCGGTGACCCCCATGGCAGTCAACGTGTTAACACGTTGAGTGCCACTCGATTTTATAAGGAAATTCCTGTCAGGCCACCCGCGTTGGTATCGTGATGCAGCAATGCGAAGCGCACTACTAGCAAATCAGAAGTTACTCGATGCAAGTGTTTAAACATATTAGGGCCATTGTTTCTTATCGTAGTGGAAGATATTTACGTTTGGAAGAAAATACTTATATGGACATTCATCCAACACGTTTAGTTTTATATCATATTTTATACTGTCAGTCACCGATGACTGACGTGGTCTGAATGGAAAGTTCAGTGTCAGTCATCGATGACTGACGTGGCACTCAACGTGTTAAAATAAACTTTTGCTTTTTTTTGTAAAACTTCAATTTTCATGTTTGAGTCCAATTGACTCGTTTCAGGCAAAATAGGTATACACCTAACGTTCGGCAATCTAGTGTTAATCGTTTATCATCGGTGAAAGCCGACGAACTGGGAAATTATAATTCCTTCTGTCCGCTATGGGATCAACGCGTGAAATTGAAAATTTTTATGAAGTAATGCAACGTGTTCGGGTTGATAAGCTTTATCGGGAAAAAAACAAACGATTGATTAAACGATTTTTTGAGAACGGAATAAATGATTTAACGATTTGCACTCGAAAGGTGACTCTCAGTCACCATATGGTAATTTTGCAGATACTCAAATTCTAGGGATTAAATAGTCACGCGAGTAAATTTTAACATGTTGTTCGACTAAACCAAATTAAAGTTCAATACGAACGAATCTTAATAAATAATTTGGCACTTGAAAATCTTTGAAATTAGTATTTACTGGACGACTATGAGTCGCTTCTGGAGTTGCAAAGGGTTAATTCTGCACGAGTTTTTAATCATTAATACCTAACGATATTTACTATGACAGAATAATTGTCAAACGATCACCAAAAGGATTATAGAAAAAATAATCTTCCAGCGCTCGCGTATTTTGAACCAATAACCAGTAATAAAAGGATTAGGATTGCGTTTAGAAAACTGAGAAGCTACAAGCTGCCTTTACATGATAACAAAACAGTAACAGAGTCCGAGTATGGATAAGCAACCGGTCGGATGTACGCCAGAAAATAATTCCATCGAGCTCGCAAGATTTTCACGCGTTAATTACTTCCCCGTGTTCGATAACACGGAACTCGTTCCGCGGAACGAGGGAAACCGGAAAAAAGGGGTAGACGAGGGGAGCGGAAAAGGGAGGAAAAGCGAAGAAAAAAAAAATAAAGGAACGGAATTTTCATCGCAAGAACGGCCAGCGGAAAAATCGGAGACCTTTTGAAACCGGTCAAACAAACACACCGCCGCGTTTTGTGCTCCCCGATGAATGCGGATGCTCTGACGTCACGCTCCCTCCGCCGTTTTTTTTTCCTTTTTTTTTTTCTTTCTTTACCACGGGCTCCGTTTTACTCTCGAAATAAACACGGCGCCTACGCGCGAGCATTACGCCGGCCCTGGCATTTACCGTTCCGGAATCAAAGAGCAGGAGGAGGAATAGGGGTGGAAGGTGGTGGCGGAGATGGAGAAAAAATATATTGCACAAAGGGCCACGGGTAAATGGTTTAAAGTCGGCCGGGGCGCAAAAGCGGATCAGCCGCGAAGCGTGACGCGCGGGAAGAGGAAAGCCGAAAGAATGGACGACGACCGAGGAGCAAAGATGGCCGACGAAAATAGGAGCAAACCCGTGGCGAATCGTGGCTGTTGCCGAATTTATGTTCGCCGGCGGGGTCGACTCGAAATTTGCGTGGATTTTAGGGGGATCGTCGTGATAGGTGGGGTGAATCGTCATCGACAGTGGATAAAGTGGGGAATGGAAAATAAATCAGGATGCTGGTCGGGTGTTTCAGACAAGTGGGCCGGCGTGGCTGCAGCATTGAAAGGGATAACGGTGGAAGGAAACGTCCGGAAACGTCACAGTAGTTTGTATATTTATGTGCACGTGTATGGTTGAGGAATTTTTTCGAAAATTTTTCTGATCGAACTGCACACTTTCTGTTTTTCTTTTTTTTTCAGGATAGCAACTCGAAGTATAATTCCTATAAAATTATTTTCTTACTCCTTTCAGACTTGGTAGGTTAGTTTCTCTGTTAATCATGCCACGTTAAAGTACGTATTCTGATTTTCAGTTACACACTGGGTGATGCAAATTTGAAAATATAATTAAAATATAATTTGAAAATAAATATGTAAATACTCAGAAAACGTGGAAATATTCATTTTCAAAAGCTAGTAATCTGACAGAGATTTCTCAATAGCTGTGCAATGACTTTAAAATTATATTACACCTTGAAGCTTAATTCAATACATTTTTTAAACAACAAAAAGTTGTTTTATTTGATATGTACAAATATATCAGATTCGATTAAATATTAGATCTGCAAATATACACTTGCACATAAATTATACGCACACTTCTAGCAACGAACTATTAGGAATCTATTTTTTTGCTATTTTTAATCACTCCAAAGCTACAATCTAACCCGCCTCTATGAATCCACTTTGTGCACGGAGGATAATTTAGAGATAAGCATCGGAAGCACAGAATACGAAACGTAAGGAAAACTCGATAAGTTTCTACGTGAACACAAAACGTTACGATACGTTCGCTAAAGCCAGCTGCAGGTTAATTGGGTTAGTAGCACCGTGTACAGATAAATGGTTAGCGATTCTACGGAAGCTAAATGAATCTTTATGGAGATCGAAAGAAACATCGTAAACAGATTTCTCGCGGTAACCGAATGCACGAGCGATCCAGAAAAGAAATATCTTAAAAAATCAAAATTAAATAGCCACCGAATATTGCAAGCCTTTCTTTGAATATTTGAAAAATTCGAATTCTAACGTGAATTTAAAAAATTCTTCAATCAACCCTTTTATTACCGTTACACCATATCATTTTTTAAATTTTACCGCTAAAATATTAAAAATCCGCGATAAACTTTGACGAAAGGAAGGTACAAAAATTCTGTAATTTCCACAAACTTTAATTACTTTTTAATAGAATTTTCAACATGATTTTGATCTTCCCTCTTTAACGTGACTTCTATAACATATTCTTTTGCTTGCAAATAAAATTGATCCCGTCACTGTACGTAATTTTCGTCACAAAGCAATGAGAATGGCTCGACAATGAAAGGATTAACCCTTTGCACTCGAAAGGTGGTTGTCGGTCACCAAACGATAATTTTGTAATTTTTCAAACTCAAATAAAAGTTAAACAGTCGTACAAGTAAATTTTAGTATATTGCTTAACTGAACCAAATGAAATTCAATACGAGTAAATCTTATCAAATATCTTAAACTTGACCATCTTTGAAGTTAATATTATTGGACAACTATGTGTCACCTCTCGAGCGCAAAGGGTTAATGAATGGTAAGTTCAGAACACAAGCAACGTGGGAATTATTAGGGGGACCGGAAAGTAATGTCGTTTTCTTACATTAACACTAGATTTACAGACATTTCTGGTGTATCTACTTCCAACACACATATACTAAGGAATAAGGTATACATCGAACAGAATTTGAAATTGTAAAACTAAGAAAGAAATAGATTTGGGTATATTTGTATCGCTCCATCAATGATAAAAATTAACAAAAATTGCTAGGAATAATAGTAACTTTTTTTGCAAATTTTGCTCATGAAATTCAAAACTCCATCAAATTGACGAGTCCCGTAAACCTAGTGTTAAATTCAAACACATACATTTTTTAACGAGTTTTTATTTTTAACACTATTCCTACCGACACTTCACGTATACCTATTCCTACCGGGACATTCCCACGTAAGAGAGACTACAAATTTTTCTCAAAAAATAAACAATGAAAAAAGAAGCGAATATTAAAAAATGTATTACACCTATATTTGGGAAAAAGTCTAAAGTTTAAAGGCGTTTCAATTACGTTGCATCTATGAAATTCTAATCGAAATTTCAGAAACGGTCATTTGACCGGTTGTGGTAGGAATAGTGTTAATCAATAATGTAATCATCCTCATCATCAACAACCTCTTGCTGTCTAGTATGCAAATTTTCAATGCCGAATCGATAAAAATCAATTGGTTTTTTTAACAAAGTATCTATAGATGGAATGACAGAAACGACATTACTTTCCGGTCATCCTAATATAGTGCGAACCACCGTTCTCCGGTTAACGACAAAGAAAAGAATCGCTCTTGGACAGCGTGAAAACAGAGCTTTCCCGGAGCGTGGAATCTCGCGTTCAGGGACGGTAACCGGCGTCACTGATAACGCGATAGCGTGAGAGGGTGAACGGACCATAAATCGCGGATCGACGTGATTTGTATGGGGTATCATGCAGCTTAATGGTGTGGCTTGTCTCTATCGGGCACGGGTGGCCTCTGGCCGGAAGTTTCGAGCCGGGCTGCAGACGAATATTCGCCGCGTGTCCCTCTATCGCGTGACAATTTACGTGACTTCATATCTTTTTCCTTGCGCGTATCCCTTGCACTACAAAATGGGAAATAGCCTGGTCAGGATGCATCGGTTGCGTGGAACGCGTTCGTCACTGGATTATGCAGGGCAAAAGGACTTGTAACGCTAGATTGCCGGAGTGAGTCAATTTGACTCACTTATGATTTTGTCAAGCTCAAGTATCATGTGAAGGGAATTGAAGTAAATGTAATAAGAAAAACGTACGGAAAATGTATTTTAAAAGCAGAATACACATGTGAAAATTGTTTTGATTAAACTTTCCTTATAATAAAGTTTTATTTTTTTTTTTAAACTTTGATTCTCTCAAATTGACTCGTTTCAGGCAAAATAGGTATATGTATATCTAACATTCGGCAATCTAGTGTTAATTCTATCGCGTGACAATTTACGTGACTTCATATCTTTTTCCTTGCGCGTATCCCTTGCACTACAAAATGGGAAACAGCCTGGTCAGGATGCATCGGTTGCGTGGAACGCGTTCGTCACTGGATTATGCAGGGCAAAAGGACTTTCAATGCTAGATTGCCGAAGTGAGTCAATTTGACTCACTTATGATTTTGTCAAGCTCAAGCATTATGTGAAAGGAATTGAAGTAAATGTAATAAGAAAAACGTACGGAAAATGTATTTTAAAAGCAGAATACACATGTGAAAATTGTTTTGATTAAACTTTCTTTATAATAAAGTTTTATTTTTTTTTTTAACTTTGATTCTCTCAAATTGATTCGTTTCAGGCAAAACAGGTGTATATCCAACATCCGGAAATCTAGTGTTAACTCTATCGCGTGACAATTTACGTGACTTCATATCTTTTTCCTTGCGCGTATCCCTTGCACTACAAAATGGGAAATAGCCTGGTCAGGATGCATCGGTTGCGTGGAACGCGTTCGTCACTGGATTATGCAGGGCAAAAGGACTTTCAATGCTAGATTGCCGGAGTGAATCAATTTGACTCACTTATAATTTTGTCAAGCTCAAGCATCATGTGAAAGGAATTCAAGTAAATGTAATAAAAAAACTTGCGGAAAATGTATTTTAACACTATTCCTACCGACACTTCACGTATACCTATTCCTACCGCGACATTCCAATGTAAGACAGACTACAAATTTTTCTCAGAAAATAAACAATGAAAAAAGCAGTGAATATTGAATAATATATTATACGTATATTTGAGGAAAAGTCTAAAGTTTATAAGCAATTCAATTATGTGGTATATACGAAATTCTAATCGAAATTTTAAAAACGGTCATTTGATCGGTCGTGGTAGGAATAATGTTAAAAGTAGAATACACATGTAAAAATTGTTTTGACTAAACTTTCTTTATAATAAAGTTTTATTTTTTTTTTTAAACTTCGATTCTCATGTTTGAGCGAATTTCAAGGTACAGTATGCGATAATAACTCTGTTACCATACAATCGAATAAAATTTTGGCGAATGATTTGTAGGTATTCAGTGTTACCCTAAAAATATTACTTGCAACTGATGTGTCAAGGTTAATTGTGAATTTTCTCTACTTTCAATTAAAAATGTAACAAATTGTAATGTAATTCTTAATGAATAAGACATATTTTGTTTAAAAAATCATTATGGTTATTAATTCACTCTTTGACTCTCTTATGTTGCAATATTTTTCAAATATTATTAGTGTCATTGTAATCATTATAAAAATCAGACGAATCTTTTCTTTTATTATACGTCAAATTAATACGTAACCAGCTGGAAATGAAGGAAACTCTGAAAGCATGGAACAATATGGAACGGTGGGATTGTTTGGAAAATGGCCACGCTTGAGGAGTAAAGTTCACGAAAATTTGCTCCCTCGATTCGATTAGATGATAGGGATTAAGAAGTTGCGTTTCATGTTGGGGAATACGTGATCGTGATCCGGGTTATTAAAGTGCAGAATACGCAACGGAATGGAGATTACATTACGTATTTGTAAGATTAAGATTATCATTGTATGGGAATTCGATAGTGGTTGTACCTACAAATACCGTCCAAAAGTTTATAAGCCCTCTTTGTTTGTATCCATCTTGAAGTTTATGCTAATTTTCTTATCAATTTTAAATTAATATTATACGTATCAATAATACTTCTCTACGATCTCATGAATCTTTGATTAAATAAATTTGTGAGCTGGCAGGATTTAAAATCCTTTCCTTCTTTGAATTCTTGCAACCCTTAAAATGGGCGATGCTTTCAAACTGTTGGACGACAGTGGACCAGCTTTTTACAAGCTCCAAATTTTATTTTATTCATTTCGTCTAGCAGAAAAGATAGCTCTGTCAAACTCTTTGAAATTTGACATCAACGTTGAATTAATTTAACAGAACAAGAAAATTACTTATACAAATTTACGTCTTAATCTTACAATTAACAATGTGTATCACAAAATTAATGCAGAGTCGAGTAGAACAGGTATCTGAAACAGATATAGCTGGTTACAAAATTACTCATGTACCTGAGTACCTTCATTTTTAACACTTTCTACGTGAAACAAAATATACACACAATGAACGCTATAATTCAATCAGAATTGTATCTCAAATTGAAAAGCAAAATTTTCATTCTGCAACACTGTTGTTTCTACACCGTTACGATATTCCTATAATCGACCATACCCATTTCAAATGGCTGTTCCATCCAGCTCTAAAGGAACGCGCACCGAATCCAATGGAAACCTCGAAACAATGGAGCCCGTTGGAACTATGAGAGAAGGTGGTATCATAAGGGAGGCAGGAGCATAGGAGGAATAAAGGACGAAAATCGGAGCGCTGTCATGGCTGGGTGACGAATGAAACCTTGCCCGCAGACGTTTATCGGGCGTTTCGTAAAAAGGAAAACGGGCCGCGTGTCGTGCTTCCGGATTTCGCGGGCCGCCAGAGAGCATCGACGATGCCGCGGGGCTGCCGGTGTTCAAAAATGGCGTATCCAAAAATTTCCGTTGCACGCTACGGAACAGGGGAGGCTGATGGCACAGGTGCACGCGCCATCGTCCGGAAGCGAAATTCTTGGCGTTCACGGGATTCGATCGGTCTCGTCGCAACGACGGCCGTATAAAGATTTGGGCCAAGAGTTCATCTATTTCGAGTGTACCTCCAGCTGACGTAGATACCATCGGGAGCCTGGATAACACCGGGGGAGAGGGAAATCCACTCTGGGGATATGAAATATCGGCCAGCTAGGGAAACAGTGACATCTTGATACAGGAGAACGATCTTGATCGGGCATCGGCCAACTTCGGGCCGTTTCGCGCTGGCTGATTAATTTCCCGATCCGTTTAACCCTTTGACGACGAGCTCCCTACCTTGTACCGATCGTGCATTTACGTTATTCGATGAAAATTTGAGAGTATCGAGATATTTAAAGAAATGCCTCGTTTCTTTGCAAAATTCAGAATTGTGTTGCTTTTGAATATTTTTCTATCAGAAGTCGAAACAATGGAAACTATTAATGTTTGCAATATTAATTTCCAACGGAAAAAGAATCGGTCAGAGGTATATCTGTAAGTCGAAAAATGATTTCGATCTTCTTTCCTTCAAAACTGAAATTTTGCCAAAAATGTTTATTTCCTCTCAAACTCAGATCTTATCGAAATAGCTGGCAAAATGATTTAAGCAGCGTGAAGTTTAAAGTAGCAAGTTTGAGTTACATAAACGGTAAAACGGAGGATAATTGGGGCGAAGGAGGAATAAAATTCGAGATGTCACGGAGTTTCTTGATTCGAATGGTTATTGGATTCATAAATACTCTTTCTCTGAATTAAAGAGTGGAAATTAAACTTGCTGTCCGGTTGGCGTCGCATTTAGAAAGAATCCATGAATTGATACGATGCTCGGCAATTTTTTAGAGCTGCTTATAAAATGTACGCATGTCTCTTTAAGGGAATACTCCTGTATATTTCTAAGTAACGTTGTGTTAGCGCAAGCATCGGTTAATTTCTTCGGACAGGATCGGCTGGTCGGTGGAAAATATGTATCTCCGCTGATAGAAATACGTTTTCTTGAAATATTGGTGCAGATTAAGGGCGTGCATTGTTGACGACGCAAGCGAAGGAAAAAATAAATATGACACGATTCGCTAGGTGGTAAAGGAGAAAAACGAAATGGCCCTCTATTAATGAAGCTTGCGCGTGATCTTCGTGGAAAATCATTTTCGAGAATGGATATTTCCAGTAAAAAATGCGCTCGATTATGCGTTTATCGTACCCGGACGTATTCCATGAACGTAATCGCATCACGTATCATTATTAATGCATGATTTAAGCGTTCAGCGATCGCGACTCGATCATTCGTGCAGCGAAAAAGCGCCCTTGTCACCTTGTAAAATGTTCAAGCGTAGAACGTCGACGAAGCAACACACTGGACGAATCACGCGCTCGATCGACGGTGACGTCGATGGTTAATAAGTTGATTAATAGCGGGCTGTTAGTATAGTTGTGCCCTCGTGCAGCGTCGAGAACGCGAAGCGTCAACAAAGGGAATAATTTTAACATGGTTCAATCTGCATATCCTATGTGCTACAAACACCTATTTAACGAATAAATATACCGATTAATAATAATAGCAATAACAATAACAATTAATAATAATAATAATAATTCAGTAAACCTCTGAACAGAGTATGGATAAGGTATAAAAATGGTGGTGGAAGGTGTACAATATATAATATCGAGTATCTTTAACGTTGAAACTCTCTAAGGACTACGTTACGCGTAAAAAATTGTGTCTCACTTGACTAATAAGATTAACTAAAACACATTAGCGTTCTAACATCACTATACAATATCAATGTAACTTCAACGGTATTTAAAAAACATTAACAACGGTTCGAGGTAACAGGTACTCAATTACTAAGTATGTGTCCAAAAAAATACTATTCGCAGATACAGCGGGTATGGTCAGTACAATAGAAAAGGATAATAAGTATAATATATAATGTAATACGTATTAAAAAGATACAGACAGTTAAAAATCTGCGGATATACACACGACACACAAAAGAAAGGTATCACTCTCATACTATCTACGCACTAATCTACTGGTCTATCAAATTGTTCTATGAACTATGGATCGACGGCTTGAAGGCCGCGGTCGGAGGGGTCCGGCCATTTTGTCGGCCATTTTGCAGACGTCCGCCATGATCTTCAAGCGCGCCTTTCTTCGTACTACTGTGTCTATAACCATTTAATCAAACTGAGACGACACTTAAAAAAGTTTTTTTTTTTCTCAACGGATAAGGATACTGTTTACAGTCGGTCGACGTGTTCTATTTTTAAGTCGAAACTCTGACTAGTGTTATAGCCTAAACACCGCTAAGGCTGCCAACTACCCTTGTCCCGCGTTACTCTCGCGGCGTGCCCTGTCGGAATTTGGATAAGTCGGACCGGAAAATGCTATTTTCGTGGTGCAAATGCATAATTAATTCTGCGAAGCACAGCACGCCTAGTTGGCAACCTTACACTCTAACTAGTTCAATTACTGTAAAATGTTAAATTACAAAAGTCAAGTTGACAACGAATCTCTTTTACTACTGACTGCGTCTAACCAGAGGCTATTTATATTCGTTCAGCTCGATTTCTCTAAGTTTGACTACGTTTCCGTACCGCTACGGGAAGATCGTCCGGTTAACAGAAATAGAATCATCGTGTTGCACACCGCAATAATCCTGAATACGAGGACACGAGGAAGGGAGGTCAATCTAAACATCAGCAACGATCGTCCCGTAACAGTGACGCTAGATCTGTTTTACTATGAATAATGTATAACAATAAAAAATCACTGTATATACGACGACGTTTCTAAGAGACAGTAGGTTTAGGTAGATGGTAGATTACTCGCCCCTAGGTGACTGCATCTTCGAGGTAGTCTTCGTCATCGGTCTCGGCAACAGTCCTGTCCCAGACGTCTGCCCTCCTCTTTTGCGATTACTCGACTCGAATTCAACCGTTTTGTTTCGCGCGATACAAAAATGGTGACCCATAGCCGGTGCAAAGGCGACGAGCAGAACGAATTCCCGGCGAACTCTGCCGCGTGCGCCGGAAGTTGACGCGCTGCGAGGCGTCTCCACGAGGTGAGATCAATCGCGCGAGGATAATCGCGTGAACCGCGAGCGATTTTTCCCGGGAAACGAAACGAAACTGTAGAAAATGCGCGTCGTGGTTCCGGAGTCGCGAAACCCGAACGATGGCAAATCGTGAACGGAAGATGAATGGGACCGACAGGTCTTCATCGACCGTTGGCACTCCACTCCCTTCTGGCTATGGGTCGCGCGACCAAGGAGAAGCTCTGCCCTTTCGCACCGTCGACTGTTCTCAGTTTTCACTAGAACTACAGACATCGAATCGGAACGCATGCATCGTTTGAGTCGGAAACAGTGTTAGGTCGAAAAGTGTTCGCGAGCAAACAAGTTTAGGATCGCGGGCCACAATTCAGGACAGGCCATACCTTCTTTTATTCACCGATGATAATTCGTCCGGAAGGGACTCGAAAAGAAGCAACTTCCCTCGTTTCCATGCTACATATACAATACACATCGTACACACAGATCTCTCGCGATTACGTTTCTGTTTCAAAGAGAGAGACTTATGGAAAAAAAAAACGAAAAAAAAAAGTGGAAAGAAGAAGAACAGGTCTAAAGACGTTAGACTAAGTTCTAGTGAAAACTAATGCAGCGGTTTAAGGCTTCTTTACTGGTTACGAATAATAAAACTGGAAATCTTGGAAAGTAACTATGTACTATGAGCTAGGCAGTCATCCAACACCAGTACGAGATACGGGATTTAAATATATATATATATATGTATATATATAGATAAATAGATATGTATATTTATACATATTGGTCAAAAGTCTCTCTGTTACCATTACTTTTAGGCTATTCTAGACACTATAGAGAACAGTACCATACGGAGAAAAGTAGAACATAGGAAGTGTTACAGCTCATAGAAGATATCTGACGCTATCTCTGTTAAGTGGAAAATAATCGTTCCGAAGTACAATAACACGTAAACATATTTTCGTTACGACTCTAGCCTCTATAGAATTATCCGGACAGAACACCAAGCGTTCGTTGCACCTGTGTCCATTTTCATTCATTGATCAACATAAAGATTGATTAAAACGTGACGTCGGATGATTGAAAAAGGACCGTGCACAATTTCTAGTTCAATCGGTATTTCTATAAATCGGGTTAATTCAGTCTAAGGCGTTGTTGTTCGAAGACACGTTGAATTGAACTCACGAACCGATCGGAAAGTATCGAAAAAGCTGAAGGGGCGTGACACGTTGCCGGGAATAAGAAACGACGGAAAGAGAGTCGGGCATGGAAAGTTTCAGAAATTCTTCGTCGATTCGGGTAAATAGAAATCGGAGAAATGCATTACGAACAATGGGGCGGACGGAGATTGAAACGAGTCAAGGAAAAGTAATTCAAACGTTCGACGCACAGGCGAAATCGTTCGTCAACCCGTTCACCCCTAAATCGCTTCTTTGATACTCGCCGTCTGTAATCTTTCAACGATTAACGTTATTGAATTCAGCTTTTTATCATTGCGAAAGGAATTTGCTCGATTGATTTTTGTAAGCACAACTTCGAGAATTAGCCAGTTAAGCGCAGAATTGAATTTTACAAATCCCTTAGAAGGTGCGGAATTAAAATTAAGTAATGGCGTGTATACACGTCGAACGCAGAGCAAATGATCGTGTTATAAATTTTACGAAAAACCAGGAAGGATTACATTTTTATTTAATAAAAAATTAACAATTCATTTCTGAAAAAGTTATTGTTACTTGAAACTTGTTAATAGATTGTCAAAAGATAATAAAATACACAAAATACAATATGAGAATAATACAAATAATATATTAAATAAATAAACAAGAAAAACTTGGTAATATAAAGGAAACATATTATTAAATAATATTTTTATTGTGTTTCATTGAAATTTCGAGTTTCGATAGTAAAATGGTAACTTTTTACTTTAAACGACGAGTATACACGTCGTACGCACCGCAATAGAGATTTGGTTCGACGTGTTACATTTTTATTTAATAAAAAATTAACAATTCATTTCTGAAAAAGTTATTGTTACTTGAAACTTGTTAATAGATTGTCAAAAGATAATAAAATACACAAAATACAATATGAGAATAATACAAATAATATATTAAATAAATAAACAAGAAAAACTTGGTAATATAAAGGAAACATATTATTAAATAATATTTTTATTGTGTTTCATTGAAATTTCGAGTTTCGATAGTAAAATGGTAACTTTTTACTTTAAACGACGAGTATACACGTCGTACGCACCGCAATAGAGATTTGGTTCGACGTGTATATACGTCAAACGCGCTTAACTAGTTGAAGTTCAACAATATAAACTGATTGATTCTGAGAGAAGACTGCGAATGAGATGTTACGTTAACGTAAGCCTTGGTTTAAACCTTAACGGTTTAACCATAACTATGATTAAAAAGCAACGCGACACGATATTAATGGAAGTTAAAGGTTAATCGATTACGTGATCAATTTCCTCTGGATTTATCGGTGAATCAGTTTAACCACTTAAGGAAATAACTGAAATTAGTTATATTCTGACGTAGTTTATGCTACCGTTTTTTCTTTAATTTTATCAGTCAGTTAATTTTTGAAAATTCAATCTTTTCCAAGCTCGAATTCCTTTTTCAAAGGTCGTATTTTCACAGAAAGTTTCAAATTTAAAAAAGTCTTTTCCCAGATTTTATCTCTTCGGAAAACTCCGCGCGATAAAGAAAAAAGAGCTGATGCAAAAACTTGAAAGCTACTTTATACAATTTTTTTTTTTTTTTTAATCAAATCCTTAAACGGTTAATCCCGTTTCAGTCGGATGGTTAACGAAAAATTTTCGATAATTGACATTCAGAATTTTATTTACCAAGCGTATCTAATTCCTGTTCGTTTTTATCAATACCGCTCGTCGATACGGAACCGAACGGTACGTTATCGTCGAAACGGATCAGTCAGTCTGAAAAACAGCCGGTCGACGAACTTTTCAGCGAATTAAACCCCGTCCGGTCGAATAAAATATGTGTTTTCCATCGGATGCACGGGCGCGCACGCGAGAAAAAGATGGCGGACCTCACGAACGGATCGAATCGCCAAGACGTTAGTTTCCGACGGACGTGGACTCGATCTCATTCCAATAAATTCGTTATTAATATTCCCGGAACGCGGCCAGGATACACGTAAATCAGCAAACGGACCGTTACACCAGTGTCATCCAATTACGTTAAAAAATTGGAACGACTTCTTCTCTCTACCTTTTTACCATTCTCGATATTTTCGTGCCGATAAAACGGCCGGGTGTCCGTGTTTTCTCGTTCGACTCCCTTGCAATATTAATCTCTCCAAACAGAGGTACAGTGGCTTCAAAAAGTATTCGTACACCAATATTACAAGAAACTTCACCTACTCTTGAAATTCTAATTTCAGTAAAAGTTAGAATGTATACAGAACAAAATGGCTCATACATGAAGCAATTTTTTTTTTTTTTATAGGAAATCTCTCTGAAATGGTGAAAATGACCCTCAAAGTTTTATTGATTCTTCTTGCTTTGAATTGACAAATTTCTCTGGCATTTTTTTTTATGACAAAGGGACAGAGTATCGAAAATTAAACACTTTTTATCTGAAAGATTTTACTTTATCACGCACCATTACATAGTTATGTTTAAAAGACGAGAAGGAGCACTGAAACTTTTAACGTGGATTTCACTTGTTTAAAGTGATACTCTGATAAAAATAAAAATCAATCCATACATATAATATTATGTTCTACATACTCACAAAGAGCTTTATCGAAAAGTTTCATTGAAATCAGAATTTCAGGATTAAATAAGTTTATTTTTAATATAGTGTTCGAATACTTTTTGAAGACACTGTATATCGTGTTTAGGCGAATCACAACTTTTAATGGTAAATTACTTCGCGATTACGGGGATTGTTAGCAGAGATGGAATCAATTTCAATGTGTGCTCTCGAAACAGGCTGAGAATTTCTATGCAAATTTACATTTTCAATTTGAACAGACATTTGTTTTGCCCTCTAATTAGATTCGAATATTTTACATATTTTTGCATCTTGTGTTCATTCGATAGTTTCTTAAGTTTTTCACAATCGCATAAAATTTTGTGGTCTATCTGTGCGAGATAAGATTTTGTTCTGCACTGTCGGTCGAAAGTTTGGAATGATACATACCTTAAAGTTCGTAAGAAATTAAAAAGTGAAGATATCGTTAGAAATTTTTTTCGTTCAAAGATTTATGAAAATTGTAGGAAACTTATTTTCGGGCTTTAAAAGAATGAGAAGAGGTCTCGATATAAGCGCAAAGCGAAAAGTGCTTCTAAACTTCTTGACGGTAGTTTAGCTGTTGAAAAGTATTCAGATGTATACTTAACCCTTTCGCTACTACGGATAACTATAGTCATTGATGCCAATACCTATACACGACCGGTGACTATAGTCACCCTATCATCTATCACAAAAATGGCGCCAAAAGTCAAGTTTTATCCGTGTTTTGAGAAATTTCATACAGAATTCGATTATTAAAAGGTTATTGGTCAACGTTATGTTATAATTATTTATTATTATTTCGTTGTGTAATATAAAAATATTATTTGTATTGTTGAATTAAAAATATGTTCATGGAAAAATTATGAACACGAATCATTTTGCTTCTAAAAGTAATGTTAAAATGTCGTTTTTGAGACAAAAGTCTTGGTCCTAAGGTTCTAAAGGGTTAAGCTCTCGAATTCCAGAACTTTAATTTATATACTTTCGTACTTACACATTTCGACGTTTAGAAAAACCGAATTTCTTGAAAATGATGAAATAAAAACCCTAGACATCGTACACTAATTTTGCTCGACTTCGATATTGCGAAAAGGAGTCGTCGTAGCTTCAATCTCCGATTGAAGCACAAGCTCGTAAAAGATTCGAATCTGCTGCGATAAATATTTCGATTATATTCGAAAGCACAGCTTACGATTCTCGAAGTAAATACTTTCAAGAAGTTCGAGTCTACTTAAAGGTATGCTTTCTTTTTTTTTTTTTTCAAAGTACTCACGAGTTACTCGAAACTGTTCCAGCGAGACCTGGAGCTACTTCCAATACACTTGATCCCATCTCTAATTGGTCAGCCTCGCCGACGAAATGGTTACAGGCGTAACAACGAACAAACGGATGCACAACTATACGTAATAATATAACAAATACGACGTTCTGTCTCCTAAGCATTCCATAAGAATATATGTATATTATAATATGTATATATATGTATATATATAAAACAGTATGCGTGTATACCAAAAGTCCTACCAATCCAATATTAAAATACTATGCTCGAACTATGGGTATACCTAAGACAACTAATTTGCAACAACGACTCGTATCCAATTAATTAAGAATAAGTAACGTGGACCGTGTAAAGGGTTAACATGTTTGCTGGACAAGTGGTGTGTACAATGATCGTGCGAGTGAACATTTGTTCGAGTTTGTGGCTCAGTGACACGGCAAACGATTTCGGTAGATTTCTAAGCGGCGAGTACAATTTAACATAGAACAGGGGCGCGAGCACGTTTTCCCGTTGGCCGACGGTTCAATTGAATCATTAGTTTCGGGTGAGTTCACGATTCGCATAGAGGCCGGCGGTCGGATTGAATGAAATTCGGGTAGAACGGCTGAACGAAAAATAATATGATAATTCGACGACTCTTTAAAGCCGCGCGCGACAGAGAACGAACGCAATATTAATCCACGTTCCTCGACTTTTTTTTTCGATCGTTTTAAAAATAAGGCACACTCAGACGTGTCTTATTCAGCGGATTTTCCACCGGATATCGGGACGAAATTCAAGCTCTGCACGCGCGCATTAATTATCAGACAAAGGTTCGTTTGACAGCACCGCGTACCTACCCGGCGAACGTTGATTTTCATACAAACGAAAAATAACGTCGTCATAATTCCGACTGGGCTAATTATCCCCGTATTTCGACGATCAACCGGCTCCCATTGTGCTTTAATAATTACCGTATCGATTGCGCGACGATACCACACCGTGTACCGCTGCCGTTTAAAAACAACGAAAGAGGAGAAAATATTTTAATCACCAAGTCGCGATGCATTGTCCACGGAAACCTTCGTTATAATTAAATAACCGATTCCAAAGGCTCAAGGTTATCCCTTGGTCGACTTTAAACTGCACGATACTTCGTGCACGGGGGGGGGGGGATGAGAGCCTGTAGGTGATCGTACGTGAAAGTGTGCGTGTCTGTGTTTGTATACGTGGAGTTTGGGTACGTACTACGTATACTACGGATTACGGTTACCGTCAACACGAGCGAGAACACGAGAACTTGGTGGAACAACCTGGCACTTTGGGGTTGAAGCTTACCGGTGCAACCCCCGCTGGGGCTCACGGACACTCGGCCCACCCTTGGCCCCACTGCGCGGTACACGACCGCTCCTACCCAACAACAGACATCACCGATCTTACATTATGCACACTTTTCCCACGGACATGCGCGATTATCAGAACTTTAACTTTATGAATCGCTTTATGGTTACATTAACGCTAATGTCGTGGGAGTTACTGTTCTGCTGCTGGATTAAGACCCCAAGAGAGTCGTACATTTTCCTGGGATGGGTGGGTGACATCGATGCATGGTTTGGTGGGTTAGGTGTAGAATTCTGCGATTGTTCGTAGGTGTCTGATTTGACGTGATTTGTGGTATTAATCCTTACGATTCTAAGGCATCTTTTTTCTTTTTATGGCGAATGGGAGGGACTGTTTGCTGTCTAACTGTATATTTTAACCCTTTTAGTGCCGAACGACGATACATCGTTGCGTATGCCGTGGCACCTAACTATTTGCATCGCGAGAGACCTCTATCTCAAAATAAATTTATAACACGTTATAAACGTTTCAATTTTTTCTTTTATTCCGTAATATGCTTCTTGTTGAATTTTGTAAATATCATTCTTACTTCCGGTTTTATGAGCTTTTTCCCAAACCTTAGCAAATTCGTTAAATTTGCTCGGCACTAAAAGGGTTAAAATTTTCTATTCATTGTAAACGAACAATCTTGAGTATCGAAGGAGGGGGAGAATTTTTTGGAACAGTTACACGCTCCCTCTTGGTATTGCAAGGGTTAGAGTGTTCATATTAACCCTTTGCACTTGAGGCCGTGAACCGTAACTCGAAACGATTCTGGTTATATTTGAGAAGCATTTTACAGGTATCTTAACCCTTTACCGACCGTATAACTTATTCTCATCGGCTCATTTTGGCGCGGATACATCGCTAATGAATTGATTACAATGATCTTTTTCGCGTAACTGATACTTTAATGTCTCTTCACAGTATACCTACGATATTGCTCGAAACGGTCACCTTCGTGTAAGAAAGCATTACAAAATTTAGAGACTAATTGTAGGCATGTAAAAGCCGATTAATAGGCTTCCAGTGGGTAAAGCGTTAAAATTATTTTATACCGAGACAAACGTATTCAAATAATAAAGTTTCACCAATTTATTCATTTTTACGTGGGATACAACAAAATTTGTTAAATATTATACTTCGGACGGGTGAAACCTCCCGGGCGACATATCAACGTTGCTCGAGTGCAAAGGGTTAAAATATTCCGCAACTTTCTAGTGACTTTCGTCCACAGGAGATGAAGTATGTTGTTGTAACGTTATTTATCCGAGTTACCGCTGAATTTCGCGTAATAAACTTTCCGATCGTGTAATATTTTCTGGGATCGTTCTAAGTTACCGTCGAGGGGGATCATTTTTGTGTGCAATTCAATTAATGATGTAGAAACTGTGCTGGCGAAGTTTCGTTTTTTTGCAATTGGCTGGATACAACACTGGCTGCACAACATTCGATATTGTTACCGTCGACGAGGCACTTAATCCAGCACCGTAAGTTTCGAGCACGTCCTAGAAAACTCAAGTCAAAGTTGCGCGCTGCCTTCAACTCGACCGGAACTGCACTCGTACAGGAAGTGCACAATAACCGCGATTCGGTTTTCCTGTTTTAACCGTTGTTTCGCTCGGATTCTAATCGAGTTTCGCGAGACGAGCGCAGTTCGTCGATGAATTGAATTATAGACACACGCCAATTGCGAACCAAGTAAATTACGGATTATGTTAGATGATACCTAGCTCATAGTATCTCGAGACTGAAAAGTATCGTCCCGTGTTAGAAGAACCGTGTATCCGTTAATTGGCCGCGTTTCACAAAGTTTCCACGATAAACGTTCGACGGTTCTGTTTCTTCTAACACGAGAAACACGATGGATGTTCTGTTCACCGTTTCAATATCATTTTTGTTTGCGTGGTAATTTTTATTTATTACAGACATTCATTATTTATAATCCTTAATCATTATAATAATAGAGCGTCAGCAAATCATTACATTGTGTCGTTAATATGTACGCACGTGTAAATAAACTTGTTCTCTCGTTTTTGCTTCAGAGCGATACCTCTGATGGACATTAGGTGTTACGTTTATTTATTTATTTATTTATTTTTTTCTTATCTTATTTCCTCCGTCTCTCATTCTTTCTTTCTTTCTTTCTTTTCTATTTCTGTTTTTTTTTTTTTATATTTTTCTCTCTTCGTTTTCATTCATCTCACCGAGTACCCATTTTGAAACGTTTACAAAACTCTCGTGACTGCGGATCTCCACAAACATCAACTTGAATTCTCGTCTTATCGTTGGTGTTTTCTAATAAATTGCCCGAACCCTGCTTGGATGCCGGCCCAGGGAACTCACATTCTTTTACAAGCTTTCCGTTCCCAAAGGCGCATCGTCGTTAGAGCAAAGAGTTTCAATGAAGAAGCGTTTCAATTTCTCGTTTTCCGTTTCTCGTTTCCTTTTTACCCGTTAAATTTACATGAAGAACGATATACGTATATATACGTGTATACGTGTACGCGTATGTATAATATACAATTCTCATTCGGCCAATGAGTCGAACGTCATCTGTGGTGAGCATTGGTAAGAAAACTTGAAGTTACTTCCTGAGAAAATTTCCATTCGAACGTATAACTGTGCAAGCGCGACGAAAATTAATCGTTAAGGGAGGAAAAAGAATGGAATAGATTTCGCAGGGCGATGAAAGTTCGATTGGCAAACAACGTTCGTCCAGGTTATCAGCAACGAGCATTTGAAAGCATCGCGTGTATGTACATTTCGAGAAAGCAACGACGATAAGGTATTCTCCGATCGATGATCAAAAATTGATTCGCCAAAAAATCAGTATCAAATACGTTATTCATTTCCTTTCTCGCCCCCGTAACGCGCGAGGTGTTCGCTTTTATATCGAGAACTTACCCCCATTAGAGACAATCGATTCGACGCAACGGAAACGCACCGATGGAGCAAAAATTCGGAAACCGACGCCGCGAAACCCGTGAATTATTTCGATCATCGTCAGCGATTCCCGTTTATTCAAACATTTCAACATCATTATCATCATCATCATCATCATCATCGTAATGGACGGTATAATGTTTTGAACGTTTCCCCAATTTTTCTAACTAATAGACGAGTGACGAGAAAACGGCGCGTGTCTTCAAGTATTCTTACGGATGCCGCGTGCCTTTTAGCACGTCTGTGTGTGTATGCGTGTGTGTGTGTGTTCGTGTGTGTGTGCGCGTGTATACTCGTCGTCGATGCAAATAATTCGGTGAGAGCGCAAAAGGCGATCGATCGATCGGATCTCGGATCGGGCAACGTATTATAGAAACCCACGCGCGATCACAGCGATATAATAACAATTCTTACGAATAGCAACAATCGGACCATAGCTCGATAACGTTAACCATGTCGTTTCGTTCTCTTCTTTTTCTAGATCGAACAAATTTCCCCGTTTTCCTCGCGAAAAATTCGACCTCGTCCCGTTTTCAGCGGTTCCCCCAGTCGCGTTTCAGCGACGAACGATACGGCAACAAGGCAAGCGTCGATCGAACGTGTGAAAATTAAAATTTGAGAAGATTCTCACGCAGTGAATGGCGACGAATAAATCGTTCGTTCGGTTTCCTCGTACTTTTTCCTCGCCGCCGAACAGGGACGGTGACGTTAACGCGAGCGAACTATAGCCACGCATAAAAGTATCAATAATATCGTTTCAAGCATCGTGTCGTTAACATATTATGTATAAGCTCAGGACAGATGTGTGTCTTCTTTTCGTTTTGGCATCAGCATTAATTAACGCCAGCGACCGAATTATCTCGATTCCTCGCGGAACTCCTCCGATTTCCCGCTCTCTTTCTCGTCGTATCCCCTTCGTTTTCTCTCGGAAGGATGCGTCGCCAACGTGCGAGCTCGTCGCTGGCTCTATCAGAGAAATGATAAATTCATGCAAGCGAGCGTTGAAACCTGATTTTTGCTCTCCTCGTGAATCCTCGCTTCCGTTCAATGACGTGTCTTTGCACGAGGACATCTCTTTTTTATTTTCTGGTTTCTGTTCCTCTTTCACTCTCGTACACGCGCGATTTACGCATGAACGCCGGTAACACGGCCTCGAGGCACGTGATATCCTTTGTAGAATCGTTCGCAGGACTTTCTCACGGTTTCTTTTCTTGCTTGCTGTCTTTCTTTCTTTCTTTCTTTTTTTTATTCTGTCCCTCGTTTCTCATTCACCAACGACGACTCGAGAAAACGCAACAGAATCACGGATCACAGTGTTTCGCAAACGCATACTACACGTTACACAATTAAGGGTTAAGGGGATTAAAGAGGAGAGGAGGACTAATGTATTTTTCGAGGAACTTAAGAGAGAGGATCGAGAAAGCAAGGCACCAGAAAGGACTAGTGCGGCTGATGCAGATCTTTTTGATCGCGAGTTCTGTCACGATCGACATTTTGAGTTCTAAGCTGATTTAACACGTTCTTCCCGGCGCATTTTTTTGATGTCTTTACGATCAGCGTGCACGACAAATAAATTCTTTTTATTTCCCTATGTATATTATCACTTTGTTCCTTCCCAGGTATTTAATTTCAAGTATGGTTTTTGAAATAAAATTTCAAACATTTGTAGAACGTGTTAAAAATGCAATTTCAACAGGAATCGAAACAAATTTTTGATAATTTCGGTGAAACGCGTACCCCAGCATGAAGTATTCATAAAACAATTTCATTATTCTCGTCGCTGTTTAATCTATTAAGTAGCAATCTTTCATCTGATTTCATTCAGCGATGAAATTAACTGACAACGGACTATGGAAATAGCATTAAAATTTAGACGAAACATAGTAACATTTAAACGAATTAATTCGAACCAAATAATTTTCATTTCCTAAACCGAGTTCATGGTTGAACATGGACTTTTTGCGTAAATAATTCTTCAAGTGTACACGCTTCGAGTAATAATTGCAATCACGGATAAGGTCAATACGTTAACGATAATTAATGTTTGTCAATATTAATGCGTTGTCCATAGCCCTTTCAAGGAACTGGTTGAATCGTAATTGTTTCCGAAATCGTTCACCGGAACCTCGATGTAATTACCCGACGGACGAGAATAATAGAAGCTAAGGCAGCGTTAAGCCGGTTTATTTATCGGATTAATTGGAACGGGGCCACAATTAGCCAAGCATTGTTTTCACGTTAAGCTCACACAGTCCTTTCTCTTTGTTGAATATATCGCTGGAAGAGAAGCATTGCGAACGAAACGCAAACAAATTAAACTTACAACGTGCAAACGGATTTCGTGTAATTCCCGAAATTCCATATAATATGCCTAACGTCATTCGTTGCTATCGACGTTCCAATTCTACGAAACAAACTTCGTAATTCTTACGACTATCAAATTTTACGATATCCAATAAACACGCGTTATTAATAAATTTTAATAACAACATTAAATCCAGAAATTTACAGCACCTTTCTGCAAAGAAAATTTGGACAAATCTATTTTTTTGAAAACGTTAAAGAAACGTTCTAATAACTTTTTTTAATATAATAATTGATTAACTAGTGAAATGTTATACTTTTGCAACCGTAAATAGTAACGATCAACAACGAAACTTGATGTTCAAACACAAAACGATCGAGTATAAAATAATAACGAATGTGTTAACCCTTTGAACAGTAACGACGTCAATGTTGCATTTTTTTTTTTATCTTAAAGTGTGAATGTATATGTTGCGATCTACTTATTTTTGTAAGCGAACTACTAATCTTGTAAACTACTAAATTAATGAACTAATAATCTTTGTATAGACAGCTTTTCTTTATTTTTCCTATTGGTTACTACTAAAATTGGAGTTTTTTAAAAAAAGTTTGTTTCATACCAAAAAAGTGTTATAGATAACATTAGTTGTAGACAATTATGTAGATAACATAATTTCTGAACTAACCCAATATAAAGCATCGATATAATGATAAAAAGGTTATTTAATGAATTAAAAAAAAAAAACACTTTTTGGGGCCTGTTGGATGTTTGGAAAGTTACTGCTCAAAGGGTTAACACTTAGCCAACCGAACGGGGAGATCTCCCATTTTTTCCGCGTTCTGATTGAATCTACTTACTTTTATTATCGGTTAGTCTTGAATTAGTGTTGTTCACAATTCGTTTAAATTTATAAAGAGATATGCCTTTCTTTTAAATTTATGGTTTTAAATTACTGAAATATTGTGTATTATACCACAAAAAACATGCTTGTGACAACCATAAGCGTATACGCCCCACGCTGGCCTGAACGGAAAGTCTTAAAAAAAATGTCCGGCAGGGAACGTGTTAACCCTTTCGCTACCAGGGCCTCAGGAGACAAACCGCCAGCACAGCCCAGACGTTTTATTATTTAAATATCATATCAATTCTCATTAATTTTTGTGGGATGTATTTATAACGTTCTAACTAAGTGAAATTAGCAATTTTACGCAGCGACCCACATAAGTGACACTGTGTGTCACATATTTATGACGTCCGACTCATGTAAGAAAATTGGGTCGTCACATATGCGTGACGCTGATAGCGAAAGTGTTAAGCGTAAAATTAAAAAAAGTTTCGTTGAGAACGATGAAGTAGTTTTCGATTCATTGCGATTTTATCAAATAACCAAACTCCCGCGAAATTCACAAAATAAAAAGTCCACGACGAAATATATCCGCATACAATGTGTTAACCCTTTGCGCTCGAGAGGTGACTGTTGCCCACCAATGATACTTTCGTAAATTTCCAGACATTAGCTAGTTTGTTCATTAGTCAGACTCACGGATTAAAAACAGTCATGAACTTGAAAACTTTACCGACCGCTCGTGAATCAACTTATTCCCGACCGGCTAACTTTGCAGGGGATGCATCATTAATGAATCGAGCACAATGATTTTCTTCGAGTAATTAATAGTTTAATATCTCTGTACAGTATATGTATATACACGATTTTGCTCAAAACAGTCACCTTCGTATAAGGGAACATAACAAAACTTACAAACTGAAGCATATGAAAAGCCGATTAATAGGCTTCCGGTCGGTAAAGTGTTAAAACGATATATCTCGTGACCCGTACGCAATGTATCAAGGGGTTAAGCGTAGCACCGTGCGGTTGGCTAAACGTCGGTGAAGCATTAACACATCAAACTAATTTACAATCCAGCGAAAGATAATTAGATGAATCGTAAGAATAACGAGTGTAAAGTCTCGAACGCGTCTCCTTCGTGTTGTCGTCCTTGCTTTTACGTTCCGTTTTCGTTGTTCGACAAGGGTGGCGTTTTTGGGGTGGTGGAGATCAAGGGCGTCGAACAGGCGGTGAAAGGTAAACAGGAGAACGATATAAAAAAGTACAATCTTCTCGTTAACTGTCTTTCTGGGCGGTTTTGCTTCGGTGCGGTAATCTCTTCTACGAGGGCCGGTACTCTTTTCTCTTTTTTTTTTTTTTGTTTTTTCGTACATCTTTTCTCGTTTCTTTTCGTTTACTTTCGCCTAACTTTAGCGGATGCCTTACTCTACGTTTAGCAATACGTATGTAATTTGTTCTGGATAAAGAGACAGCGGTATACAACAGCTTCAGCATCCTGTCTTCTCGCGTCTACGCTCGACGAATTTCGCGCGATTCATTTCTGCACGCGGTTCAACCGCGAAATAATTATCGATCGAGGTGAATCGCGGTAACGGTCGGGACGAAGAATTTCCAACGAAACGGCGTGTCCACGTTCGCGTGCGCGGCTTGCCTTCGATAATACTTGAAATTCAGTCCGTTTCGTCGTGTTTTAACCCTTTCGGTGCGGCGGAGCTGCGGCCTCGGTTAGACGTTCGTGGTGCGAGGAAGTTTTTCACAAAAGTACGGCGGCATAAGCCGTGAAAATGTGTTTTACGGTGTTCATAGAAATCTCGAGCGTGATTGACGGTAAACCTTTCGTTCAGACCGCGACAGTGACCGACGGTGGTACCCAGAGAACGTTTCATGGGCGACAGTAGTACCGAAAGGGTTAAGCAATTTATTTTTTAAAGGAATCGCTACGGATCTCGTGGAAACAGCTAGGATGATCGCTTCCGGTGTTTCGTTGGATGTCGCGGTGTGTATGCTTGTACGTAACCTCGAATTACTTGACTGTAAATTTCTTAACACTTTGCCGGCCGCACATTTATCGAATCACGCAAGTTCTATCGCTCGTCAACGGTGATATTTATGCGATCGATGGTAACATAAGTAGTTGCAATATAATTATTATTAAAGAAGCCGTGAAGATAATTGTTACATCATTTTTGTTGCATAATCTGTTATTTTTAAATTATACGGATATTGAAATGAAGCATCATCGCTGGTGCAAAGAAATCACACGTACGTGACAGCGACCGACAAAGTGTTAAGCATTTCGAACGAGTTTTTAATTAATATTTTTGATTCGTTAAATAAATTTTATTCTATTTTCGTTTATCTGTGAACGGGCTGGAAGCCCTATTTATACATGGCGATACAAATAAAAAAAAAAAGAAAGGAAACAAAGGTTTTATAACTTTTAACCCATTCACTGCCAGACAAATTTAGTGTCTTTCCCTGGGTGCCAAAATTTTATTTTAAAGAAAACACTGAATTTAGTAAGATCTAATAATATTAAGTTACGGATGTAATATTGAAATGGCATTTACTGTAATTTGAAAAAAAAGACAGTACGAGATATCTCGTAGCTGGCGTCGCTGAAAAAAATTCTTAACTTAAATGGCCATTTTTAATCAATCTAAATTCTAGCGCACACTACGAGATATCTAGTAGTAAGTGGACTTACCAAAACTGCCGACGTAGTTGGCAGTGAACGGGTTAAAACGATTATAAAATTATGGTGTAATCATGGTGTTTCGCAATTATGGTTTTAGAAAAAAGGTCACTTTTTTAAAATTATATCTCATGTACGCGAAACTGCTATTACGCGACTTTTGACATTGTTTACATTAAAACACGAGCTAGTTGTTGGATTATTTGTCGGAGCGCAGAAGTTGACCTGTCCAAGCAGAGATGAACAATCAATACGGTTGTTAATAATAAATTAAAAATGAACTACGCATCGACAACGTGTCTAAGGTGACATAAATGTGCCGGAAACCGATCAGTTTGGGTGTTAATCGCCGTTACGAGAAATTTCTTGATTATTCTAACCACATTGGACACCGACAGGATGCTTCAGCCTGAATACCCGGAAACGCCTATATCGTTTAATAGCTACAGCGAGGAATAAAGTAATAGGACGTCGTACATGGTTGTTTATAATTAAAGGAACAAAACGTGCATTTTATAAAATATCTGCGTTAAATCCGTGGCAGTGTACGATGCGTTGAAAAGAATTTTTTAGAAGTACATCTAAGCGTAGATTAATCTTGGCCAGACAGATTGATGGAACCACGGTAAAAAGTTGTGAAAATGTTGTACCACGGTTTATATAAATATTGGTTTTCGTTTCACAGAATATTCAACAGCTTTCTAACCTTCTTCCAACTTTTGGTAATAGAACTTTTTTTAGTCGCTGCAAGGTATTTACGGTGTTTTAACAAATATTCATATTCATCCACTCAAATGTGCATCTATCGATCCAGCGTACTTCTCGCTGTTCGTTAATTCTAATATGGAATTTATAACCCTTTGCGTTCGAGTGGTGACTGTTAGTCACCAAATGATAGCTTCGCAAATTTTCAAACTTTAGTCGTTTCGTTTATTAGTTAAACTCAAAGGTTAAACAGTCATATATGTAAATTGTAGTATAACACTTAATGAAACTAAATAACGTTTAATACAGACAAATCTTAGTAAATACTTCGAATTTGAAAGTTTTTAAAGTCAGTATCGTTAGACGAGTAACAGTAACTTCTCGAGTGCAAAGGGTTAAAGCACCTCGTAAAAACTGAATTCTATTTGTCATTCAAATATCCTACCATTTCCTTCGAACAGTTCGTTTTCTTACACACTTTACGTTGAGAAAGACCTCTGTTTGCTCACCCTGAAAGAAACTGTTAGTCGCTGCACAGGGTATTGTACGCGAAAATGCACATTTTACACCTTTAATCATCCCAAACACGCGAACATGTAAAACGTCCCATCGTTTAGTCCTTCGTTGTGCACGACCTACGCTAAGTGTTTCGATTAAAAGTGTTTTAGCTTAGAGATTACATAGAACGTGACTACATCTCAACCACTACTAAGATCAAACGACTACAAGAGAGAAACACGTTAAACTTTCTTCGAGACTGACAGAGATCGGTGACTGACAGGACCGGATGTGACCGGGTGGAGGAAAGAATTCTTGGGGGTGCAGGAGCGAAGTCTCGATCCAGGAACAGGGAAAAGAGACGAAGGGGCGAGGGAGGGGGGGGGGACAGATCCTAGGTACGGTAATCGTGATCGTTAATCTCGCACGAGTGTCAAGCCCGAGCTTTTGCGACAAAATTTCATAAACACCATCGAGCGTACTCGTTTCTCTCGCTTTTGTCACAACTTTCCCTCCCCCACGCATACGCATGCACAGTAACGAAGGGGCAAGAATGATCTCTTGACATCGATCCCTCGATCCGTACGTTCTCTTATCGCTAGAATCGCTGCTTAACACCTTCGCAGCGCTACCGTTGGCTATCAGTTTGGCTGGCTGGCAAGGCTGTCGCGCGTTAACGTTCTCGATCATCTCGATACCGACACGAGACTTTCAACCAATTTACACTTATCCTTTGCATTCACTTCTGAATCCGTTCGAGTAACTCGTCGAACGTTCGCGATCGGCTACAATTCGATATCCCTTCGAAGTTCGTTCGAAGGTATTGGCGGAAAGGAAGAAATTGCGGGTGAAGTTCGAAAATCGAATTAAAAGATAAAAGCAAACAAAATTTGCACGCGTGCACGCGCCAGCCTCGCAGTTTGGGCATCCTAGATTCGGACGTGCGTGTTCGTTCTCTGTACTCTTTTCTGTATCCTCGTTTTAATGGTTTCCTCCACGATGTGTGGCGGTGTGGGAGAATAGAGATACACATTAACTATCTACATGTTCTACCAGAGTAAGAGAAGAAGAAGAAGAAATAGTAGTAGTAGTAGTAGTAGTAGTAGTAGTAGTAGTAGTAGTAACAGTAGTAGTAGTAGTAATAGTAGTAGTTGATGAAATGGAGGAGCAGAAAAAAGAGAGAACCTCGGGGTATAAGGGGGGGGAGGGGACCGGATAAACGCTCGGCCCCGTCTCGCGCGCATCGATTTCTCTCTTTTCCCTTTCTCGGCTCGGTGTTTACGTGTTTTACCCGTTTCTTTCCTCGGAGAGGGACTTTTCTTCGTTCCTGTCTGTTCGAACGTGAAACACTTTTCTTTTCTTTTCTTTTCTTTTTTTTTATCTTTTGCAGAAAGCAGCGCTGCGCTTTCGCAATTAACCTTCTTTTTTCCCCTCGTATCGCAGCTATTCTCGTGTTCGCGTATGTATGTGTGTTTCCGTGTGTCTCAGATGATAGCGCATCTTTTCCATGGTGTATGTACGCGATTCGTGTGTGTGTGTGTGCGTATGTGTGTGTATAAGTGTGTACGCATTAATGTGCAAGTGATAATATGTATATATATATATATATCAACAGAGATGTCGAGTGTACATGGGTATCAGTGTGTTGTGTGCGCGTGTCGGTTTCTTTTCTCGATATATCTGGTGTTTTCTCTTTTATTTTTTTTATTTGTTCTCTAAGCAGTACCTAATGGAATGGGGGTAGAGGCAGACGACGCTTTGCTTGACGAAGGACCACAGAGTTTGCCAGCCATGCGTCTGTGAACATTTTTGGTAACTTCCGGTCAAGAGATTCACGTGAGAACAGGGTAGAGTATACATATATTTTATATCTATATATCTATATATTATCGTTTTGTTATAGCATCGTTTCACGGTTTCGTTTATCTAGACGAGCCTTCTTTCTTATTAGCAGCGAATATATACCAGGGCAATTGAAGGGATTCAGGTTGGTTCGTTGTTGCTCAGCGTTGGGGAAGCGATTCTCGCTTGGCTATACTCGCGGGGAGAATTTTCGACGAACGAGCTTCGAGCTAACGCTCTCCCAACGCTGTTTCTCTGCTGATGAAACGGACGCGCGCGACCCACCGACGCATGAAAGCTCGATCAACGCATGATCCCCACGAAATTTCATATTAAAAAGAAGCTTCTTTCCGTTGAAAATGTTCTTGCTGCAGATGAAATTTGGAAACACGGTCTCGAAGTCCCTACATCTTTCACAGAAATGTAATTCGTAGGTTAGCTTCAAAAACGGTGACGAGTTACGGAAAAAATGAAGTACTTAGAAGAAGAACTTAACCCTTTTAGTGCCAGCGGTCTTTATGCGAACACTGCCACAGGCCGATAGATCGGCCGATTCGCAGAAAACGAAAATTTATACCCAAATTGCTTAGCAAAAAATTTGCTGTAGGCGTAACGAAATATTTTCGACGGAGCTCTGTCCTCACTATTGGTTACAAGGAAAAAGGGAAATGTGATGTATGAGAGTCAGCGCGTTTAGGCAGTGTAGCTGACTCCTGAAGGGTGTATGTGTGTGTAAGCGTACACGAATATAGTGCGAGCAACGAGCACGGGAAGGTGTTAGTGTTAGGGTTGGAGCTATTATAGTCCTTCGCCACGTTGAGGCCACCGTAGATGTACACATTCAATACCTTCTGTATCTATATTGTTGTAAGCTCTGTATCATATTTTGTGTGTGTTCTAAATTAATATAAACCGGTGTTGGTGTATTTACTTGTACATATTTATTTATACCTATACACTATAGGAATTTTGTTCCTAATAAAGCTATTCATATAAGCGCGCAAATCAAATCGGCCCGTGGCATTCTTCGCAAGTACTCCGTGAAATGACTGGAGCTAAAAGGGTTAACCAGACTAGAATACGAAAGCTTTTTATTTATTTAAAAATCGTCACGAACTTTCTGCCCGACCTAATAGAGAACGTTCCCGCATGATGTTTAGGCAACGCGTTTATCGTGCTTGGCAAACGGAAAGATACTTCTGCGCGAAGGCGCACGCGATTGATAGGTCGAGGTGCGTCGGAGCGAGTGAAGAATTTCATGCATCGATCGGTCACGATTCCATCACGGTTAGAACGGCACCGCGTATCTTCGCGAAAGATACCGCTGGAAATGGGCGAAAAAAAAAAGCTTTCTGGCCAGACAATGCGGTCGTTTCGACCGATTGGCGAGCGTGTTTGAAAAAACATAGCCCGAGCCAATCGCCGATGAACAAAAGCTGGCTTGTCAGTCAAATCGTTCTTTGTAATTAGAAGCATCGCAATATCGCGTTGTTCGCGACAACAATGATTGTTCGACACCCGAAACACTGCACGGTGTGTGTATAAACCGGCACAGGAAACGAATCACAAGAAGAGACAAAACGCGCGAAAAAAAAAAAATGGCGAGAGAGAACGTCAACGATAGTGTTCCCTGTAAATAAAATGGAAGGAAAAAAAAAAAGGTTTTCGAGAGGACGATCTGATGGATAACGCCGCGTGTTACAGTAGCTATGTTTAATGTACCGATCAATGGCGTTCGATGGCCACCGTAAAAATGAGTAATGCTCGATCGACGGTTTATATACGATCCATATTTCAACAAATATGAACAACATTAATTTACACAGTTCCCTTTGTATATATATATATTTATATGTATATAATTTTTCTTTTTATTTATATGAAACGTGTGTATATATATATATATATTCTTTTCATGTATGTATATATATATAAGTCTGTATATTCCCACGGGTATGTGCCTGAGCGTGTACACGAATAATGATTACACTCGTTAGATTGTTATTACCGACCAAACTTCTGCATGTTTGTAAATTTTAATAATCTTATTTACAATTCTATACGATTCATCTTATAATTGATATCCCACCCCTTTTCGATACGTCGGTCAGCTGATCCGTAAATGTTTCCTTGAGAAACTCTTTTTCGTAAGAAAGATAACTATAAAAAAATCAACATCGTGATACACGAAAGAAATAAATTGCAATACATTTCATCGATCCAAGTAAAGTTGAAAAAGCTGTTTTTTTTTTAAATTTCTGTTTTGGTTACGTGTAACCCATTTTACTTTTAACCCTTTCGCTACGGCACTGCGCTCCGTCCGAGTGATACCGCTGTACGGACTATCGTGTCGCCGAAGTTACGCCACTGAACAGAGCACTGCACCGAAAAAAGTGTGCACGTTGTTCGAACTCACATCTTTCGGTGCACCCTTGTCTTTAGCTATGTGTTACACAACGACATATTTGGAGATTTCGCAATTATTATAAATAAAAATATAATTTAGGGTAATTGATATGTCAAAGTTAAGATTCTCAATTTTACTATTATATTGGATTGTTCGGAAAGTAATTTCGTTTTTTCCTAACAAAGGGCTTAATTGCATTTTTTCATAATCAGCCTCACACTTAAGCCGCATGGTCATTAAATATTTTGACAAGCATATGTAGCAAGGCTTGCTTGTGAAAAGTTTCGATTGATTCTACCCAGTAGTTTTTGGTTGGTGCCCTATCAAATATGGAAAGTAAAAAGCAACATTTTCGGCATTTTTTTACTTTTTTACCATCGAAAAGGTAAAAATGCTGTTCAAGCAAGGAAAAAATTATCCGTTGTGTACGGAGAAGATGTATTGACAGAACCCCAGTGCCAAAACTGGTTTACAAAATTTCGATCCGGCAATTTTGATGTTGAAGATGCATCACGTTCTGGAAGGCCAGTTGAGGCTGATGAAGACACAATAAAGGCATTAATTGATGCAAATCGGCGAATAACAACTCGTGAGATCGCTAAGAGATTAAATTTATCGAATTCGACCGTTCATGATCATTTGAAACGGCTAGGTTTAATCTCAAAGCTCGACATATCATAAAAAGAAACGAAATTACTTTCCGAACAACCTAACAATAAATAAAAATACAATTTACGATAGGTAGACATCAAATTATAATTCCTGGTAATTTAATTCAGAATGGTAAATTCTAAAAGTCGCCGCTCGTACACACAGGTCGTCGCATATAAGCGACGCTCGTAGCGAAAGGGTTAAAGGAGAAACAAAACGAAGAGATACCGCGCGTACAGCTGGATGCCCTTAATTTCTGCGCCCGGTGCACCCACGCGCGCACCCATCTACACCCACAAGTGACCGTATAAACGCTTATGTACACGCAGGTCGGAAAGTAGCTCGTGCTTAATGAGCAACACACGAACACGTGTGTCGCGACCGCGACCGCTTTCTGACCGCCTCCGTGTGCATTCGTGTTATCCCCAGTGCGTTTGTGTTGAACACGTACGAAGACGAGATTCCGTTCGTCCCGAAAACGAGAGGACGCCGACGTGCAATCGACGGAACGGCACGTGTCGCGTGTAAGCTTCGAATACTTGGAATTCTTAACCCGAACCTAAACCCTCCTCCGGGTTCGGTCGCTTCACTTCCCGTTGAAGGCTACAATACGTACAACGGTTTCGGTGTGTTTGTGTGCCAGTGAACGCGTGTGTTCTGTGTGAGTGGCACAGTGACGCGAGGGGCGTGCAGCCCTTAACCCTTTGACCGTTGAAATAGAAAGCGTTCTTGATGCACAGATAGGCGTACGTGATGTCGTTAATATTGTAAAAATATAGCTGTAAAAATGTATACACATTGTGTTGGGTCTATGCAAGAATTTTTATTATATTTTGAAATATGTAAAAATATAGCTGTAAAAATGTATACACATTGTGTTGGGTCTATGCAAGAATTTTTATTATATTTTGAAACATATAGAAATATAGCTGCAAAAATGTATACACATTGTGTTGGGTCTATGGAAGAATTTTTATTATATTTTAAAATATGTAGAAATATAGCTGCAAAAATGTATACACATTGTGTTGGGTCTATGCAAGAATTTTTATTATATTTTGAAATATGTAAAAATATAGCTGTAAAAATGTATACACATTGTGTTGGGTCTATGCAAGAATTTTTATTATATTTTGAAATATGTAAAATATAGCTGTAAAAATGTATACACATTGTGTTGGGTCTATGCAAGAATTTTTATTATATTTTGAAATATGTAAAAATATAGCTGTAAAAATGTATACACATTGTGTTGGGTCTATGCAAGAATTTTTATTATATTTTGAAACATATAGAAATATAGCTGCAAAAATGTATACACATTGTGTTGGGTCTATGGAAGAATTTTTATTATATTTTAAAATATGTAGAAATATAGCTGCAAAAATGTATACACATTGTGTTGGGTCTATGCAAGAATTTTTATTATATTTTGAAATATGTAGAAATGTAGCTGTAAAAATGTATACACATTGTGTTGGATCTATGCAAGAATTTTTATTATATTTTGAAATATGTAGAAATGTAGCTGTAAAAATGTATACACATTGTGTTGGGTCTATGCAAAAGTTCTCATTATATTTTGTAAAGAAAAACGTGTATTTAATTTTTATTCCATTCAAATATGTTCCCTTATTTTCATATCTACGTTTCGATGTTTAAATTTGTAAGCGATAGGAATTTCTGCGCAAAGCAATCGAATGAATTATTTAATAGTATCAGATTCTGGCGAAAATAAATATGGTTTTGTACCATAGAAAGTATATACCGAATGTTTTCATCGAATGAGTACTTAATCCTCGAGGACGTATATCATGTGCGCTGTTCAAAGCGAAAGGGTTAAGAAATGCACGCGCCACATAACCCGACGACGAGACGCGGTAAGAACAATGAAGCGAACTGGGTATTAAAGATCATATCAATACAGCAATTATGATACTTCGATCAGAGTAGACTTATCTCCAAGAGGAGGTATCGATGCAACTAGCATTACATTCTCACAAGATAAATGGCACCGGTTCGATTGTAGCTGCGTGAATTAGGGACCATTCTCAGATGGACGACTGAATGAAATGAACGAAATGTAAACCAAAGTGTCTTCACCCTCAGGATACGGATACATATAATAATTAAATAACAACTGAATGTTAACAACCTCTTTGATTTCTCCGTAGTTCCACGTGAATTCTCAATACGTCTCAACGAAAATTCCAAGCTCTTGCACGATACAAAATTAACCTTGCGTACACGATGTACTCGGTTGCAATTCGCTCCGTAGCCCAAGGGTTAAAAGAATGCAACACAAACTCAAATAAAGAAGAACGAACGCTGGCGTGGCGTCGAATCGCAGGCAGGCACTCCAACACCCTCCCCGCACGGCCGCAGTTTCCTCGAGAACCGAATTTTCGCTAAAAATCGGAGTTCCTTCCCTCGAAGAACGGTTCCAAGCGAGAACGGAAGAGAGGGAAAAGAGATTAGGATTGTTACGAAGAGACCTGGTCGCAGTGTTCGTTCAGAGGTTGATAGCAGGGTGTGGGGCGCCACAATAACCCCCGACCGCCCTTCGAACACCCGTTCCCTCCTTGCCATCCCTGGTAACGGTAACCGAGGATTTATTGCGTGGCGCAACGAGCGCGCACGGTAACACGTTACGGTAATGACTGTGAAATACGACGGTGCACCTCTCCTACCCTACTACCCCTCTCCTGATACAGCTGAACTCGGTTCTCACCCCGCCGTGGGTGCTGGGATCGCCAATGAAAGGGTGGAATGCTGGATCCGACATGTGCGTGCTCCACGCGTGCGACGATCGTTCATCGAATCGATCGAGAGCTATCGCAGGGGGTTGAAAGGGTGTTTCGGAGAGACCTTGTGTGTCTTCTGCGAATATTATAAGGGATGAATGAATAAAGCACGAGTCTGAGGTGTAAATCGAGGGACACCTGTTAACACTTTCGCGACGGACATTTCTGGGACATTTTAAGGAGCCAATGTTACGTAGAACTGTCCTCGATTGTTGATTCGAATTATGGAAAGAAGTTCTGTAGGGTAGTACAAGGTTATTATATTCTAATCTTCTGCGAATATTCTAAGAGATGATGAATAAAGCACGAGTCTGAGGTGCAAATCGAGGGACACCTGTTTACACTTTTACAGTGGACATTTCTGAGACATTTTAAGGAGCCAATGTTACGTAGAACTGTCTTCGATTGTTGATTCGAATTATCGAAAGAAGATCTATAGGGTAGTACAAGGGTGTTATATTCTAATCTTCTGCGAATATTCTAAGAGATGATGAATAAAGCACGAGTCTGAGGTGCAAATCGAGGGCCACCTGTTAACACTTTTACAGTGGACATTTCTGGGACATTTTAAGGAGCCAATGTTACGTAAAACTGTCCTCGATTGTTGATTCGAATTATAGAAAGAAGATCTATAGGGTAGTACAAGAGTGTTATATTCTAATCTTCTGCGAATATTCTAAGGGATGATGAATAAAGCACAAGTCTGACGTTTAAATCGAGGGACACCTGTTAACACTTTCGCGACGGACATTTCTGGGACATTTTAAGGAGCCAATGTTACGTAGAACTGTCCTCGATTGTTGATTCGAATTATAGAAAGAAGATCTATAGGGTAGTACAAGGGTGTTATATTCTAATCTTCTGTGAATATCCTAAGGGATGATGAATAAAGCACGAGTCCGAGGTGTAAATCGAGGGACACCTGTTAACACTTTCGCGACGGACATTTCTGTGACATTTAGAGGAGCCAATGTTACGTAGAACTGTTTTCGATTGTTGATTCGAATTATCGAAAGAAGTTCTGTAGGGTGGTACAGGGATGTTATTCGACGCACTACGTCGCGCATTGCTGTGCGATTTAATTTGTCGATATTATGACCAATAACAGCCATTTTCTCGTGCATTGGGGTGTGACTTGGACAATGTAGGGAAACACAATGAATGTGAAACAAATAATTGTGTTTGAAATGAAATAAAAAATGAAACGTGAATGAATAAAGTAATGAGATTATTACTTAAGAATCTCGCGTTAATGGTTCATAATAATTTATGAAAAATTGATTTCTTTGATGTGCGAAAAAGGAAATGAATAAATTGAGAATCGGGAGAATGAATAGTCTGTAATTGTTGGTTCACAAAGAAAAAAGATGTTGTAATTTTAAATATAAAGTTTGAAAAGGTAAGCGGCACAATGGAACATGTTACTGTTTAACGCGCTCTATCTCGTTTATTTAACGAATTGTAGCTGCCATTAATTTGTTACTGCCCACTGAAAGCGGAAATTTCAATTAGCGCGAAGATTATAAGAATTAGGTTAATACCTATTCAAAATTGAAACCGATTTACTCCAAAATTTAATCAACTCTCGACGTTTCCCGGCATTCCACCGTGCAATGAATATTTGCACTTCAAATGAATACAAAATAACCATCCATCAACTTTAGATTAATCTCTTCAAATTGTGTCACAGTTAAATAAAACGAAAATCAGCCGCTTTTATGGAATGTTTCGTTTGAAAAACAATATAAAAACACTATTTATTGCTCATAATTTAGTTTAATTAAAAGGTAACAAAAGTCGTGTGGGAAAGAAAACATGTGAATTTCAGAAAGAACAACAATTGTATTGTCAACGTAACGCATATAATCCAAACAATAAATAAGGTAACAGAAGTTCGCAAATCGGTGTACAATTTTACCGGTGGCGCCATAACGTCGCGACGCCATTTTGTTCATGATGTATGCTCGCGAGGTTACACCACATTCACCCACTTTCGTGCCGCAAAAATACTAGCAAAACGGTCGAACATGTCGTTATTTGTGTAGGAGCAAGGAAAAAACAAGAAAAATACAGTTTGTCATTTAGAATGGACGACGGTGAAGTTCGATGAAAGAGGGCTTGTGGAAAAGAACACAAAGAGCAAGACGTTCCAACTTATTTCTCTGTTCCTTAGGATTTCACTAAATTTCATCGAAGTTACAAAATGATTTTCATAAAATGGTAGACTCTTGAGGGACGTTCTATCTGGGGAACGTAAAGGTGCGAGGAGAGAAAAGATAAGGAAACTCGTTAGCGCGATTACGTTCAGAAAAGTAGTCGTTACGTCTGTCTGGCAGAATAGCAACGACTCTAGGGAAAATATAGAGAAATCGTGTGTCGTTGTTGTTAAAGGAAGAAGGGTACGAAGCAGTTGGCGTCAAAATGGGAACCAGATCTTGCTTTTTCCACGAAAGTTTCAGCTGCAAACCATTCGCGATTTCTTTCCCTGTTACACTTTTACGCAATTTATTACACACGATCTAATACCCTCTATCATTCACGAATCACACAGTGTATATTATCGACGCAATGGGTTCCCATTGACCAGGGAAGGAAAGTTGGTGTATTATGAGCTCCAAGAAACCATCACGAGCTCCACTTTTATTCCTTTCCTCCCCTATCACGCACCTTCTCATCGCGGAACAATCACGTTATGGTTACGGCGGTATGCAAATCAGTGTTGGGGAGAAGTTATTTCGAATAACGAATGAACCAAGATTATTCGTTGCTCAAAATATACAACAAACAGGGAATAAATCCGGTGAAACGCAAACAAGGAATTAATCGTAACAAAGAAGAGATTAAAAATCGTTTCTCGCCTCAGGCTTCCGCTTAAATCTTTAATCGAAGCTGAAAAATTGAAAATACTAAAAAGTTAAATTGAAATAAAATTTTGTTCGTCGCCTGCGAATAGATCTTCGTTAAAGACCCAACACTGATACAGATCCTCGATCTCGATCTACGCGCTTCCTCCTAAAACGTTCGCGCTACACGCTCTCCCGCACACGTTCCATGCTCTTTTGCATCGGTCTGATCTCCCATTTTGATTATCGTTTCTCGGAGTCATTGCACGACATATCTGAGGCTCATTGCTCGGGAATGATTCTGTACTCTGTGGAGAAGCCGTGCAGCGTCGTGTCTCCGGCTGATAGGGGCGGAAGTCCCAAGGCACCTGAAAGTACCAACCAACCCCCTCTGAGTGCCGTGATCTCACTGGGTGGTCGCAGGTTTCAGACGATTCTTTCTTTCTCTTTTTCTTATTCTCATTTCCTTTCAAGCAACTCTCTCTCTCTCCCTCTCCCTCTTTCTCTCTCCCTCTCTCTCACTTCCTCTCACTCACTCTCTCTCCCCCTCTCCCTTACCTCTCGCTTTCCCTCTCTCTCATTCTTTCTTTCCTTTCTTCTTCCTCCTCTCCCTTCTTTCTCTTCCTCTCTCTCCCTCTTTCTCACTCCCTATCTGTCAGTCACTCCTTGCTCTCTCTCCGTCTCCCTCTCTTTCTTCTTTCTCTTTCCTCTCTCCCCCTCTCAACCCCTCTCCCTTTTTCGGTCTCTCTCACTCCCTTTCTATCCCTTTCCCTCCCTCCTAGCTCCCTCTCTCTCTCTTCTCTTTCTCTCTCTTTCGCATACTCGCGCAACCACAATCTCTCTTCCTCCCTTCCTGTCCGACGTTTTGTTAGAAACGGTCACAACAATGCATTCGCTCCGTTCTCCTCTGGTCAACCAGCAACTTGTCAGGGAGTTAGTCGGCAGCTGGCACGCAGCGCACACCGCAGGCTGACAAAACTAGCGTTCAGACGCCACTGTCACGTCGTCGTCACGGAGAAACTGCGAGCACGGTGCCCCATGTGTTTGCCTGCTTGCTTATTTGCTCGGCTCGATTCGATCGCGATCGCGAGAACTTCTCGAATCCAGGGGAGAAACAGGTTGAGTAATACAGTTCGTAGTGGCTGCTCGGGGCAATATTATTCCCGTGTCGCTAAACTAGACGAAGTTCCGAAGGTGTATGAGGGCGACGTCAGTCATTGGTTCACTTGTTCTACGCTCGAAACGTTTCTGTACTCCAAGTGATTAGGTGTATAGAATTTATAGCGTCGCTATGGGTCCCAAGAAGGCTCGCGTGTTTACGAACGTCACGAACTTGTGACTGATCGCGTTGAAAGCGTGATCGTAATAACGTACGAATTACATATCTGATTTTTTAGATTCTTAACCACAGAAGTGTTAGATTTGTTGATTACCTTGCTCGTCAATTTTTGTAGCTGTTATAGAATGTTAAGCCAGTGCAATATCGAACGCAAATTTAACACAATCGAACCAAAGGATTAAGTTAGAGTTTTAATCAAGCAAAATGAGAGAGTGGTCGTGTCCCATAACACATGGCCACTAGACTGTGGATTTTTATGCATCTGTGGAAAATTTTTAAGCGTGAAAGCCACAAAGTACATATAATAGTCAAAAACGTACGAACTGCTCGAAGTAAACTATGCGTTGTAATATTTAAGTTGAAACAAATTAGGGTAGAACAATTTCTATTTTTAATTTCCGTTCCCGTAGTTATGCTTAATAAAAATTTGCAGTCTAAACCGATGGTACCGTTCAATGGCGTTTCCCAGCACCTAAATTTCTTCTCTAAACAAAATACTAGTTAGGCCATCGAGAAATTTTTTAATCTTCCTTGATGGATCGGCTCGACGAGCAAACTGTCGCTTCGTTAAAAGTGATTTCACGCAAAATCAGCAACACCGTCTACCCACCCCCTAGTCTAACCAGCAAGCTACACTCGTTCTTTCTCTCAGCCTCGTCTAACCCCTCAACGCTTAAGTTCCTTTCTTAAATACCAACAAAATACCGATCAATTCTTTCCTTCCCTTATATGAATTCGTGGTTAAATTATTTAATTAAAAATTAAATTTCATATAATTTTGAATTAAATTATCAGTGAACTGACTTTATTTAACCATAATTATGTAACAACGCCAGGAAGTTGACGTATATTTTTCAATACAGCCTAAGTATATTTACTTCGACCGAATTTCACTTATACGGATGTAAAATCCTATTAAACGAACAATGGATAGAACTTCCGTCATACAATCTGCTGACCCTCCCAGCGTATTCATGTAAACAAGTTCCAACGTGCGAAACGCTGTAGTTTAACACTAGATTTATGGAAATTTCTCATATATCTATTTCTAATATGCATATACTAGAAACAGATATACATCAAACAGAGATAGAAATTGCAGGGTTGAGAGGGAAACAGATTAAGGAGTATTCGTATCACTCAATCAATATAAGTCAACGAAAATTGTTACGAATAATGGTAAAATAATAAATGGTAAATGGTAAAACGGTAACTAGGTGCAAATTTTGTTCACGACGTTCAAAACCCGTCAGATTGACGGTTCCCTCAAACCTAGCGTTAAACTCCTAGCCGTTAATATGTCCGTTAAGCCATTGACTCGAGTCCAACTGCGTCCAACTTTGAGGAAGACAGAAGATTAAGGAGTAGTCGTATCACTCAATCAATATAAGTCAACGAAAACTGTTACGAATAATGGTAAAATAATAAATGGTAAATGGTAAAATGGCAACTAGACGCAAATTTTGTTCACGAAGTTCGAAACCCGTCAGATTGACGGTTCCCACAAACCTAGCGTTAAACTCCTAGCCGTTAATATGTCCGTTAAGCCATTGACTCGAGTCCAATTGCGTCCAAGTTCGAGGGAGAAAAATTCCCGCGAAACGAGAACCCCGAATTCGATCCCGACCCGTAGAATATAGTCAGCCCGGCACCGAGGAAATTCATTTTCGTGCGCGAACACCGGTCCCGGCCGACCCTCTTTCGCATTCGCGCCGGAAACGGAGAGAGGGCGGCCTCGCCGACGAATGTTTTTCGGACATTGGGGGTGTACGGACGGCTTCAGGGGCGGGAGGAGGGTTTTCGTTCGCTGTGATCAATCATCCTGGGTGGCTGTTATCCACTCCCCTCTCTTTTCTCTTTTTCCTTTTCCTTCTACCGCCATGCCTCGTGAACCATTACGCAAAAGTACGGGAGAAAGCTGCGTGCGGATGTGGGACGCGGGCAAGGGAGGGGCCGGGGAGGAGGAAGTTGGAAGAGGTTGTTCAAAGGCGTTAAATAGCGGGCGGCGAGGGAAATTGGAAACGATTCCGGGGAAACATCGACACCCACGGTCTCCGGAGGAAAGTAAAAATATGCCGGGGAACCGGGTTCCCCTTTCGGGAGACGGAGAAAAGGAGGATACACGGGAGGAGTGTTTGTTCTGAGGGATGAGCCAACGTCCGAAAAACATTATGCATTATTTATGAGTTCTCTTTTTGCCCGTTCACGAGAATTGTTCTCGGGATCGATGTACCCGTGGAGAGAAAAATGTGATACGCGCGGAAGAGAAGTATCGGGTCTGCGGTTCAATCGGTCATGGAAAACCGTGAAATTCGGGGTCGCTTGTGTTACACGTACGTTTACTGCTCGTAAGTATCGATAATTCATTAACAGGAAAGCGATAATAACGATTTATCAACGTTACGGTTTGTTATATGTACCGAAATACGGTTCATCGAATATTCTACTTTTGTGCATCCCTTGTTTCATGAGACGTACTTAAACATAATTGCTAACCATGAATTACATCAGTTGATTTCGAAACTCAGAATGTGTGGAAGAGAACATTCGTCGGAAGAATAACCGAACGTTAAGTTTGCAGTTGGATTCAGAAAAATAATACTGGAGCTTCACCATTGTGATCGGTTTCGCGTGTCACTTGTTCCTCTGGAATTTTCACGTTTTCGAATAAAGCGAGGCAAATTAGCAAACACTTATGAACAATATAGTGCGCTGTCTATATTACTTCTCGTTCATACACGTCCCTTTTCACCCCCATAGCAGAGTGGTCAATGTTTCTTCCTTGGTCGCTAATTTACGTCCGGTCGACGTGCATGGGACACCTGTCGCAGTTTGTCCGCCTCTATTGGCGTTGTCCGTTACTTGTTTCACTGTCTTCGTGCCATGCTTAACACAGAGGAGTGGCATCTCGAGTTCAAGGTGGACGGACACACAAGTGCAGGGGAGGGGAGGACAAAGAAGTTCAAACTTTCCCCTCGAAATTTCCTCTCGAGGAGCTCGCACGGACAACAAAAGAGGAGATCAGACAGAGAGAGAGAAAGAGAGAAATACAGTTTACGAAGGAAGACGAGCGAGACAGACAGATAGTCAGAAATGGACGAAAGAGAAGGGAACAGATGGGCTAGTAAAAAGTACAGAGTAAGAGCAACGGCCGAGCGACAGAGGGCAAGGGTGAAGTAGTTACTGGGATCGAGAGAAGCTTCTCTGAAACTAGTGTTACGTCTGGGAGAGCCCACCACAGGGTACGCGATTAGTATACTATTTCATCTCCACCGTGCATCGACTTCACGCGGACCTGTTCCCCTCGAGCCTGTTCGTCTCGACGCAACGCCGTTCAAATGAATATCAATACAAATTATATGAACACACTGAAACACAACAACGGATAACAGAAACGTGAAATTATATTAAAAATGTGCTAACAGAAACGACAGAATGCGTGTAATGAAACGGTGAATTATTGATGGATGATCGTTAACGATCACTGGACTGCGATGTTTTCACGGACTTCAACCGAACGATTGAAATCCGAACGAAAAGATTTGTTACGACTTTCAAGCATTGCACATACACTGTATTTAACACTAGATTTACGGATATTTCTTGTATATCTATTAACCCTTTGCACTCGAGAGGTGACTGTTAGTCGTCTAACGATACCAACTTCAAAAATTTTCCAATTCGAAATATTTACTAAGATTCGTCTATATTAAACGTCATTTAATTTAGTTAAATGATATATCAAAATTTACATATACGATTATTTATAATACAAACTAACTAAAGTATGAAAATTTGCGAAACTATCATTTGGTGACTAAGAATTACCTCCCGGACGCAAAGGGTTAATATTTTAAGGAACAAGGTATACATCAAACAGAATTTGAAATTGCAGAACTGAGAGGGAAATAGATTTACGTATATTTGTATCGCTTTGTCGATAAAAGTTAGCAAAAATCGCTAGGAATAATAGTAATTGTTTTTGCAACCTTTGCTTACGAAGTTCGTAACTAGTCAACTTAACAGGTCCCATAAACCTAGTGTTAATCATCAACTGTTTGCGCACATACATTCGCGTATCGTGTGCATTCTGCGATATTTCTTTGACATCCGAGTCTCCCGTAGATCCACAAAGATCCGCGATCGAACGATCGTCTTGAACGCTCGAAGGAACGTTTTCGCGTTTGCCGATCGAAACGGACGATGATAACCGCGCGACATCGTTCACGTTTGAAATCCTCGCCTGATGGAGACATCCCGTGTACAGGAGCACGGTCGCGAAACTCTATTTCGGTGTTCTTCGTTCCATCGAGCGGCGGATTTTCATTTCGAGTCCGAATTCCGCATGAAGGGCGCTTGACCCCAAAAACTTCGCCCGCAACTACCTCCAATCAACCGGTTCGATTTAGATCAGCCGATACCGAGGCCTATGGACGCGTTCATTTTCGAAACGTTTCCTATTAATTGCTCTAGCCTGGGCGCGCGCGCGCGCGCACGCTTGTCTATATCTATGCGTGCAGGGTCAACCGCGATGCGGTTCCCTCGCATATTGTTCGCAATCGATGCGCTCCCGTTACCCCTACCCGATATTAACAATGACATTTTACCCCGTTCCGCGGCCAGCCGATTAATCTTAAATTACGATCGATCTGCAATGGACTCTGTCGATTCAAATGTGCTCACCCGTCCGGATTGAAACCCGATTCCTCGGACACCGGACCGTGCTGCCTGCTTAGTGTTCGCAGACATGGGACATTAACCCCTTGGCGTACAAATAAAACGGAATTTGTTATTTGAGTACGAAAAATGCTGTTACATTTGGCTCAACTGAGTTATGTGAGTTATGTGCAAGCTTGGAAACAGAACATCTTATTTTGAAATTCTTTTTGAGAGGTGGGAACATTTTGAACATTCTAAACTAAATAGAATCAACGCACGAGTGGAATAATTGAATAATTTAATGAAATACAGGCGCCCTTTGACTTTCGAACATTCTACTTTCGCAAAATTCGCTATTTCGCACATTTTTAATGTTTACGTTGAATGCCACGCCATTTTTACAGAATTTGCCCATGGCGCCACGATGAATTTTCTATTATACAATACATATACTGTTGGAATATTGCCTACAACAAATAAGTTACGGCGTGTAACCACTTTTAGACGTTTTATACTGCATTAATTTCTTCACAACGTTGCATTAATGATGGTAATAATGAAAAATTGATAATTACTGACATTTGTCTAAAATATGTATTTCTATCAATCTGACCGCGCCGGTCACCAGTGACCCCCACGACGCCACCATCAAGTTGAGTGCCGGTCACCGGTGACCTCCATGGCATTCAACTTTTTAAGCCTTTGCGATCAGATGTCTCCCCTGAGGGGACATGAGTCGAGCAGACTACTGAGCTGCCTTCTCTCAGGGGACATCAGACTTTAGCTATCAGACTATAATGTTTTTCCGATCAATACTTTAATACACAGTTTTTGGTGCATATTGTTTTACATCCTTCTAGTTTCAAACATTCAACTATCAAGAACCAATTATGTGCGAAAGTCAAAGATAGCCTGTACTGAACTAGATCCGCCGCAGACAGTTTTTGACGTTTAGGAGACGTCAAAGTCTACAACGGCACACGGAAAGAATGATGTCTCTCAGACGGCAGGGTACGTCAAAGGGTTAATAAAGTGGTTGATACAGTTAGGTGGGTATGCATATTCCAGCCGTTGTTCTGGTAAACGCATGATATGATTATGTCTTTCTCGTAGCATCAAACACGTTGATCTGTCTCGTCTATAGCGTTTCTTCCCTTTCTTTCGCGTAATCGAAGTCAAAGGAACATTCGCAGTAGCGATTTTCTAAATGTTTCAAGCAGCGTGACAAGAACATCGTCGTCCAGAATAAATACAGTTTCAGGAATCCTACCGATCAGGTATTTCTTTACGTTTTGAACGAGCTGAGAGCAGACTTAGGAATTACACAAATATAGTATCTTTCTGTTAAATTTGGTAGAACTATCGTCAGCTCAAATTGAAATGGAATCTATTTTGAAATAGTTTTACGTTACTTTGATAAACGAGCCATTCTTTCTCATTTTCTCATCTCTATGGTGCGTCTATTAACACGTCCGTCGCCCAGCGTGATTCGGCTGAGTTTCTCGCTGGGCCGAAATTCGACAGCATGGAAAAATGGGGTAACAAAAAATATGAAACCAACAAAAATTTTAACTTTTTATTTTTACTCAAATCTTCAATCTTCAATGCTTATTCCATTGAATTCCTTTTAAAATTCCAATTTAAAATCCTATTTAACTTGAAGAAGAAGAGCGTCACCCAAATATGGGTGACGTGGCGACGAACGTGTTAATGGGATTAAAGATACGAACGCTAAACAGGCATCATTGTAAGTGCACTTTCCTGCGGGGACGGTCTCCAGAAGATTCGTGTACCGTTCAGCGAATAGATTGCGAGACGGTTACTAACGGTTGTGATGATTTATTTAGCAGAAACGCGGTACACGTATTCGTATCGTGATCGTTCCCTTAACTGGTACGCTGCAATTTTCATTTTATTCGCCGGCTGCTCGCGCGGGGCTGTCCCATTCGCCTAGACTCCGTCGATCCGACTCGTTTTACGCTTTGACGATTTGCACAGAGAGAGAGAGGCAGAAAGAGAGCGAGAATGTTTGCGCGAAAGAGAGAAAGAGAACGGGGTTAGGGGGGGGGGGAGTAATTGAAATTGATTAATCGATTAGCGGAAGCAATTTTAAAGCGTTTCGCGGATCGCAAAGCCTTGATGTTGTGAAAGAAAATTCCGTACCAGCAGCGGGGCTGTTTGTTATTGACAGTCGAAGGCACGCAAGCTGCCATCGAGCGCAGACGGTAAGAAACACCGGGGCTGGTTTAACGACGTAACTTTTCCCATACATCAGCCCCTCATTATCTTGTCCCAGTTCGCCGGATTCAATTTTTCGATCAACATTTCCTAGTCGGAACTTTATTTACGTGTTTATCTTGGCGAACCTGTTTGCAAGCACGTATCCATGCTCTCGCATGGAATTTTTCAAATCGGAACGTTCTCAGAACGAACGGAGGATTCGAAGATCGTAGCAGCGTTAATAAGAGGGAACAACGGTCGAATCGAAATCATTGAACGTAAATGAATAAAATTTGTCAAACAGCAAGGCTTCGCATCGTCTCTCCGGTCACGAATTTAATTGCTTGCATAAAAATACGGCATTGAGTCGGTCGTAAGCGGCGTTATTAACCGATTACACGCGTAACTCGAGAGAATTGTTCGATGTATCAACCGGTTCCTCGAGAAACTTCGAGAAAACACGAAGTTCGCAGGACGAATCGAACGTCTTTCAAACGTTTCGATAGACAGACCACGGGGCCGGGTTAAGGAATTGGCCAAAGAGAATCGGCAACCCTTGTCATCTTAAACCCTAAGCCTTAATCCACGACAAGATTATATAGATACGATCATTTATAGCGATTTTGTACAACGTTCACCACTCCTTCCGGAGTGAAACCGGCTGCTATCGGTGCTCCGTCGATCCAGCTCCAGCGTGCCGGAAGCTGAGGATCGTCGGAGCCCCTAGCAAACGTTGCTCGATAATGTACAGTGTCCTTCGCGGAGGACGTGAAACGCACATCCGTACGTCGTGCACCGTTTCGAATTACTCATTTCGCGGGTGTCCTGCCGTCGACGAAGGAACCCCCTAGCCTCGCAGGGGCGGACTTCCGGCGGCCTCTGCGTCACGAACGCCCTGGAATCCGTTTGCACGGAAAACACGACGCCGTCACAGCGTCGAGGTTGCTCTGGACACGGTCGATCGTTCGAAATTGTCAAGCTCAGGTGCTCAAGGGACCGCGGACACGAGTTTCGACCGGAAGCCCGCGTTCTCGAGTCAAAGGCTCCACCCCCTCGAGACCCTTGTGCGCGCGTAACTGCGACCTCCTTCGAGAGCAGCCCAATTTCCGGCATGCGTTTGGCCACGAATTTGCCCGTTCGATTCCCGCGTTAGATCTCGACGACGGAGGCGGCGACGAGCAGGACGACGGACAGCGACACAGCGAGGGCACAGTTACGGGGAATGGTGTCGTATAGTAGCAACGGTGAGAATGGCGGGGGGCGGAGGCGTTTGAAGAGATGTGCGCATAGCTCGAAATAGAGTTGTTTCGTTAGATACATGTTAACGACGATCAGTTAGTTCACAGAGGCATGGCGTTGTAGAGGTCCAAGTTGGGATGGTAAAAGAGCGGTGTCGGGGTGGGCGGGTTATGGTGGGGCGCAGGCTGTGCCTGTATCAGGTTCAAGTTCAGGTTCAGGGGCGCGATGTGGGCCGCATTATGGTGGTTAAGGTGGTTAAGGCTAAGGTGGTTACCTGTCGGGTAGGGCAGTCCGAAACTAGGGTACCCAGAATAGCCGCGGCTTGCCGCGTATGCCGCGTACGCCGCCGCTGGGAAACCTGTGAACAGAGCAAAAGAGTCGGTCAGATTTTGTTCAATGCCTCGGTTACCTGCGTGACAGGTAACGTCGGAGGAGAAAGGAGTTAAGACGGGGCGTTAGAATCGTTTCGCGTGAATTACAGCGATACGTGTACGTGTAAGTAGGCGAGTATGTAGGTGTCGCTAGTAGAGCTGGGGAAAATAGATGTTTAACACTAGATTTACGGACGTTTCTTGTTCATCTATTTCTAATGTACGTGTACCAGTGAAATAGGTTTATTTTAAACAGAATTTGAAACTGCAGAGCTGAGAGAGAGGTAGATTAAGGTTTATTCGTATCACTCTGTCAATAAAAGTCAAGAAAAATTGTTGAGAATAATAGTAATCTTTTTTGTAAATTTTTCTGATGAAGTTCGAAATCCGTCAATTTGACGGGTCCCATAAACCTAGTGTTAAAGCGGATAGAGACTTTTATGTTTTTGTATATTATCGTTCAAACGTCGTAGCTTCGTAAATTCGCGGGAAGACCGAAACGGAATCACTAAAGTCCGAAATTTTGACGGAACTCAGCAAGAAATATTAAAAATAAGCTGTATTTATTAAATACTTTGCGATATTAAAATAATCCAAGCTAATGATATAGAATGAGATTAACGGAAATTCTGCAAACAAAGAAAATCAAAATCCGTTGACAGGGAAAAGAAGTTAATGAAAGTTAATATTAAAGAATATAATTGAATTAAGCTACTGTATACAGATTGTATCTTTGATTAATTACGATGCAATTACTGTAGTATACAAATTTATTTCCAATCATCTGTTTCATATTTATTGTAAACATCTGTTTTCCACAGCTCTGGTCGCTAGATGAGGTGTTTTTTTCTGACCTATTCTGAGCAAAGCTTGAAAATGTGAATTGAACAATTTAATATTCTATATTTGTAAGTGATTAGTTTAATTTCTGATAGCAGTTTTATTCTTCTTCTAGTCGCTACAAGGTGTTCAAAATGTTTCGTAAATTGTAAAAGTTATTAGAAGGTAACCACAGAGCGTGAGCACTCTCTCGACACTGCAATTACTACCAGAACTCCTTCTAATAATTACATTGCAGAGTGAACGTTAAAGAAGTGTGACTTAACAGGTTACATCTATCTAAAAATACGGCTTCTATCAACTACGATCTACATGCTCCCTTCTGAAAGATATACTGCATAAAACATGTTTCAAGTACGTACCGTACGTGCTACTTTGCGTAACACTCTCAATTGAAAACGCTACGAAGTGATCGATTACAACGAGCTTCACAACAATAATCCTTACGTGTCTTTATTTTTTAGTGTACCGTGTTCCTAACACTTCTTTGCGCGTCTCCTCGATATAATTTCGAACGATCCACGATTAATCCAAAATTAACGAAAAACCTGTGTGTTTGTTACGAAAGTAAAAGCTTGCACGGCTCGTAATGCGATACAGTTTGTTCGTGTGTGAATCATGCATGACTCGAGTCAAAATACGAAATTCTGTTTCTCTTTTATGATTGATCGACGATATCATGAATATCGCAACGGTGTGGTCTTACGTCAAACGTGATCGAACGTTGTTACACGGAACGATAGGCATGTCGCTGGTCATTGGAGTCGTTTTGTTGTACATGTTCGTGCATATTTCATACTCACCATCAGGTAATGCTCCCAGGGACCACATAAAATCTATAAGGAAAAACAGATCACATTAATACCGGGCCAAGATTAATCAGGGCGTATAAAAGTTTATCTTTTCATCGTTTTCTTGCTTTCTTTTTTTTTTTTTTTCTTTTTTTTTTCATCATTCTTTTCCCTTCATTTACTCTTTTCAATTGCTTCAATCGGTTAGTGCAACGGTATTGTTAAGTCTCGTTATAGAAATTTCTGCAACTAAGCACGAAGAAAAGTACTGAGCATAGGAAACTTGTGATTGAACGAATTGAAAATGTTTAGAGGGATACGTTATAACCGGTATCGATTCGCGCGAGCGCCTGATCAATGATCGCTTGTGCAATATTTTTCTTCGTGCAGGCGAAGGTATGCGTAGACAATTAATATATGTACATGGAGACAAGTTAAGTATAAAGCGAAAAGCGTTGCAGAAATTCGTCGGAAAATAGACGGTTCGAGTGTAAACGGATGACTAGGTTTCCAAACAATGAGAAAAGGGTAAAGAAAAAGTGTAACAAAATACGAAACGAGAATAGAACGGAAAAAACAGAGATTAGAAAAGAAAACACAACAGACTGAAACAAGAAACCGGATTAAAAAGCTTTCTAGGTTAGACAGAGAGAAGGAGATAGAGAGAGAAAGAGAAAGATAGACAAAGACAAAGAGTGAGTCAGAGAGAGAGAGAGAGATAGTGTGGAGTATAGTAGAAGTATATAGAGAAAGAGAAAGAAAGGCATCCATGAAATTTCATAATTTGATACTAATTGAAAAGACCACACAACTAAGATTCTGACTATTTATAATATGTATATCGCATCGACTATATAGCGCATCGACTAAATTCTGTGACAAAAGGTACTAGTAACTACGCGCGGCCGAGGTGTTTTCAATCTACGACAAAATAAACCCTCCTATGATCTATGGTTATTGTAGCCTTCAAGGTAATTGGTTAATTATTTACCGTGACTATATAGCTTATTAGATATTGACTAAGGGTCGATAACGTGCCGTGCGATCTTAACGAGCACGCGTGGTTGGCGGATTTCACGAATTCTTACCCGACGTTTAACCCTTTCGCCACGAGCGTCGCCTGTAGGCCGACTACGAGTGACGACTTTTAGAATTTATCATTTTGAATTAAATTACTAAGAATTACAATTCGATGTCTAACTATCTTAAATTGTATTTTCATTCATGATAATAGCAAAATTGAGAATTTTAATTCGACATATTAACCATTTGCGCACGAAAGGTGACTGTCAGTAATCAAATAACACCGGTTTCACAAATTTCCGAATGCAAATAATCATATTTAGACATTTTAATCGTATCCGTTTGAATCGAATAAATTTTCGTGTAAGTAAATTCTGATTTATCTAATTTTAGTATTCTGCACTTTGGAATTTTTGAAGATAGAGAGCCGTCTTTCGAGTGCAAAGGGTTAAATGCCCTGAATTATATTTTTATTTATAATAATTGCAAAATCTCCAAATACGTCGTTGTGTGACGCTTATAGAAAAAGACGATCCGGAGAACGTCAAGGCTGCAAAAAGAAAGATGTAAGCAGCGTTCCGTAAAGCGGAGTCACTCGGACGGAGCGCACTGCGGTAACGAAAGGGTTAATTGAAAATCAAGATTGTACCGTTTACGAAATTAGATTAGATCGTGTGACAAGCGTGTCACAGAACAGGCTGAATTCTTATCGAACGGCCGCGCTCGTTAAAATCGCCCGACACATTATCGTCGCCACTACCACACTTAGATCGACGATACAATATTTAAAAAAACACCGACCACAATACTACACTACTGTATCACTATTCTAGTGTCCATATCGACGCTGCTCTCACAATATACGCAGATGGAAAAGTATAAGAGCAATTTATTCTAGCCATTAATTAAGATACACTGATACATATTAATAGTATTAGTGATTTCGTACCTAAAGTCTCTCTACCGGGCTGGCTTTGATTATGTTCAAGCACGCAACACGACTCTATTTTCATTTTCAGTGCGACATCGTTTTCGCTTCTCTTTTTTTTTTCTCGTTTCGCATCTCATTTGTTTTTTTCTCCGTTTCTCTTTTCGGATTCTTTTCTCGTGTTCGCTTATTCGATTCCTTCGTTTCTTTGTCTCTTTTTTCCTTCTTTTCTTTTTTTTTTTCTCTGAATGTTCCTCTCTTTCGAAAATCCGTCCAAACGGCAATCAAAACTTCGCATATGCTCCTCAATATTATCTCGTTTATTTAAATATCATTCACTTGATCGTCATAATATAGTTATAGATATATTGATTCACGTGTGACACGTAAACAGATATGAATACGTAATATTCATGACCCGTGTATATATAATATTTATGTGTGTATATATATATATTTTTATTTATTTATTTATTTATTTATATAAATATTTGTAATATGCATCATGTACCGCAACGCGTACTGTATTTTTCTATTATATTGCAGTTGACAATTTGTATAGCGACTTCGCGTAAATACGTACATGTAATAATAATAATAATGATGATATTAATATAATAATAATAATAATAATTTGTATAGCGAATTCACGTATATACGTACATGTAATAATAATAATAATAATGATGATGATGATGATGATATTAATATAATAATAAGAAGAAGAAGAATATAATATAACGTACGTGAATTTTCTCAGATGCAACAAATCGATTTCCAGAACAGACGTTTACGTATGACATTAACATTAATAGTCTCTTACAGTTTCGAGGAGCGTATAAAGCTCATTCCACTCGAATTTACGATCGAGTTGCCGGCCGATTAACATTTACGTCACATCGATAGCTTCGGCAAACATTGAATCCCATTCGGTCACTCTCTCGAGTGAACTTTACGATTATTTCTTTGATCCTTTTCCCGCTGCCTGGATGTTTCCAGAGAGATAGAGAGAGAGAGAGAGAGAGAGAGAGAGAGAGAGAAAGAGAGGAGAGTCAGACAGAACGCGTGAGCTGAAACGTTGTGAGAAGCATTTTGTCTCTTACTCCTCATTCTTCACGACATATTTCGCTCGTCCTCCATCGTCTCGAGTTCCATCTTTCGTTTCTTTCCTCCCTTCGTTTTGCTAACCTCTTTTCATCTTTCTTTCTGCTTTTTCTGTTTCTTTTTTTTTTTTCGTTCGTACTTGCGTAACACGTGCCCGCCAATCTTTTCGTTTTACGGGTAAAAGGACACGCATAATGTATCACTAAACGGATCTAAATAGATATGTGTGTATATATATATGTAAAAAGGCGCAACGCTACGTTCCCCGTGTAACAGAAATGAAAATCCGGCCCAACAAAGCATTACAAAGGTGTGAAACAGAAAAGATAAACCGCATGTTAAGATCTGGTCTACTTACGAAACTGACACTGTTGAGCCTCTCGGGCAAAGTACGTACTTTCTAGGACACACGTCTCACGCATTATTATTAAGGTAAATGATGCTATACAGCTTAGAAGAGTTAAATACTATGTAACGAGTAATAGAGGGGTTCCAAGGGGCGGGGGATGGGATGTGGAACAGAGAGTGGAAGTGTACGGTATTAGGTGTAAACGGGTATACGCACGATATATATTTAGTATATATCCTATATAGAGAGGTATAATATTACGTGTAACGTAATATAAACGTACTATGTAACGTAGCTTGTTAAGTAATAGGTACATTGTAATAGGTCTCTTTGAAGCCGCTGATAATATGCATTCTTCGTGGAAAACGGGTCACGGCGCCCTCTTTCGCTTCTCCTTTTTCGTTTCGTCGCGTTGTTCTTATTAATCTCGTTTTTTTCTTTTCTTTTTTTTTTTTTCATTGTCTTCTGTTTCGCTGAACATCGTTTCATATTTTTTTTTTTTTTGACACGAAAGAGGGGATCGCCGATTGGTCTTCCACGAAGAAACACCTAGAGTATATTTCTAAACTAACGGTATCATAGTGACTTCCCAAAAAGCTATAGTTAACTAGTAAGTCTCAATGGTAGGAACGTATACATATAGTATAGTAATTCATCAAAAATTATATTCGCATCTAGCTAGTTCAAACCTAGTTTCACCTAAAAAAAGTCTCATTAAAGTAACTAAGGTTTTTAACAACACAAATGTTTACCTAAATCACCTAGATATATATATGTATAAATAAATATATATATATAGATAGATAGATAGATATGCTCCGATATGTATAATCTGTAGGTCTATTACAAAAACTAGAAGGTTGTAATGCGGCTCTCACAAAATATATTAATATCAATATCAAATACTATACGGTGTTTTACGAAATACGTAGATACAAAACAATATAATATATATATGTATGTATATAATCTGCTGTTATCTAGAGTGGATTAAATACTTCTACAATTTTTTCATCGTTCCATTTTCCTTCTTTTTTTTTCCTCGATCTTTCTTTCTTTCTTTTATTTTTTTTTTTCATTCGTTTTGATGAAGGTAAGTATCGTATATTCGTACAATCATATACGTTACACGAGAACGAGTGTTCTATGTATATGTATATAGACTCGCGCGTGCATTTATATATACATATAGATAGATTCGACCAAACGTTCCTTTCTTTGTTTCTTATTTTCTTTTTTTATTCTGTTTTTTTTTTTTTTCTTTACTTATATATATACTTTTTTTTTCTCTATCGTACACGCGTACACCGCATTTGGAGTACGCGATTCTTCACTTTCTCGATATTATGAAATTTCATGAAATTCATTGCGAAAAATACTCTGAAAGGCGCGACGAATGAGAAATGCTTATCGCCGACCATTTGCCGCGCGCCCCCGACGCGCTATCCGCCCTCACCGTTCACGATCCATAGCTTTATTTATGCCACCCGACATATCATGCCGGGCCAAATCAGAAATCCACCTTCTTCTGGGAATAATACACGGCGTGCCGCTACCTGGGAATGTATTATATTCTCTCCTCCTTTCTCTATCTTCTACTCCATATTCTCACCCCCTTTTTTTCCTACCCCCCCGGTTTCTCGTTCAGCTTCGATGAGATTCTGGCGCAATCTACGATCTCGACGACGGGCTCCCCCGCTCCCGAAATCGAGCGAGCAACCTTCACTTTCATGGAAAATGGAATAGGTCATAGGACCTCGACCTCGATCGAGCTTCGAACATTTTCGTTTCGCCCCGCGCACGATCTTCCCGTCCCCTAGTGTTGCTGCCGACACCATCGTCGATTCCCCACTCACGACCGTTGATTCGACCCTACAAAACCTTAAAAACCCTCGATCGAGCCGCCGCTACCGAAATTATCTAACATCTACGAATCAATTGACGTGTTGTCGCGAACGCGAGTCGTTTCAGGCAGGAATTTGTGTCCCTTTCGTTCGTCGAAGAGTATCTAAACATCCGTGTGGTATTGCGACCTGATTGCCTTTTACCTTGCTACCTCACCTACCCCTCCCGTTAACAGAAATTGCCAACGATGCCCTAATTAAAAAGCACGTCCGAAACAGTTTGAGATCCTTTGGCCGTGTTGAAATTGATTGTCTTCCCTACGTTTTACGATAACTGCTTTATTCATAGGATTCGTTAACCCTGCTAAGTTTCTAGAAAGCTGACCGATTAATTATGCTTGGAACGATACAGTTGCACGGATTTTCAGAAAGGAGGAGCGGCTTTCGCAAGAGGTACACCCTTAGGCATAAATATTAGGATACTTATTGCTTCTTGTACAGAACTTGTTATAACAGTTAATCCAGATTGCGTTACCCATGTAATTTATTCTAGAATATCGTGTTACAAAAAATATATATCGACATTTATACATGTAACTGGTATGATCATTTATGGCAAAACCATTCTACTTAAATAAATGGCTTTGATTTGCCAACTACTTCTTTCCACGTTAAACAATTTTTACAAATATATTTCCTTACGAAGTGCTTCAGATGTTATTTCTAATTAAACCAGACAGTATAGTTACGTTTCATAAAATTGTTATTGCAATATCAAGTATACATCTGAATTCCTTATAATTCGGAGTATCAAACAGAAGAATGGCTTCAGAAAGATTTAATTAATTTTTAATTTTTTAACGATTCCTCAGGTTTTACTTAATTTTCCATAAGTGTCCTAATACTCTTGGAAGGGAGCGTACAGTTTTTGATTGTATCAACCTACTAACGAGTGGTGCTCACAGTAACGAACTCGTTTCTACTAAATTTGAACACTTTCTTTCTTTTATTGTCCTACTAATCGTCTTGCTAGTCGACTACTAAATCACTACCAGTCTTTTGCGATGCAAGTATCGTTTTCATCTTTTCTTTTTTCGTTGCTATAATATCTACTATACTCTTTGGCTACGAGGAAAACGAGGCCACATAGGTAACTAACCGAGTTCTGTCGAACAGACTTACGATCCACTATTACTTCTATATCTTTCGCATCCCTCTTTTCTTCTCTCACTACGATCACAGTTTTACTGAACTGAGCTTCTCGGGCAGGCTAGCGAGAATTCGCTTGAACGCCCGCACTCGAATCCCGGCAATAAAATGGAATGGTTCACGTCTAGACTACGTTATTGCACTTCACGATATGTTTTCGATTTGCTGCAAACGCCAAGTTAGAAATTAACCGTGAGGTAATACATGCTAATACTTTCTCGAAACCGAAGGCGACAAGTCCTAATCGAGGAATGTTCGATGTGCCACAACGGTGTATCGCGTTGAAACAATAATTTCTATCGATACACTTATACCGTATCGGAAACAATTTCCTGAAAGTATAAATTGGATTAGTCTAAAGAGTACAATCGTAACGGAAATCACGCAAACAAATGGAATACCAACACGTCATCTAATCCAAAGCGAGCCTGATCAACTACAAAGTCGACGCAAATACAACTTGTTCGAACTCCCACTAAATGCCCTACAAAGTTACGGAACATCTACCCCTCCAAATTTGTACGTTCTTAATTCCTTGGCACGTCAGACTAATCAATAAACACGCCCACACCTAGCCATATCGTATAACACTTCAAAAGTATTCAATCTGCTCAACGATCCTTAAATATACTGCAATTACATCTACAAACCAAAGCCGAGAAATGCAGCTGTTTGGACAAATACAGTCGGTCGTAAAAACACTCAGACGTATCTCTTTCATACTTCGTATCATAAATAAATTGCACAGCATACTTTGACCCCTATTCAATAAGGTAAGCGTTAGAAGAAAATTAATATCGGTTGTATGCTGAATACTTAAATACAAGCTGCGTATTCATTTCTCCTATAAATAAAACTATACTTCTTTCATCTCTTACAAGCAGAAAATAGTTAGAATACATCAAGTAGTAAAAATTTCGCCACCCCAATTAAAAGCTAAAATTCCATTACACATAACTACGTTCTCCAATAAACACAGAAATTTTCCCGCCGCAACTTCAATTTCCACCGATTCACAGCCGACCGCATCTATTCCAAGCATCGATTTCCCACACCCCTCCTACAAAAACCCTAATCCAACCGAACGACACAGTAAACCAACGGGAACGAAAGAAAAAGTACTCTGAAAATGTTTATGCGACACCTAGTCCATTCATCACTGACCGCCCCTCTGAGCCTACTGAGGCCTGGTAAGGGGCGTGAGTATCGTTGGTCATAGTCCGATCGTGGGTATCGGATGGTATACGGCGCCCATGTCGAGGCCCTGCACGCCCAACAGGTCGCTCATGGAGTAAGTGAGGGTGGCGGCCCGAGAGGCCGCTGCGGCCGCGACCGGGTGGGGCCTGTATGAGGCCGCGGCCGCGGCCGCAGCTGCTGCAGCGAGGGCCCTCTTGACATCGTAGACAGCCGCGGTTGTGGCCGCAGCCGCAGCCGCAGGTGCGGTGGCGCCAGCGGCGTACTGGTAGGTAGCGGCCGCGTTCGGTGCGGCGGTAGCGACTATCGGGGCGAGCAAGTGGTGGTGGGGGGTACCGGCGGAGGCCGCCGCGGCCGCGTGTGCGGCTGCGGCAGCGGCCGTCGGGAGGGGATACGGCGCGTAACGATAGGTGGTGGGGGTGGGTGTCGCGACCATCACCAACTCACCGTATGCGCCTCTGTTGGCCGCTCGCGTCTTCGCCAGGTTCGCCGGGAGCATCACTTCCTTCGGCTGTGCTTTCTTGCATTCGACCTTGAAATTCAACACAGTCACCGGTCAGAGAGGGGGCCTGAAGAGCGTCACGGACGCTGGTCCCTCCCGATGCTTCGGGGCGGGACGGGAGGGGTAATGCGGGGCCTGGTTGAAGAATTCATGAGGGAAATTTAGGAGAGGAGATTTTTAAGCGAATAGACTGATTAAACCGGGAGTTTTACGTTCTTCTGAAGCTTGTTTCGGGGATTTGTAAGACTAATTAAGTGCAATAAACAGTATTACGTATCGATTGAGAATCGAAAATAATTTTCTCTGGGGTATACTACTCTTTCTTGTTTGTTGAAAACATTTTAACCCTTTGCACTCGAGAGGTGACTGTTAGTCGTTTGATGATATTGACTTCAAAAATTTTCAAATTCGAAATGTTTACTAAGATTCGGCTATATTATACGTCATTTAGTTTAGTTAAGTGATATACTAAAATTGACATACACGACTATTTAACCTCTGAGTCTAACTAACAAACAAATTAACTGAAGTCTGAAAATTTTTCGAAACCATCATTTGGTGACTAACAGTCTCGAGCGCAAAGGGTTAATGTTCAGTGGTATGTAATGTTATCTTGTAGATTTATTTCGAAATCTAATGTTTTAACCCTCACCGCTTTTTACAATGTATTGCGGACTATTAAAACGGTTGTTTCGTTAAGCTTGCCAAAAAAAGTGTGAGATCCTAATTCTTATATAATTAACGTTAACATTTACGACAGCGGTGAAAGAATGTTACAACAGATCTGATTCCCGCGACCGACATTGCAGCTTGTATCGAAACAACCAACGAAATTATGATGATCCCCGTTACGATTTGCATTCGCGGTCGTGCTTTGACGCGCTTAATCAAGGGTAATCCGGCAACAGCTAATTAGCACGAATTATCATTCTAATATTGTCGTTCGAAATGGACGACGATTTCGCACCGGCTAACGTTAGACGAACGTGTCGCAGGATTATCGATGGAAACGGAATCATCTGGGCTGGATGGATTTCCGGGTAACGAGTAGTGGCATCTCGGTAAATCCTTGATCGACGTCAGCGGAATTTCGCCAGTGGTAGACGACAAACAGAACTGTCTATTACGATAGGACCCGTGTGATCTCTACTATGACGGGCTTTCCAGGAACCGCTTTTCGTCTTCCACCGTATGATCCATACGGTAGACCACGTTCGTGAGCGCGCGCGCGCACACGTGCGCACACACCGTTGTTCATGCACGCGTTGGCGCGCGAGTGTGTGTGTCACGTGCGTGCGTGTCAAATGCAAATAACCACGGCAGCCCTTCTCAATTATACGGAAAATTAATTCCGCTCGACGCCGTATCCGCAGACGGAAAGCGGAAAGCAAATACCGTTTGATACCACCTCTGCGGCCACGTGGTCGGGGCTGGAGGGAAGAAGGGGCGAGCTCGTGAGGGGGGCGCTCTCTTCGTTTCGACAAACAGGCTTTGTTGGCCGACCGGCGACTCACCATTTTGTTGTTGATTTCGTGAAAATGAATCTCGCAGACTTTGTCGACCACGTCCTCGCTTTGAAACGTGACGAAGCCGAAGCCTGGAACAGAAAGAACAGGTGCAACTTTAATAATCGACGCTGGAACTCGTTTCGGCGATTCCGACGGGAAACCCTGTGTAACGAAGCTGATTGCCAAGGTTTCCGTGGAATTAATCGAATTGTTAAATTACTAGGTTTGAAAGGAACACCTTCGGTAAATACTACGAGACGCCTGGAAGAATATAAAATTAGAAAATATTAAAATACTAATTGCTAAGATGCCTAAGAATATGCCAGGCAGTTATTAGAAGTAGAAGTGGTTTTTAAAGAATAGTATCTATTTCGTTACGAGAGAAACGAAAGAAAATGTAAAAAGCGTTATTTGCTAGACGTTTCGATAAATAAAATATCCTCAATTGCTATAAAAACGTAGGGATTTCAAATTTTTGGCCGTATTAAGATATTATACATAGTATGATTAACATGAATGGATCGATAAAAATAAACAGAATAATTGATTCGATTGCCATTACAACCCTATCGGCACGAACACCAGAGATCAAGGATCAAATCACAGCCGACACTTAAAATACGCCGCACGATTCCGATGAATACCCTTTATTCGCCGGAATTCATCGTGCTTAAAAACCGTCTCGAGTTAACGTAACTTCCACGCGTACCCGGCTACCGAGATAACTATCCCGCAGAATCTTCCATTAAGTCAGCAGAGTCGGACGAGTTTCGTTACCTTCCCGACCCCATCTCTCGCCGTGGAACCCGTTCCACTCGAACGCGGTCTAAGCTCGAAATTTATTTCACTCGAGGACCAGCAGGAAGAAAAGGGTGGGCGGGGATGAAGCACAGAGAGAAAGAAAGAGAGACAGAGAAAGAGAAGATGATGAGCCGGCGAAGAGTCATAACTTAATCAAGCATCAAGGGTTATTAAAAACTTTGCATTGGTCTCCAGGTGATTTTAATCTCGCCCCCCTCGCGTCGCCGACTTTCACCCCGTCGCGTCGTCGTCTCTTTCCCCCTTGTCGACACCGCCAGCCCCTCCTCGCCCTAGTCTCACCCTTATACGCGGGGAGCCTAGTAATTCAGGCTCAAGTTATCCGGCGGGCGCGAGTTATACGAATCCAGTGCGCGATGTCGCTTAAGATAACCAGGAGTTAGTGCTTCCGTGCTGAAGCAGTCTGCGAGGAGTGGCGAAACTACGCCGGGTGACTCGTAATTAAACACAGTCGATGGATACCGGAGTCGAATGCGAGCCGACAGCTCGCGATTCTTCGAGAGTTCTCCTCTCTCTCTCTCTGTCTCTCGTTTTCTCTTAAATTTTACACCGGAAATGGAACGGACGCGCTGAAATTAAATTAGTACATTAGAACGAGCGTCGCAGACACAGGACGCAGCGCGCCGCAGTTTGTTGGAGTAATTAACGTAGATCGATCTTAATTTACGTCCCTATTTATTTACGCTGGTTAATACGCGCGGAGGTATCACGTGCGGGGACGAATCAAAATTGGCCGGGTGAACGGAAGTAGTGGATCGGGTCATTTTTATTCCACGCGGTTGGTTAGAGTATGCTAATGCGGGGGAAACTTCGCGTAGGAATTATTTCATTTTCTGCGCGGTTCCGTGGGAAACAGAAAGGGGGGGGGGGAGATGATGTATTTAAATCGATGGACGTGATATTTTCAGGAAGCAAGAACTTGAGGGAAGTAATGTTATATTGTTTTGGTAATAACGAGTACTCTGGGAGCACTCAAGCCCTGCTCGGTTATCCTTTTCAATTGTATCATTTGAGTTGTAGTCGTTGAAAATGAATTGAATTGAATTATAGTCGTTGGAAAAACAGAAGTATAATATTTAAGAAACGCTTTTAAGCTGATCACTGTTCGTTACACGTAAAACAGTAAGAATTGAGGAAATGTGGACTTGAGAACGGCAGAGTTAAATAGACAAAAAGCTACAGAGTATACATATGGTAAAATATCGAACAGTAAGTGAAGAGTGCATTATAATATTTGAAGGATCAAGCAAATTTCTATTACAGTTTCGTTTCTTAGGTTGTGTTTGTGAAAACACATATATTTCATCGTTTCCGACGTCACGTCCTGCTATAACCTTATAACAAGACACTTTGAACAATTTCCCTGCATAACTTGTCGTTCTAAAACAATCAACTGTACCCGCTTCTGCAATTCACTGCTTCATAATTCATTGACTTTACGCTGGTCCACTTTATTCACCTTTATAAACTTAACGGCCTATAGCCAAGTTAAAGCACGTGTTGGAGTTAATATTTCGAATGGTGCGCGATTAACCGGTCTATAACCAAAGGGGTTAACGATGCCAATAAAACATCCAAGCGATATAGATTTAATATTCTCTGTTCCAAATGAAGCGTTACGCTTTACAAAATACCGGAAACGACGTAATACTATCTGACAGGTCGTCGACCAACAGTTACGATCGAACTTGTACACACCTTCGAATTCAATTTCCCAAATCGTCCCTTATTCTTTTCAATCAAACGTCCTCCCCCGTTAGCTTTCTTCCTTAAAATCCCCTCCCCCGTCATCCACCCTTCCCCGACGCCATTGCTTTCGTCGGCAACCTACACCACCGGTCCGCCGATCTTTAAGCTCCTCTCCTCTGGCATGAAAAGCACGAGTGATTAAGTTATAAACTTGGCAAGACGTCCGTTTGAGCGAGGAAGGGGCTTACTTCATTTATGTAATTTATAGTACTCTGCCAGTCAGCTAACTCCGCGAAGCCTGAGCACCCACCCTCTCTCCACCCTGCCCACCCTCCCTTCCGCCTCTCTCTCTCTTCTTGCACAAAGGGGCCGTGCCCTGACACCGGTAACATTTAACTACTTCCTGTTGGAAGTCTACCCCGAGCGTGCACACAGCGTCCGGAGCGAGCAGGGACCAGGCCAGAGGTATTCCACCTTGCCGATATTATTCGTCTTTTAAAGCTGGCTCTAATATCCTGCAGGATATTACAAAGTCGTCCTCCTTTAAGGGTTATTAAAAAGTTATGACAGACTGTTCACGCTGAGCCCACATCCTTCAGTCACTTTTCCACGGCGAATAAAGTCGACGCTATGGCAGCCGGGCGGCGATATGATGTATGCGAAATATCGTATGAATTTATAGTGGGACCGACATCGTGTAAAATACTGCCTCGACGTACTGGCGTAATGAAATTACACGTTGTTTCATAAACTCCGTCCGTCTTAGGCAACGTGGACAGCGTTTGTTAGCTGGATGAAATGTTAAGGTAAAAATGTTCCGTGCCAGGTTCATTATTAGACGTTGCGACGAGAACAAGGTGTAAATAAGTTGGAAGAAAAAGAAGCGACTCATGGAAAGAGTGTAAAGGCTCGAGAAACACTCGGAGATCAGTTGCTCTTGAGCAACAAATCATGCTCTTATTTATAATTAGTAGGTATAGACGTTTAACGTTATATTAGAATAAGGATGATTTAAAATGAGTGGTTTGGAAGAATATATGACGAGGAAAATGCGTCCGCGTTGCAGAAAGAGTTTGACTGTGAAGGCAGAAACATTGTGATTTTGAAGGAAGTAAGAACATAGTAGTTGCTAAGTTGTAAAATAAAGTTTAAGTTGTTATCATTAAAGTATTTTAAATATATGCATCATTATATTCTAACCATTTCATTTTATTCACCCCTCAGCCCTGTCGTCTCGCTCTACTAAATGACAAAGTAAAAGTAGAATTTCCTATAAATATTGGACAAGGATCGCCGGAAGCCAGGGGGTTAAAAAAAAAGTAAGTAAGGTCGGCGCGATCAGCGATCTGCGAGCCGTCCAATAAATTTTCAAACAAAAACTGGCCCCGGAGTTCGAATTTTCATAAGGGGATTTATTTCCATGGTCCGCTGTCATGGGGTCCGTAGAACCTCCACTCTAGCGTCGGAGGAACGGTAACACGGTCGCCAACCATCCCCCGCGGGCGCCGGAAGGGAAACGTGCGTGCTCAGCTGTCCGTACCCTCATTGGACGCCAGATGCGCTCATTTCAATAAAAAACACACCCCGGAATATCGTTTGCTCCTTCCAGTGGCGGCATCCTCTTATCCTTTTACCTCCTTAAATGATCCATAAACGGCCCCGTCGCCAAGAAATTACTGTAGAGCCGGGCGCCGGTTATCTGGCGATTTTTCGGTACCTTCCCGTCCCGTAGAGTTATGGCCGGTTTTATCAGCCGGGGGCAGCGAGTCGAATGAAAATATGTTTCGGGCCGAGGTTGGCTGTGGAAGATTTAGTTTCAATATTGGAAGCACCAAAATGGCCGAAATAGTGATCGCTTCCGGGAGTAGTTTCTCACGGGAGGTTTTGTGAACTTATCGTTTCTTCGTACTCTTTGGAAGCTTCTCACCATTTTCTAGAGAAGAGTGTAAACAAAGATTCGTTTCTCTTATGCGAAGTATTTCTCTGAAGGAAAGGGAAGATACTCTTTTATCTGAACGTTTATTATCTGAATACTGCTCTCAGATATTTTATTATCCGAACAGAGCGTCGTCTAATAATAGTTCTTCATTTTGAAAAGCTTGAGAATTTGACAATGAAAGAGATAAAAGATGCACAAATATTGAAACGAACTGTGCACCATCTTAATGTCCATTTAAATACATGAAGTTTGTTATATGGAAGGGTAATCATTCTATCATTCAAAAACTCTTTTATCTGAATACCTTCGTCTCCATATTAGTTCGTATACGGGAGGGATTCTACTGTATACTTGTCAAACAATAACTACAATTATTTCTGTCTGAACTTCTGTCACCCTGCACTTTCAACATTCTCAACATTAACACGTTGACTACTGTGTATAATCAAAACTGATACACACTTGATAAGTCTAGTAGGCCGCGTGTGTCATTTTGTATACATAAATAACAATTTCGCTTTGAGCGTGTGTATAATATCAATACGTGTTTAGTATAGCTTTGTTACGCTGCAATTACTGGCGCAGCTTGGCAGCGAATCAGATGTGAGGACGTTTCTATTGCACTCTCTTATTTCTAATTGCTCTTGTGTATCTTGCACTGAACTGTTGAGTTTATGACGACTTCATCCATACTTTATCAGCGAAAGAACAGATCAACGTTAACCGGTTTGTCGCACGCTTTTAATTTGATGATCGTGCTCAAAAACACTTTTTTTTTTTCAATTGTTTATGACTGCCAGATGGAATAAAGTGTAAGTTGCATGTTTGGAAGTGAAAATTATCACATTTGGCTACAGTTTTTCGAAAAAAACTCTCGACGGCTATAACCGTCATTTGCTCATCATATCATTTTTTCTCTTCCCAGAGCAAATGACGGCTATGACCGTCGTGACGATTATACAGCATTTGCTTTACTAATTCAAAATGATTCCTATGAATAAAAGAGAGTAAATAGGTGTAATCTTAACACAAGAAAATCAGTTTGAAACAAAATTATCATTTGTAAGTTATTTTGCTTATAAAATAGTATAATAATAACCGCATAAAAAAAAAACAATTAATATGCTGTCTGGCATGCTATAACTTTTTTTCTAGATGTGTTACTCAATAATTAACAAATGTATGTGTTAGTACACTTCGTACTAACGCAGTTCTTTTTTTTATTGATTGAAATGTGCACGATGGCTATAGCCGTCATTTGCCTACATATCGCCAAAGATCGGACGGCTATAGACGTCATTTGCGGCAACGGATTAATATCAAACTTAAATGTTTATACAAATATAAATAATTTTAAGAGAATATTTTATGAAAGGGAAATGATTATAATTTAAGGTTTTTCAATTTGTGAGTTCGAGGAACCCATTCTCTTACCCCTCCTCCTTCCCTTAAAAGTTCTAGGGTTAAATGATCAACAACCTAGGCAAATCTTTCTTACGGAAAGTGTGACAGAATAATTCTCTTCATCGATCGTTGCTCGAGCACGGTGTAAAACGACGCATCGAGCAACTACAACGCCCCGGACAAGTATTAGCGACTTTCATTTTAGGGTTAAATTCTCGTGGCGAGGGTAAGAATGGAGCTTGATGGCTCGAAGTGGCAAGCGTTGACGGAAGAGAGCAATTCTTTCGCGTTTCCGTGACCGTCGTCGTTCCTCCCGTCCCATCTTCGTCTTTCCTCTCGTCTTTCGCTCGTTCCTTCTCCCTTTCGCTCCCTGTCCACCATCCCCTCGCTCCTCGTTCTCGCCGCCACTCGACTCTCGAGCATAATGCGACCCCGCCATTGTACCAGTGGCCATGTTAACGTTTAAAAGCCACGCTGCCGCTAAGCGCGTTTCAGAATTTTACCGTCTATTGAGAATGGTAAAAGGTTTCTTTCAAAAGGCCTCGCTCGCAGAACGATTCGAAACTTGTAAATGGATACGGCTTAAACCTTCGCTGATTCTCCCTGTTCCATTTCTATCCGTTCTCCTCTCCCTCTCCTCTACGCAGTGAACACAGTCCTCTCTCTCTCTCTCTCTCTCTTTCTCTCTCTGTCTGGGTTAGGTCGATTTCTAGGGACGTTCGCTTGTCTTTGTTAATGTGACGATTCGCTGGATATCGTTGCGACTCATGAATTTCACAAGTCACTGAAGTCCCCGATGCAAAACAGCTAGAGGGCTTTGATGTTCGTCCGTTCGAACAGCAGGCCGAGTGGGGTCGGTCGATCGTTAAATTTCTAATTGCAGAGAATTTATATAGACGTCCAATTAGGCTGGATGCATAGCGGAGCTCGGTAATCCGTTTTGCTGATCATCGTTTTGAAAGGGCACTCGTGGGAAGTTTCAGGTTGGAGGACATTCGCAACGATACGCGGTGTGCTTGTTCGCGGAAGAAATTTTTTAATTACTGAATTTCGTCCTTTACGTTTATTCGGTTTTTTTTTTTAAACTAGAGCGTACATTTTAACCCATTCACTGGCAGACAAATTTAGAGTGTCTTGCCCTGAGTGCCAAGATTTGATTTGAAAGAAAACACGAAATTTAGCAAAATCTAATAATATTAAGTTACAGGTATAGTAACCTTTGTGGCGGTACCCTGGAAAGCCTCGAAGGAAAGATCGTAATTAAAACGGATGCAGAGAAATGCCTACAGCCGATCAATACAAATTTTACTACTCCGTGTGAGGGTGATTGCTAATTTATTGACGTGTGTATGTTTGTTTGTGTGAAAGAGATTCTAGAATGAACGATCAAGAAATTAGAATGAGAAGCAATGTATGGAAAAACAAGAAGGATGAAGATATGAGTGAATGGAGTAGAGAATGAAAAAAGTTAAATGAGGATCGTGAATGTATACCTTTTGTTTGGAGATTGATTGAGAATAGGACGTGTGTATTAATTAACACTAGAACTACAGACGATTACAGTGTACTTATTTGCATGGAACAGATAATTATGAAATATTAATTTCAAATTAAATTAAATAATAATAGTTATTTTATTAAAGTAACTTAATAAAATTTAATAAATTTAATAAAATATTAATTGAAAATTACGTGAAAAAATATTGAATACACAAATCTTTACTTATATCTTCTGCAGAAAATCATAGTAAATTTTAGAAGCTTGGTAAAGTGAATTTATAACATTGCTATGAATAATTATAAAATATAAATTTATCAGTATTAATAAATTAAAAATGTATCTGGAGTTACTTACAAAATTTATCGAACACTTTTCCATATTAATTTTTCTAAATAAAAAATGTAATTACTATTTATGGATTAAAATAAAACTCAGAAGACACGAACAAAATACTTGCGAACAAATAATTTAGCTATTAAATCAATTTGATGAATTTCTGTACTTGAAAATCGAGTATTCAGATAAAATTTAATGAAAGAACAATGTGTGTTTTAACGCAAAGAGTATTGCAGTCATAACTTCAAATAATTGCGCCATCGAAATAGATCGCTTAATGGCAGGCGTAAGTCTTGGGATATTTACTTAAATATACATTTTTCGAAATCGTTAATCTCCGTCAAACGACCCGCGCAGTTGTTAAGGATTTAACGACCGCGACGTAATCTACGTTTTATGCATCGGGCAAAAAAATCCGAGGCATAAAAAACGATCGTAAAGATTGTAATCCGTTATCGAGCTTCCGTTTCCCTAAATTTGCGTCTCCTATATTTTCACGGATAGGTTATAAAAAGAGAAAAACAGATATATATAGCAAGAAACAAACTGTACACAAAACAGTACACGTGTTCTTAATATAAAATTTCTTTTTTTTTTTTTTAATACAATCAGATATTCTACTTTGAAATGACAAAACTGCAGCATTTAATGATTTTCAGTCTGATATAAATTAAAGTTACAATTAAGGTTAGATTTTACCATAACTCAGGGTTGGACAACCGAGTCAGATAAAATATTAAAAAAAAATAATTACAAAAATAATATACCATTTCATTTAACTGAAAGTTACTTTCACAGCAATTATGCGTTAAATCACATTAGCAAAGAATTAATCTTTCTTGAATTAAACAATTAAATATCTTTCTACTTTCTTCGAACATATACTTCTTCTTCTTATTATTATTATTAAAAATAATTTCTCGAATATCTTCTAAGTATTATAAGTTGTATTATATATCAAGAACATCAAAAATACAAAGTTTCTTATGTTCATCGGTGCACACAGCCTCGCGCCACATTATGTAAAATTGTAGGCAATACACATTCTATCATACACGTTTTGTAAAAGTATTACTATATTCCAGACAACCGCAGTGAAGAATTACTCGAAAACAATTGATCTCAATTATTTGACTTGGTTTCACCAAATCCATCATCCCCGTATAATATTACGAGCCCGTGCGATGCACGTTTCCAAGTAGCAAAACGACAAAATAACGCGATAGCTCTTTCAATTCAGAGGGATACGACCAAGCACACGGATCGCTGTATTCCTCTTTGAATTCCAGCCGTGATACAGCGCAATTTCCCGACATCAAAGAGACAAATAGAGCATTTTAGGTGTCACGGTACGCGGGCGAGCGAGCCCGCGTAACAGACGCTACCAGGCACCATTCACGTCACCATAGATTGTCTCTGGCCGTAATGTCGTTATTATTATAGATTGATGATCGTCCTAGATTATTGATTAAGCAGTTTAGTGCGTGCAACTCAATTACCGATCGGAGTGCATACCAATAAATCAAGACCGCCGCGATCTACGGGTGCGCAGCCAATTTGTACGCCACCCCCGCGCGCGCACGAACGCGTAAACCAACCCCACCCACCCACCCACCCCCCGTTTCCTCCGTCCGTTTCTACTATACGTCTTGCAGTAAACCTAATCGAGGCTCCCGGCTAAAGCGGAAGATGACCAAAGTTTCTGCAACAATACTCACGGAGCAGGCACGATAGCATCGTTCCCGACCGTGTTTTCTTGAAATCGGACGCAATAACGAGCGGTGTAAACTGCAATCCTATACCCAGGGCCGATCGTTATCGATGGAAAGTTTCCCGGCAGATATACGTTTGTTAATTGCCTCTTTCAGGGTCCACCGCACGGAACTGGTTCGCCGGTTTCGAGATTGCCGATCTGAAAGAAACTCGAGCCACCGCGGAAGTGGAAGAAGAAGGCGTTGCGCGGCAATCTCGGTGGTTGAAATTACGTGGGATCGATGCGTGGCGGAATTAACGATCATAGGTTTTTATGAAACTTCCGTTGTTTATGCCGCGGCAGGGGTAGTTACCTTATTATTCGAAATATTAGCGTAGATAGAAAGCGCCTTATGATAATAATGATAATAATGTAGGAAATTATTCTATTGGCCGATGGGCTTTTACCTAAATTACGAGCTAGTGCAACGACTTATATTAACGCACCGTGAACTATATACTCTGAACTATCTATGAACTCTATCTCATGAACGAACTAACGAATTAACCCTAATTATCGCGAGGCTTCCTATTTATTCGCCTCGGGCCTGATAGGCGGTTCCTGTCCTTACCAATCAGGACCTTCGGAAAAATGCCCGCCTTCGATATCCCCACGCGTTTGCTTCTAGGATATCGGCCGTCCACATTTTCTTCGGGGATCAGGTTTACGGCCGCGACCGTTTATCCCTACAACGCAGGCGTTGTTTAAAACGGCGCCGGAAGATAACGCGACCCCGAAAAAATAACACGGCGACACCTCGAAGCCTAATCCGCGGTCGCCTAAAGAAAGCAATGGCAATCGGCATTCGTTATTCTTTGCCGCTTTCCCCTATACAAAGGCTCCATTGATTACTAAATTGCCTACAATAACAACAATTATGTAGAACAGGTAGATGCAGGCTTATTTGAAAAATCTCACGTATCGTCGAATGTCGTCGAATGTCGTCGAATGTCGCCCGGCGGACACGCATCCCTTTTTATACGCGTTAGCACAGGTGGTGGGGGTTTGCAAACCTCGAATGCTCGAGAAGGCGACCTTTTTACCTATTAGGATAAACCATCATCGAACATTCGAGAAGGCACCTGCGCTACCCTCCAATACTAAATATTCACGACGAACAAGCGACGAACGCCACATACACACACTCACCCTCACTCTTATCCATTCTCTCACGTTATGGCAAATTCGGCATCTCTACATATGTATACTATTAACATTCTAATCACTTCATTTTTATTTCATTCACACCTGAGTTCCATCTCTGGTTCTACTAAAGTCGTTAAAGCAGAATTTTCTTATAATTTGTAGAGTATGTTTATTTGCTTGTACTGCGATAGATTACACTGTGATTGATTGACTGATAGATCGAATGTATGACTGTGATAGATTGAATGTATATCTGTGTAACTGTGATTGCGACTGTTAGATTGTGACTGTTAACTGTGACTGTTAGATTGTGACTGTTAACTGTGACTGTGTCGCGCCCAGGGAAGTTTAGGTTTTATATTCCCTGAACGCGTCGAGAAGGGGAAAATGTGGTGACATGGAAGGGACTCTCTGCGAGTGTTTTCCGGATTCTAATAAGGCTGCAATCAAACACCCGTGGTAATGACGATCGGCTGGCCGTTTGGGCCTAATGATGGGCCGATGTTCAGGCCCTGTTGTAAAGTATTTGATGCAGCCCCTTAGAACACCCGCAGAGTTTCCGTGTCCCCACAAATTGTTAACAATTTTATACGAATAGCAATGGTGCAAAGGTTTAGAATTATTTTCTGCGCTCAAGTAAAGTAAACGGAATAAAATGCAAGTAGTTGGACGTTAACGGTAGAGCATTTCCGATCGTCGTTGGCTTACGACGGTTTCCTAAGAAGTTTTGAAAAAGGTCAGCTTGTAACGATTATTGCCGCGTAACTTCGAGCTTATCCAGAAAGTCGTAGTGGTCAATAAAGTCCAGAAGAACGTTGCCAGTTGCCCAAGAGTTAAGACACTCTTGCTTCCATCGAAAGATCTTAATATCTATCGAAAGAAGAGGAATGCTGCTTGTGACTTGAAGTATAATTGTATCGATGGATCATCGATGAATCTAGATAAAATAGGTATTCAAAACAGTCGATCACAGAAATATAATGCATTGATTCTCACTCTGCATTGGATCTTCTGTGATCTTAAACGAGTCCTTGGATTTTATCATCGTATTGCAAAATAATCATAAATACGAGATTTCTTTAAATTTGTCTGAATATTCAAATTTTATAGCACTTTAACGACCGCACGTCTACGCAGTCAAACGTCGTCAGGGGCCGGCAGTATTTTTGAAGAATTAATTTTAAAGAACTTTATTAAGTTCACGAAAAAGTTAACATAAAACAAAGAACAACAAAAATTTAATATTTTTCAATATAAATTATAAACAAATTTAATATTTTTCCTTTGTATGATAATTATTAAAGCAATCACCTACATGTAATGGTATTTTACATGTCTTACACATAAAATAAGTAGGTTTTCTAATTTTATTTGCTTAGCAAACATGGCAATCCCTTCGTACACCCTTTTTTATTTACTTATCCTATAATCAAAGATGTGACAATGAAATATGAAGCCAATAGCAATATCCACACTTGTTTACATTCATAAATTATCGGATTTGGGCCCAGCAAGAAACTCGGTCGAATCACGCTGGGCGACGATCGTGTTGAACGTTTTGTTGGATTCCTATCGTTCCTTCCTATCAACTATCCTATCGCAACAGTCATCCGTCCAATAGTCATCCTATTCCAAACATTGTACTGCTTGAACCCTCACTTTCTACTGACTCATCCACGTCCTTTGGCCGCTAACTCATCCGTACCCCTTGAACCCCAAATTTTCCTCATCCCATCTCATCCCTACCACTCTACTTTTCCTAACATTTAAAGGTACCAGATTCCAGATCACCAGCACTTAGAGTTCAGTCCACGACAGTCCCCGCTCGACCTCACCCTTAAGAATAAACTTTTTAAATAAACCTCGTGTTACGGTATTTCTTCTCACCGGGAATACAACAGTTTCATTATGTATTTCTCTCAGGTATAAAGAAACCAAACAATACAACCAAAAGTTGTGAAGGTGAATATTTTCTGGTTATTTCTATGATCGCTTGTGTCCGTTTTCCACAGCGTTGATCGTCGAACGAAGTACAGCGATTTCATTTCTAAGGTCTCGCAGTATTCACGATACACCGTTTCATTCGTGAAATCCATGTTATAATACTATGTATAGTTTGGCATGAATTTGAAACGTAACAGTCGATCCGGACGCGAAATCAAGCGTCGAAACGTTTAATGCCGTATCTCGAAGCATATAATACCGCGATAATGAACCGAACCCATTAACGTGCCGTTAATCACGGTACCGTTATTAGTAGCTACAGCATTATTATAATTATTACCTACGTAATTATTGCCGCCCGTGGAATAGGCGAAAACAGGTGAATGTAGTTCGAAAACTGCGAAACGTTTTCACTGTAGCTTCCAATTAATAAGGTCACGCGATCCTGTTAATGCTGACACACCGATGAGCCAGAAATGTTCTTCGTCGATCGGTTAAAATTCGTTCGAGTTCCATGGAAAACAGGATGCACAACCGTTTAACACGATTAGTGCCAAGCCATTTTTGCCTGACTTGTCGTTCAGGCCATTTGATTATTTTCACTAAATGCACCATTAAATGTAACTATTAATTATTGTATTATTGTATTCCCGGTGAGAAGAAATACCGTAACACGAGGTTTATTTAAAAAGTTTATTCTTAAGAGTGAGGTCGAGCGGGGACTGTCGTGGACTGAACTCTAAGTCCTGGTGATCTGGAATCTGGTACCTTTAAATGTTAGGAAAAGTAGAGTGGTAGGGATGAAATAGGATCAGGAAAATTTGGAGTTCAAGGGGTACGGATGAGTTAGCGGTCAAAGGACGTGGATGAGTCAGTAGAAAGTGAGGGTTCAAGCAGTACAATGTTTGGAATAGGATGACTATTGCGATAGGATAGTTGATAGGAAGGAACGATAGGAATCCAACAGTATATAAACCAATAAACTTATGTGTTTTGCTCTATACTGTACCTTGTATAATACTTCATGTTTTAGGTAGAAATATAGTTTATAGAATTATATTTGTAATCAAATATATGTATATAATTATTGTATATAAACCAATAAACTTATGTGTTTTGCTCTATACTGCATCTTGTATAATACTTCATGTTTTAGGTAGAAATATAGTTTACAGAATTATATTTGTAATCAAATATATGTTTTCAGCGCATTAAATAAATATGTACTGCCTGTACCACCGATTTTTATTTATAATAGCGAAATTCAGAATTTTAATTTGACACATCAATTACCCTAAATTATATTTTTAAATCAAAAATCTCCAGATATGTCGTTGTGTAACACTTATAGAGAAAGACAGATGACGGATGAGAATAATAAGGCTGCCCCAAAAAATGTTATGATTAAAAAATAAGAGAATGATACAAAAAAATTGAAGCGATCATCTTTGTGTTTCGTCGATTGATGTTCCCTGTGTATTTGAATAAACTGCGATAATTTCGTTGTTTTCACTCACAAAAAGGACCAGATGAAGTGCGTGTCCTTTCTATTTCTTCGTTTCTTGAAAAATTTCTCATACTCCCGTTATACATCACTTAAGCATTGAAATCAGTTCCACGAACAACGAATGGACCATCACGAGAATGAAAACTTTCTCGAGTCCGATGCGATTTCAGTTCGGAAAAATAACAGACACCAGTGGGGGTCGCTTTACAACACCAGAATCGAAATCGTGGTTCCAAGACGTTCGAGGTCTCTTGGTGAGCCATCACTTCCTAATGGCCACCCTGGAACTCCCGAACACCGATGCCTCGTCGTTTCGCGTCGAACGAACTCGCGAATCCTTTCAACGGCCGTCGATGTTCTTCCCGAACTCTACCGATGCAGTTCACTTATCGGGTCCACGATCGATCACAAGTTTTCTCACCAGTCTAGCGAAGAAACCATGCCCGCAGACAGGCGTGGAACAGTCGGCAGTCGCGTGTTTTATTGCTCGTTCCGTCGGCAATGTTGCGATTAACCCTTTGACTGCTAACGCCGCGTCCACATAGAAGAGAACAGTTCGCGAGCAGCTCGCGAGCAGCACACGAATTGCTCGCGAGTTGTTCGCCAACGGAAAACGCAGCATATCCAGACTGGAGCTCGCGAACAGTTACAAGCTTGTTCACTCTGAATTCATGGGCAGTTCGCTATTAGCTTTTGCCACATACTGTGTCACAAACGCGTCCAGATACGCTTCGAGCTCGCGAACAGTTTCTTTGATGTACCGCTTCCCGAGCGAACACTGTTCGCTGTTCGCTGAGGAGTTCGCTGCTCGCTGCTCGCTGTTCGCGAACAGCAGTGTGGACGCGGCATAAGGATGCGTTTGACGAATGCAGACTCGTGTGAACTATGGGTGTTAGAGTTGAGAGGGTAGGAACGGGGAATAAACGGTTGAAGGGAAATTGTGAACTGTTTGAAGGGTAAAGAAGACTGATACGATGAATTTATTCTGTAAGAGGGCGGTTCGTCTCTTCTAACGCTTAACCCTTTTAGTGTCAGACATTTTACAGAGTACACGCAAAGAACACGGATTGCTTTAATATTCGCGCTTATATGAATAGCTTTATATGGCGACCTTCCTGCCCTCGCCACTAGGAGCGATTTAGCGATTACCTTTCTCGCAAGTGCTCGAGCTGGGCCACGGTTACTATAAATACTGTCCCTTCCTATCCCTGTGTCACATTACCCCAAACAAGACTCAATAACATCTCCAGTTTTGACGACCTTTTTCTGGACATAACATAAATTACTAAGAAACAGAGCAAGAAAAGTTATCCTAGGTAACCGTCTTAAAAATCAACCAAAAAAAGTTGATATATGTAAATTAAAAAAAAAATATATATATATATATATGTAAATTTGTATGGCTACGTATGTTTATATTAAATTTGTTAGTCTAATAAGTAAAAACTCATTGTAAAAACGATATCTCTTTGACTGTTGGAGATCAAATGATTCTTTTGTATATGTAAGTGTATCTTAAAGGCTGTAATAAATATTCATATTAAAAAAAAAGACTCAATAACTCATGATCAGTTTTTCCAACTTTCTGATCAATAGAATATAAAAGTGCAGTCTCTACCATCAGAATTTCTACAATTGAATACCAGAAAAGGATCGTGTATATAACATTAATAGGAAACATAAAATATTGTATATGTGCTCAGAGTGTCGCCGCTTGTGACCATTATGCCTAGATTAAGTTGGTCGTTCTCTCTCTTAAACGTTCTCGTAAACGGTTTCCGGTTTATTCCATGTTCGTTCGATCCGATCGACAACGTTCGATTCAGTCGCCGGCTCGTGGACACGGCGGAAATTAGCTGTTTTACAAGTTGATCGCAAACAAAGGCGAGGATAATCGGGTTAAGCGACAACGTTATGTCGAAATCACGGACCCTGTTTATTCGCGGGACCGCGAAGAAGTTGGCCCAGTTGAAAATACCGAGTGCTGCACAATTGTTTCCGGTTCACGGTGTCCTAAAAGTAGGACTCGACGGATTATCAATGCTAATCAAGGCGTTAATGCGAGTTTTATAGGCGAGAAGAGGGTACGGCGGCGGAGAAGATTGGACGGGAAAGAAGTTTCCACAGCGTAGTTTAGCCCAGTTTTAAGCGGTGTCGTTCCATTATTTTATACACACCGGAGCTGCGGAACTTCCGGCTTCGTCGTGGCTTCCGTGCCCGATAATACTCGATAATGGAGCGGGTCGATTAATTATTTTAAACCCCCGCTCGCTAAAGTCAATGAGAAACTAAATTGAGTTCGAACCCGAGGACTCTAAATACAGCCGAGCACTATTGTGCCTGGTAAAGAGTAGTCGCGTAATTAACTTGTGCACACAGTTTGGTCATTAACGGGTATACACGGGGAAATAATTTTTCATATCTAAATACCGGCATCGTGAATTTCAACGCTGTTCCATTTCCACTTTTAAATCACTTGGTACGCTAGTCTATATATATATAAAAATGAACGTGTGTCTGTCTGTACTCGATAGACTCAAAAACCATACATCCAATCGCTGTGAAAATTTGGGAAATTATTAGGTATATCCCCGGGAAGGTTCTTGAAAATTTTTTTTTTAAATCAGAGTTGGGGTTCTAAGTGCTCCCGAACAAATATCGCAAAAATATCAAAATAACATTTAATTAGTAATTATTAATAATAATAAATAATCTTGTGTAGGCAATTATTCTATTGGCCGATGGGCTTTTACTTAAAGTACGAGCTAGTGCAACGATTCTTATGAACTCTATCAAACGAACTATATAAAATGAACTCTCTAAAACTGTTAACGAACTGTATATAACGAACTCTCTCTCATAACGAACTGTCTCTAATTATCGCGAGGCTTCCTATTTATTTGCCTCGGGCCTGATAGGCGGTTCCTATCCTTACCAATCAGGACCTTCGGAAAAACGCCCGCCTTCGATATCCCCACGCGTTTTCATCTAGGATATCGCCGTCTCCCTTTTCTTCGGGACTCAGATTTACGGCCGCGACTGTTTATCCCTACAGCGCAGGAGTTGTTTACAACGGCGCCGGAAGATCACGCGGCCCCGAAAAAATAACACGGCGACACTTCGAAACCTGATCCGCGGTCGCCTGACGAAAAGCAGTGTCATTCTTTGCCGCTCTCCCCTATACAAAGGCTCCATTCATTAGTAAATTGCCTACACTTGAGAACCCTTTTTCTACAATAATAGTAATTGTTTTGGCAAATTTTGCTTATGGAGCTCGAAACCCGTCAAATTGACCTAACCTAGTAGCTTATAAATCGAAGATGATAAATTGGGAAAAAATGAAATTGTAAGTGCTCGATGGAAATTGATGATCAAGTTTTTCTTCGCACGTTTTCATAGCAATGTACAGTGCCGAATAAAAGTTTAAGACGACGGGACAATGCAAACTACAGTTTTATGATATGCAAATATTGTTCATATACTTATTTTTATTGTCATTATGGTAAAACACTATTTATTGATTAGCATGAAATACAAAATTTAATTGTCGTGTTATTCTTTATTAATTAATTAATTTGCTTTCTTTGACTCTTTGGTCTTAAGGTTTTGGTCGCCACAGTATCGTTCCATCGAATAAATTTCTTGGTCCATTTTGATCTTGCACATGGTACTCCTAAACTGTTGCATAATTATACACCTTTCCTTAAAACATCTCTGAACACATTTTATCCTTGCTAAGAAGTATTGATATATAATACCTACTCTTTTTAACAATTTAA